>OZ010576.1:60107782-60157782 GCA_963932145.1 Acanthosepion lycidas
GCAAATATAATGAACCCAACTGGAATTGGAACTCAGCTCTTCAATTAGCAATTCTGAGCCATTATTCATTACACCAACTGCACATCCAAGCTTATGGCACATGGTATTCTCAAATGTTTACCCATAAAGGTACTGACCAGGCACAACATTGCTTAATCAGTGTTTTAATGTGATGTGGCCATAAGTCAAAAAAATTACATACAGCTATATACTGGGTGTTTTTACCTTAACCTCACCTGCAGAATTAGACTTAATTGGATGATGTATGCATGATGTAATAGGTAATGAAGTAGTGTAGCTGTGTCACTATGGCAATGATAGGATATGGACAGGATTTCCATTTATCTGTGTAATGATTTTTGGAGAAATTAGCATTGCTCTATTACTAAAGTGGCAGATGCTCTAGTTTTTTTATGGTCAACAGTAGCAAGGGTATACCTGGAATACATAGATTCTGGGTAGGTATCAATGCCATGTGAAAACTTTGGATGTCCATAGGGGACGTAAGAATGAAATTTCCAGTAAATGAAAAAGAATTGTAATCACAAAATGTAAAGGAACATTGCATTTGATCAATTTCAAATTCAACACTGACCCCACTCAACCCAGTAAGAATTATTCTGCATGTTCAGGTTATCCAGTTTTTATTGGAGAAAGAATACAACTTTGGTATTTTCCTATGCATGTGTGAATTTTTGTCTATATACAGGTTGAGAATACTTTATCCAAAATTCTTTGGACCATAAGTGCTTTGATTTTCAGATTTGTGGATTTTGGAATACGTACTATTTAGTTTGTATGCATCATCTATAAAATGGAGCTGCTCGGCAATGTAAGCCAAACATAAACACGATATCCATTTACATTTTATAACACAGCTTATACATATACTTATATACTACATATAGTAGTTTTAAAAGTAAAAGTTGAAAGTAGTCTTATATAAAATTTAATAAATTTTGTGTACAGATACAGGTATTGATGCTTGTCAGATAATTCTCATATGCATTTTGAAGTTGTGAAATTAAGATTTCACGTAAAAAAAATGTTTTGTACTTTCTGTACGTGTACAAAAAACATCATCACTAATTACAAAAAAAATTATAAATGCAGTCCTTTTTGACATTTTGAATAATATCTTTACTGAACTCAAAACACCTGGTCAGTAATCCACAAATGAAGGTATTGCTGTGATGATTACTAACAAAAAATAACTGGCACCAACGTAGATTATGTAGCTGAGCTGGGGAACGCCCACCCTGGATAGATGAGCTCCCTTACAACAAATGTACATCACCTAGGAACCTTCCCAGTGCTTTCTGAAATTTTCCATTTGTGGCAAGTCATGTCAACACCTGAGAAACTTTCTGATTTTGAAGGTTTTTGGATTTGGGAATTTTGGATGAAGGATACTCAACCTGCATTGAACTAGTTTTACAAGAGTATTGATCTGAGACAGCGTGAGAATGAACAAGAACTCCTTTCGTTGTATTTCTACATTGATATCATTATATAGTCCTATTTCAGTTGTCACTGTTTTTCTCTTTCTTTTATTATATTTGGGCTAGAAATACCAGTGCCCAGTAGATGGTAGCCACCTTGCTGGTGTTCAAACTAAATGACATTTAAGAAACCTACTAAAGCAACAAGTTGTAGCAATTTAACAGTCACAAACCCCTTGCAGGTACTTGAAGGACTTTTGGGAATCCAAGAAGGAAAGATACAATTGTAATTCTTTTTTCATTACACATGTTGTTTGACCTTGTCTTATTGAGTTTTTGTTTTCACATAGTGTTGGCTCCTTGTAAGTACAGGCTTTTTATCATATTTAATTTGTTAATGATGAGGAGGTAATAAAAATTGCTACAATATATCAGTCAGTGTTTTGACCAACAAGAATACTGTAGGGATGCAGAAGGCAATTATCTCCCATTTTGTACGACAAATTTATGAGTCATTTGATTGTTGGTGAGTCACATCAGCCCAGGAGTTACTTTCTCTTTTAATAAGTGTAGCATTCTTTAATTACTTATCATCCTCCATAGTTTACCTTGACTATTACAGTTAACCTGATATATAGTTACTAACACCATTTTATTTCTGTTTATAAATACTTGTTGCAAAATAAAATTCTTACATTTGTCTTGTCCATCAAAGAACAAAAGGCCAAAATGCATTGGATGAGATAATTTTTCTTTATTCATATTGTCCTTTTATAGATATATTTTTAGTTATATCTCAATTTTTATACACACTACATACATTATATATATATATATATATATATATATATACAGGGTTGGTGGAAAGAAACTCCCTATTGAAAATTACTTTTAACTTTTGTTAATATTACCACATTTGCAAGAAACAAAATATACTGTGATCCCATAAGTGGTAGAATTTAATTGCTAATTTCTGTTTTTATTTCAGCTTGATAAATGTAGCCCAAAATGGCACAACACCTGATACTGCATGAGCGTGCTCAGCTAGCATCCCATTATGAAGTGGGGCAGTCTGTGGTACAAGTGCAGAGATAGCCACACAGTGTTCATGGACCTCGTGTTTGGCTAGATGCCAAAACCATCAGAAGTTATCATTCCAAGCTGATGAGTACGGGAACTGTGGTTGAAACCCGCAGAAGAGATCATCCTTCAACATCCAGATCAGAAGAAAAAATTTGCACATTGTACTGTACTTCTACCGTTATACCTTTCAAAATAAAACAGGTTTTATGACAATCGAGCAATAATTAGTAAAGTTGTTAACTTTAAATAGGGAATTTCTTGCCATCCAGCCTGTGTAATGGTGGAAATTGTATGACAAAGTGGAAAAGTTCACTTGTGACATGTTTTGTCGTTCAGGACTTCATCAGACTAAATTTGTTATGTTGGTACATCTACACATGTACATGAAGAAGGGGTGCTGGGAATTTTAGAATTTTTAGAATAGTTTAATTTTTTTTTTTATCGAGCTGAATTCATTAAAGTCTCTTTTTCTTACCATTGCTTGTGTTTGTAGGTATACCACAATTTACACCCTGACTCTTACAACATTTCACCATTTCTGGCAGATCTTCTACTATCACAGTGTGGGATACCGACTAACAAAAGTGCTCTAAGAAAAAGGAAAAGACTCTAAAAGTATTTGGCTAGATAAAAAATTCTAAAATCCCCATCATTCCTTGTTCGCATGCATGTGTAGTTGTACCAACATAAAAAATTTAGTTCAGTGAAATCCTGAAAGACAAAATGCATCAAAAGTAAACTTTATCCACTTCATCATACAATTTCCCCAATATTGTTTTTGCTATATAAAAATATATATTGTTATCTCATATATATATATATATATATATATATATATTGTTTAAAAATGACAATTTGAATATTTATATATGTAGTTTAAAAATGGCAATTGGAATATATATATATATATGGAATATATATATATATATATATATATATATATATATATATAGTTTAAAAATGACAATTGGAAAAAATTATTAGTTCTTGCTGACATGTTTTGTTTTATCAAGGCAAGCAATGAAAGTGAAATGCATTGTAGCCATAGTTACATTAAATCCAAAATTAAAAAAAAAAGAAATTTAACTTATATATATATATATATATATATATATATATATATATATATATTCAAGATTTTAAATAAAGAATATATATATATATATATATATATATATATATATATATATATATATATATATGTATATAAAATTATTTTCAAAGTGTTCACGATATCCATGAGCTCATACTTTTAATTTACATGTATATCTACCAATTTATTTGAGAAATCATATGTATATCAATCAAATACATAACATGCATATAAACTACTTCCCTTTTCTATGATATAAAAATATAAATAAAAATAAATGAGTAGCAAAATATTTCTTCAATTTCTAAATTGAAAAGGAAAGGTGACTTATGCTTAACCTTGTATATGTTCTGTAATTAATACTTCCTTGTCAGCTTTTATATTTCAAGATCTTCCAAGTCAAGAAGATAGCAATGCTAAAGAGATAAAAGGAAAAAGGAAGAAGAATTGATATTAACAAAGGAAAAAAAGAAAGCACTACTTCACATCTGTCATAGAGTAAATGATGTTTTAAAACCAGTGCAGTAGAAATGTTTTCTCTGAATCTTGACTCATCTGCCCAAATTACAGGAGTACCTAAAATAGGCATGTTTTTCAGAATATCTCCTCAGCTAAGATGTTAGATAGCAGCAGTAACAACAAAAGTGTTTACTCTGCAGGTGTTTTCTTTCTCTTCCATCAAGAATTATTTACTTTGTCAAATGTCAACAGAAGATCACCCTGTGATGGTATTAATAGTGTGCATATGATGCAGTGTTGGCTGAATTTTTGGAATGATAGATACAAATGTCATCTCATGTATTACTTGCAGAGTAAGGAATATGCAGATATACATGTAGGCACAAGCATATGTGCATATATCATCATCATAATTATTGCATTGCTCGGAGACAAAGCTTCACAACATGGGTCAATGTCAGTTGCAGGATCACTAGTAATAAGTAAAACCAATAGAAGACAGGTTTTTCCATGAGGTCTACAGAAACAGAATTGGCAGCTGGAAGGAGTGCCAAGTTTATGATGCTGCTACCTGTCCTTTGTCCTGAGTTTGCAGATTGATTCAATGAAGACAACTACTTGGAATATCTTGTGGTACCAAGAAGCCCTGTCAGGAGCCACTGTTGTCCATTTGTGGTAGTCAATACTGCAGGAGACAAGTGCCCTTTTTTAGAGAATCCTTGTATCTCTTTCACGGGGCATTTTGTTGCTTTCACCCAAGCCTGTTTCACTGAACTGTAGAGTTTTTAGAAGTTGATGGTCTTCCATCCTCAGTACATGGCCAGCCCAGTTCAGCTATATTTTTTACAGCAATGTTTCAGTGTTGAAGATTTTGACATTCTTTAGGACTTTAGTGCTTGTAATAAATTCACTTCAACATACGAATAGTGCAGAGGCAGCAATGGGGAACCTTTTGAGGTGGCACTGGTATATGGTCCAAGATTCAGCAGTTTTGAGTGGGCTGCATGACAGAATTATAGATCTTTAACTTTGTATCTTTTCCTTGTCATTGCTTCAGATATGCTTGGAAAGTCTTCCAAAGGCTTGATAAGCTTCTTCCAGTCTATTGTCAACTCCTTTGTCTAGTTTGGTATCAGTGGAGTCAAAATTATTGTTAGATATTGTATTGAGTATATTGTTTTGTAAAGTATCCTTTTTGTGTTTATATGAACACAAATTTAAATTGCATCATGTATGTTAGGGATATTTTTATTTTTTTTAGCGGGAGCCACTAGGACGCAAGGGGTTACAGAAAATTTAGAGCAAGATCAGATAGGAGTGATAGAAGAAAGGATGAGGGTAGTGGATAGATCAAGGCAACTGGAGATGTCGATTGACATTACACTTGAATAGCTGGAGATTATAGCTCACAGGGAAACAGGAATAGGGAAGGGAGTTCCACAGGCAAGAGGTGCGAGACATGAAGCTATTGGAGTAGAAGTGATGGCTACATTTAGGAGTTTCAACAGTGAAGGGGCGAGAGCGGGATGCCAGCCTCGTATGGCGCTTGAACTCATGATGTCTTGGAACCAGTGAATGTAGCTCCTTGGAGCAATTTCCATGGAAGTATTTGTAGAACAGACAGAGGGAGGTGATGGCGCATCTGTGAGAAAGTGATTGTAGATGAGACGACAGAGCAGGGCCAACTACATTGCATATCCGCCTCTGGAGCCAATCAAGAACCCCAAGGCAAACAGAAGATGCACCAGACCATATATGGCAGCAATACTCCATGCAAGAATTGTAGATCTGGAGGATCGATTCCGGGGAGAAAAACTTCCTGGTGCGGCTCAGGGAGCCAACTTTCCTTGCGGTGGACGAAGCAATTGACTCAATGTATTTATTCCATCTCAGGTAGTCTATTTTGTAAATTTTTGCTTCAAGTTTTTGTTTGTTATTATTGTTGGCTTCTGTTAATTAAATCTCTTATTGGTTTTTTAAGTACAGACAAACCACTCATCTATGGACCTTCTATTAATGGACTTTGGATGCAGTGGACAAAATCTGCAGGCAAAATTAAAAAAATCTGCAGGAAAAAAAACTTCCAAATTGTCAGCGATGTATTTCAAAAGACAGATGTACAGTATATAAAGTACGATACATTAATGTGTGCATGAGAAAGTAGCTGTGAGAAATCTATTATTTTTGCTGTTTTGATTAATATATCTATATTAAGTATATATTTATTTATGCCACATATACATGTTTAAAGTATTTACATTATGATCATAACTAGTGGTAGTTACTATAGCGGTTTTATAACTCAAAAATAATCCTTTCCCATCTAAAATCAGCTTCAATGGACCACCCCATATTAATCCATTGATGAGAGGTTTGTCTGTAGTTGTAACAAATTTTATATTTAGATAAATTCTGTTTAATTCTAATCATTATTGTGTTATCAGGTAGTATTATGTGCTGAGTTATATTAATATTATTTGCAGTTTATTTTTTGTTTTTGTGGATTTTGTAAGCTTTTCACTTTGTATTATACATGAAATAATTGGAGAAATTATAAAGTATTTTTGGCAAACATAGAGGAATGTGACCACAATAAGATGGAGTGCCAAAATGATGGTTTTTCCCATAACACTGCTTTTTTAACTCCCTTCACTCTTCAGCAGTGTTTATTATTTTCAAAAGTAGTCATGCAGTCATTCCAGGTAATAAATAATCACATCTCATAATGGCCAACTACTTGTTTCCAAGCACAACCATATTGCAAGAACAGCTAGAAAATCCTTATTACAGATACCCACTCAATCCACAGTGTTCACCTGTGGCTTATACTGCAAGTATGCAAATCAAACCATAGCTACAATTTCTTGAAGAGACCACATAATTTGACACAATCAATTTTTTTTCAACAAGGCCAGCATGGTTATGATGACTTGTGATTTTGTGCTAGTCCAACCATCATATATATATATATATATATATATTTACTGTATAAATTACAGACATTATGTCTGCTAATTTTTAACAAAATCCGTTCATAGTCACAAAAAACCTTCCGTGCGTTGATGTTAAAAGATGAGAGAAATGTACTATAGCTGTTTAAATTTTTTTTATTTTCATTTCCCAAGTACTTTCAATCTTTTTCCAACATCATTTTCAGGGGTGCAAGTAATACAAACTATATGTTGTTCATTAATATAAGTATATATACAAAGTTATCCATTACCGTAATTTTTTCATTATGCTTCTACATGCAAAACAGTCAACAATGTGCTGAGCGTTCATTTAAAAGCATAATGAAAAATTACAGTAAGAAAAATAAAAAATAAAAGTGATTACGGTAAGAAAAGTACTTGGAAATAAAAGTGATTTTCACTGTTACAGTGCATTTCTTGCCTTATTTGATTGTAATACAAAAAATATTTGTAAATATGAAAGGATTATGCTAAAAATAAGCAGACAAAATGTTTGTAATTCATTTAATCAGACATGCCTCAAAGAAAATTTGCTGCCTAAATACACAAATATATATGTATATACTAGGAGGATGGCCCGGCGTTGCCCGTGCTTGATTCAAAAATCGTACGACTCATACAGCAATCGCTATCACTTGACTTAAAATATTTTTGCCCTTCCTTGCCTTTAAAGGAGTGCCCTTTGCCATGCTGATGTTACTACATGCCTTACTTCTTGCCTATCTCACACTGCGAATTTTTTCTAAGCTCTATACTAAACATTAAATCTGTTACAAAAAAAGAACTAAACAAAATGAACACAAAACAATCAGCTTTAAATAAGGACTCGTAACTGGGAAAACTGAATGAAAAAGAATGTTAACAACAAATACTTTTTCACACCCAAACCCAGTTCTGCGGAATCAGAATCAACATTGAGTTTAAGCAAGCGAATGAGCCAATTGCAGTAAAGTGCCATGCAGATTTAAATTTTTCCTACTTGTGATGAATGCAGCTATTGATTTTTTTTGCATGCTAGCATGCTAGTTAACATTTGTGTCAGTCAGCTGTTCGCTCTCATGCTGGCCAATAGAATCTTCCTGCCTATTCATGGCAGCCAGCTATTGGCTCTCACTCTGGCCAGTACAAAATGGCTGCAAACTACATGAAAACTGCCATAGAAACATGAAAAATTGATTATTTCCACTATCGATGGGAGTTGGGAAATGAAAGTCAGTCTTGGTGTTTCTGCTAACTTGGAGCATGTGCATGCAAATTTTGGTGCAAATCCATCGAAAATTGAGGCCGTGCATTCGTTACACACACCCACACACATTCTGCCTTTTATAAATGGAGATAATAGACAAAACTTTATGATATGATAAGTGTATTTACTTCTGAATAGTATGAAAAATACGTTTATACATGCACAAAAACAATTATATGTAGGTAGGCTCACTTATCATCAGGTGTAAAGGTTTATCCCTTCTTTACTGTTTAGGATTAGGTTTCCAGTTTCTTCTAAAGTATACTTCAAGTGTATACAGACATCATTCAAGTAATTCGCATTCAATTAATGTGTTTTCGATTAGTGTGCTAAAATTTTTATATACCAAAATTCGATTAGTGCTTACATAATATTTGATTAGTGTGGTAAAACATTCTTCAGTTTAACCATAGTAATTGAAAATTGATTTTTTTATAGTTACCAATGTACACATTAGTCGCAATAATTGAGAGATTCCTGTACTTCTAATCTCTCCACCTGAACTCTGGAATTTTATTTACTAATTATTGTTTTTTTCTCCTCAGTAGGGGTAGATAGGTTTGTTTCTTGTCTGGTTCACACTTCTCCCCAGTCTTTTGAACAGGAGTAGGGGGTTTATCCCTTTTTCCCTATTTAGTATTGGGTTTCCAGCTCTTTCTAAATTCTTTTCATTCTCTTTCACTCCCAGTAGCCCCTTGCATCTTAGGGGCATTATTGCCTTGCTTGGGGTGTAATGCGATTAAAAAATGGTACTTAGTATGTATTGGTTTATTTACCTATGTATATATATATATATATATAAATATATACTTATATATACCTACATTTATGCCAGTTTTTACACTTATATGCATTGCCAATTACTGTCTGCAATTTATCAATGATTGAGTTTATACAAATTAACAGACAGCACATTACACTGGTGCAAAATTATATGTCATTTATCCAGGGAGCATATTCTTGCCAATAGTCAGAGAGAGAGAGAGAAGGTTAGGGTGGAGGAGGAGAGTGAAAGTGAGGGAGAGAGAGGGTTAGGGTAGAGGTTGAGAGAGAAAGGAGTGTGAAAGAGAGAGGGAGGTTAGGGTGGAGGAGGAGAGTGAAAGAGTGAGAGAGGGGTTAGGGTAGAGGAGGAGAGTGAAAGAATGAGAGAGGGGTTATGGTGGAGGAGGAACAAGAGAGAGAGAGAGAGAGGAATATTTATTTTCCCTAGCTGAATTCTTGGAAAACAATTTAGGCCCTGCCTACGCTAGATCTATAGAAGGATGCACAATCATCATCAGAAGACTTATGGAATAGCAGAAGCACCTGGGTCTTTGCACCCAGATGGATTTGGAATTTACCAGAGGCAACTGGTCCACCCCTTTCAACTAATGTTACCACAGAAGAAAAAAAAATTTTTTTTTTTGTTGAATTGAAGAGAGTTTATGATGGCCGTATGCCAAAAGACAGAAGATCATTCTTGGCATCTGTTTGTTTGAAGTCACAAAGTATATTTCATGATTCATGTAAGAAAGTAAATTTCATTATTGTCCATTTTAGCAGGTAAAGTTAATAATGGAGACTTCTTGACTTATTTATCAAATAGCCTCAAAAGTTTGAGCTAGCTATTTTCTGTTTTGGCAAAAAAATTAAAGATAAACCTTTATGAATAGCAACAGTCCATAAGCATTTTCAATAACACAAAACGTATGCATATTGTTTACTACAAGATAATCATTAAAAGCATATAGCTACAGCAGTAACAAGTGAAATCAATATCCATATTTTCAAAATATATTTTTAAGGTGGGCACTTTTTTTTCTAAATGTCATTCTTCTTCAATACCTGAAAATTCTATGGTATTTTCTTTAATTTATTTTGGTGCTTCCATATTTCCTTCTAGTTTTTTTTTTTTTTATTGTACTGCCTGCTTTTGTTTCGCCTCCTTTTTCATTTATGTCCTTATAAAATCAACTTTTATTATTTTGGAATATACAGTTTTTGTACAGATTGAGTAATCCTCTGTTTATAACATTTTAGTTTCCTTCTTTAGCCAGTCTTTTTTTGTTCATTTTCTTGATTATGGCAAGTACTACTTGTTTTGCATTTTCCATAGTCTTATGAGTGGGCATTTTTTGTTAAAGTATACATTTAAGTTTGCAGATCTGTCTTTCTAATCTGATTTCCCAGGCTGGTTTGTTATTCTTGTTGGTTGTAGTTACTTCAAGGCTTATAAACATTTCCATCATTATTCTTGCATAAGCGTAGATATTTATCCTATTCTGCTTAAGTAACCATATTAGGCATGAACCCAGATTATGTATGCACAGGAAAAGTACAATTAAAATTATTTTTTTATTTAAATATATAAAGACATTTTATTAACAAAAAACAATCCCAAGTAATCATAACTTTAAAAATAAAAATTACTATTTTGTTCTGCATCTAATATAAAAATGTTTTATTTATTGGTTCTAAGGTAAATTTCTTTGATTAATTTTTTTTTATACATTCTAGTGCTAAAAGCTATAGTAAGGCAAATAGTAACTGAGAAGTACTAAAAAAGAACAAGATATTCCTAGGCATGGATAGCAGACCAAGTTCCAGGAAAAAGTAGGTATTGCCATAGTCCCCATTCCCTTACCACAATAATGCAGTAGATGTTGCATATGGCCTCTTGTAACAAGAACCTAATTCTTATATATTGTTTTTATGTGCATGTATGTGTGAGTGTTTTTTTTTTTTTGTAACTGAATAAGTTGATTGGGGTTTGGCACCTCATTTACAATTATATTGGACATTTAGTCTGTCCTTGACTTTGTGTATGATCAGAAAAAATGTCCAACTTTCCATCCGTGTGTGCAGCAATAAAATATGTTATTCTTGTTTTTTGTTATATTTTTGTTGTTATTGATTTCATTGCAGAGAGAATTAGACACAAAACAGCAGCTGCAATTTTTTCTTTTGTGTGTGTGTGTGTGTGTGTGCAATGTTTTGATGTGGAAAATGTTAACATTACCACAAACTACTGCCCTGAATAAAGCTTTTCTGATATCTGGTCATTTAATAAAAAAAAGATCAATTGATTTGTTTTGTACTTTTCAAGGGGAAAAAGCATTCTTTTTAGAGAAAAGACATTTCACTTCTTTCATTACAAGACTCAGAAGAGAATGATATTTTCAGTGATTGAGAATAAAATGAAATGCAGATATTGATGACAACACTAGCAATGGGCATAACAGCCACATACTTCATGAAAGGTAGTTATGAAGAAAATTGGTTACCCAACTATTCGCTCCACTTATTCCTTATTCTTTTGACTTACCATCAGAAAAGGAAAAACAAAGCCTTAACCCAAGTCTTGCACATGATTTGAATTCTTTTAATACAAAAATTTACTCAATACAAGGCTCGAGAACCACTCATGGTAGAGGGTTACTCTTAAAACAGTGAGGTGGTAGCACCTGCTAGGGTCCCAGCTATGGGCAAATAGTGAACCCCCTAAACAAAAATAAAAACAATAGGAAAGTATAAGTATAAATTTTTATAGTGAAAATAACAGCAATGCATTTTTGGAAAAAAAATTACAGTGTGACCCGGATATAAGAGACCCAGATATAAGAGAAACCCGGATATAAGAGAGATTGTCTCTAGTTCCAAATTAGAGCCATACTTACCGAAACAAAATAGACCAAACCCGGATATAAGAGACACCCGGATATAAGAGACTTCTTCTCCGGTCCTGACAGCTCTCTTATATCCGGGTTACACTGTACCAGCAATACATTTCCATAACAAAATGACCAACACTAAATGTAACACTAAAAAATATAAAATTACATTTTTATAGTAAAATTACCAGCAATACATTTTACCTGAATGTATAAAATTATGTACAAAATATCTGTAGTTGAAGGCATAAAATTGCATTCATATACATAAGGAACCATAAAATTGTGTACAAAATATTTAGATTTTGGCATTAAATAGGTTAATAAAGCTTGATATACTGCTAAACAAAGTCAACCAAACTAATCTTAAAGTGGCAATGATGAATGAGGTGTGTGACAAAAGAAAGAGGAGGTTGTAGGAAGTGGAGATTATGAGGATAAACAGGATAGATAATGATTGATTTGATTTGTCTGCTTAACATGATCCTTTGTTTTTTAACCAAGGTTTAAGGTACTCTCTCAGGAAGGCTATATAAGCATCTGCAGTCATTTTAATACTCTCAGGCACTTTCCACAGACCAACCACGATACCTCCAATAATACCAGCCCCAATCATAAAACTACCTCCTCCTTGTTGGCGTCTCAATCATTGATGATGATGTTGTTTGTTTATGACACAACCATTGCTCCAACTGTCAGGGACATCAATGGTAACATGAGATTCATCCATGAACAAAACCTCCATGTTATCCTCTATCTATTTCATATGCATTTGTACATGTCTTTTTTTCAATGGAGCCATTGTCACTGGTCTCAATGATTTCCCAACCTTTTTCAGAAGATGACATTGAGTAGTTCTAGGCACAATTGTTTTTCTAGTGCACCAGAAAGTTCTCTGCTGGTCAGGCCTGGATTATTTAGAGCTTCATGTTTAATTTGTGACAGAGAACATTGGGAAACACCTCTTGAGTGACCCTTATTGGTCCTCTTACATATCTTCATAGGAGGTGCAACAAACCTTTTCACAGTATGGTGATATCTTCCAATCCTTTTAGATATTTCTAATATTGATTTACCTTTTGCAAGTTTAGATTTTATAACAGATTTCTCAGAAGCAGTTAAGTCACAACTGTAATCAATAATTGCATTCATTCATTAATAATTTAGAACACTGAAGTATTGTGTTACTTATGTAAATGGCTGCAGTTTGTTTACACTTGTGCAGAACCTTACAGTTTCTACACAGCATGTGTATATAACTGTTGCCATCATACTGTGAACATTTCATTAAATTCCCGCATATATTTTGGGGACAAAATGGAAAATTGTCACCTTATTAATAATTTGTTACACAGTGTATATAGTAGCACATAGTATGTGTTAGTGGTAATAAAACAAGCAGTGCTCGATGTATAATAACAAAACTAAAATTTATATTGATAATAAATATACATTTTCTTGTGCTGAATGATGGATAACAAAATATATATTTATTATTAGTATATATATATATATATATATATATATATATATATATATGCAAACATATACATACATGACTGAAGAAGATGTATTGATGTTCAATTTGAGATAAAAACCATAATTTTCAATGATGACTTTGGGATAGATAAGCTCTCCTTGTTTAGGAAATTTGTGCAACATGATCTTTCTACTCTGGATTAGATTATCTTTAAAGTATAAATTATCTGTATAATTTAAGTATCTAATGACCTATTTTCCCTATGTATTAAGATCTCTCTATATCTTGATAGATACAACCCACATATATGAGGTATGATCAAAAGGTATCAGGCCTGTTGCTATGGTAACAGAGTTAAACCATTCAGTGTGAAGCTGCTTGGCACAGATTGACCTTGAATTCTGTCAAGCATACACACTGTTATAAAATTCTTGCTCACTTCTGCTGTTTATAGAAGTGCTTGGAAGGAAAGTATGTAGAGTGTAGTCATCTCACTACACCATAGAGGTTCCATAAGTGACCATGGCAGAGAAAATAAATTGAACAGAGAATTTGTATCAAATCTTGCCAAAAGCTTGGTGATACTTACACAGAGACCTATGCAAATTTGTAGTGAGTGTATGTATGAAATCGATTATAAACAAAAATGACATCTTCATCATTAATTAATACAGCTAAGGATCATAAGCTCATGAATGATTGAAATAAAGTTCAAAACTATATATATATATATATATATATATTATTCAGGATCATTTTCCAATTTATTCAAGATGATCTTTGCCCTCTTTGACCTTCTAACTAGGTGTTTTACATGTTTCATATATGATTTCGTTTTCAAGTCTTTTTCACTGCTCTTTGGACTGTCATAGCTGAAGCTCCTCTCACATGTCAAACGTCTTATGAATTGAGTTGGATCTTTTCTTACTGATCTTTTTAGCTCTAAGTTGAAACAATGGTCCCTCTTGCTGATGTGTCCTCTTGATACAGTTTTCCTATCCACTGTTCCCTCTTTTTTAAACTTATTCACTGTTCTCTTGATGGTTTTTGAATGGACTGAACATGGGAGCCAGAGTATGAGTGTTGGTATCATTACTGAAGGCCTGAATTATTTTTTCCTCTCACCATTGCTCAGTTGGGAAAACATAGTGTGGCTGACACAAAATGATTTTAACCTGTTCTCTTTGTAGTTGAATAACTAATAATAAGGTTTTTTCAGTGATTCTTATGACAAATGGTATTAAGATGGCTAAACATCATATCTGAAAACTTGGAAAAAAGAAACTCAGTTTAGTGTTTTTTGGATATTAAACATTTTGTGTGATGGGTAATTATGCTTTTACACAGTTTCGACAATTTTTCAGTTACACCCTGTGTGTGTGTATATATATATATATATATATATATATATATATATATATATATATATATAAGAGAGATGGCCTGAAAATTGCATTCAAGTATGAAACAGACTGTCGCTCCTTGGTGTTGACCTCAATGTTCACTTTCATTTTTACATAAGTTCTGTCTCTGATATTGAGCACTTTCATCCTTGAAACTATATATATATATATAATATATATATATATATATATATAAATATATCTATATATATAAACCATCTTCAGCTATAGCTGTTATTTTTTCAGTTTCAGGTAATGTCGGGTAAAAATTCCAAGACAAAAATGAATGTGATACTTGGAATTTTTACCTGAAATTGAGGAAACAATAACATCTATGCCTGAAGATGGTGAAGGTTTTCACTGAAAGTACTTGCAAACAATAGGCATAATTAATAAAAACAAGGATCGCGTCGTTCAGTGAGTGGTCAGTAAGTTAATGCCTTCTTAATCTCTTAGCAAAGTGAATTCACAATTAATTATATTAACTTTATTGATTTATTCTTTGAATGTCTATTTTACAATATTAATTAAACTGCATTATTTATTAATTTGAATATATATATATACATACATATGGAATCACGATGGAGTAATCCCCAGCTATGAGTAAATAGCAAAACAGACTTGGTTCTATAGCCTTAGATGGCATCTGGTTAAGGAGAAGGACAGCTTTGAATTCAAAACCTATGGAAGGTTGTTTGGGGACCTTGTGTCATGTTTACCAGTTCTCTGTACTCGGCTTTTACAAAAATTGGGGTTGGTTCTCCACAAAGCCTTCACCACTATAATCAAATCATATATGCAGGTGTCTTGCTGTCGGTTCCTAGAAACTGAGTGGCTTGACCTTCATACAACAAAAAATGATGGAAGAGTTCAGGGTGCAGGGTAATATGTATATTTATTAATATATATAGTTTATAGCTCTGTTATATAACATTGGGCACTCTTCCAACAACACCAGAACTTTATGTGCAATTCATATATTTATATATTTACCTATATATATATATATATATATATATATATATATATATATATATATATATATATATATATACCAGCTATTTATCTCAAGGTTCTTGACAAAATCCAAAGAAAGATCTGTAATGTAATTGATCCTGATCTGACATCTTAATTTTGGTCACTTTCTCACCAACCTGACATGGCTTCTCTCTGTCTTTTCTACAAATATTTTCATGACAACTGCTCTAACAAGATTTTTTTCCCTGGTACCTTGACTATATGAATTTAAGCATGCTACTAGATTGGCATATAGTCCCACCCATTTACTTTTGAAATAGCAAAATGCAACCAATACTTCTATTCCAACAGTTTCTTTTCTCACACTTCCTGCCTTTAGAACTCCCTTCTGTGATAACTTTAATAAAAAATTTAAACGCAATTTCAATCCATCTTCTATCTTCTTGAATCCTGTCCATCTTTTGTCCTTTCCTCAATCCTCCCTATACTCAGTCTTTTCTCTCACTTTCACTCCCTGTAACCCCCTTACATTCCCGCCTTGCTCAGATTGAAATGATTAATATATATGTGCATGTGTGCGTGTGTGTGTATGTGTGTGTGTGTTACATAAAATGTAAACATTCAATAGAGAAGAATAATTCTAATGTGTTAAAGATGGACAACAATAATTTGAAATGTTGATGTAGCTTATTGGTGAAATGCAGAGAGACATAAAAATAAAATGCAAAAAAAAGACATTACAGTTGTCTCTTTGATCAATAAATATTTACATGTGCACACTCATGCACACATAGAAATACATTCATATACACACAGATAATTCCTGTATAAAGAGATATATTGGGGAATTTATTTTTTTATGAATACATTTTTCTTTTTTTCTTTTAGCTTTTGTGTTTTTCCCTTCAGCAGTTTTCCATCTTCCCTGACATAAACGAGAAACATGCACTCAGTAACACATGTCAAGACAGACAGACTTACAATAATATACATTTATCTATACTGGCATCTATAATAGTAAGAGTAATAATAATTTTAATATTAGTAATAATAATAAAAATAATAACCATCAGTGGTTACATAGTACCCATGTTGTAACCTATCAGCAGTCCCACATTTTTTAAAAAGCTTAACCAGTAATTGTTGCAAAACTGATTCAATATATAAAACGGCCTCAAAGCTTGAATTGGAATTACTAGGATCAAAGGGGCACCTCGAGGTGGTGTAATGGTTAGCAAGCTTGGCTCACTAGAACAATTACGACCGAGTAGTGAGTTCGATCCACACTCGGTGCCCCCTAATTTCGGCCTTGTGCCACATCTAAGCCAGGCTTGGAAAATTGCTATTACTAGGATCAAAGTGTAGTATCTGTTCCAATAGCCTACCCACAGTTCTTGCCATCAACAGCAACATTTCCAGCCAGCCATCATTATCAGCCTCAGCACCAGCTCACAATAGGCCAGTGCTCCTACCATCTCCAGCCAGCCATCTTTGCCAACATCAACAACATGTAATAAAATCTCCTTTTCAGAACAACACTTTTCAATGACTACCAAGACTGTCCTTTTCAGGGCAACTCTCCTCTTCTCCTCTACATGAACAGCAGAGATATTTTTATCCTACTGCACTGTAACCTTATTTTTGTTGATGTATTTTCTTTAATGACAATAAACTTGGCAATATATTTTTTACTCAAGTCTTTGTTTTGTTTGTTGTTGTCTTCTGTCATTCAATATCTGTTTGTGGGCCTATATACCATCTGTAAAACAGGCTTAAAAACTGAAACGGAAGGGTTTTTTTTCTTGCTGCTCAGGACCAATAATTGTTAATCAGAAATTACCAAGCAAACATTCTGAAAAATTGTATTAACCCAAAATTTACATTCTGTGATGAATATCCAAAAACAGTTGACTATCTTGTATCAGGTTGTATGAATCATGGCATATCAGGGTAGGCCAAAGTTAATCACCCAGACATAGTGATCAAAGACCACAAAAAAAGTATGTTCTTATTGATATGGTAATTTCTGCAGACTATAATGTATCTTTGAAAAAATAAACTATCAAAATACAAGGATCTTGAAGTGGAAATTTAAAAAGTGGAAGCCCATGCCTTAGAGAAATACAAAAAATTGTTCTCAAAAGTACAGCTCACACAAAAGGCTCTATATAAAATGCATGTGATCCTAAGTTGTTTTAATTTATTTTCAAAATTGTTCAGTGAAAAATGTCATAATGCCATTTCTGACCATAGGTCTTTAGTTAGGACCTAGAAGGAAATGAGTATACAACAGAAATCAAAGGAAATAATAATAATAGACTTGAAGTGGGGAATGTAGCAACAGCTTTTGCATGCTAGGCAGTGTTGCTTTGGTTTTCAGAGCAAGTAAGATTGTAAAGGATGAAGTTGTTAGCCTGATGTCCAACTGGTATTAAATTCAGAGGTGTCCACTTAGACTGTCTGCCAACCATCACTTTTTGATATATGAGGGTCTAGCAGCTGAGTTCTTTGAACCAAATGGCCAGACTACCTGCTCATAGGATTTGATTATAGTGGTGAAGGCTTGTGTAAAACTGAGCACAATTTTTGTAAGGGCCAAATACAGAGAATTAGTGCACAGTCTACCACAAGGTCCCCAAACAGCCCTCATCAGTTTTTGAATTCAGAGTCATCCTTCTCCTAAACTTATTGCCACCTAAGGCTATAGGACTCAGTGTGTCCTGCTATTTATCCATAGTTGAGGGGAGAAGATATGGATTCAATCCTTTTCCCAAGAATAACTTATACTCGTCCATTCATTTACTCAACATAAGTGAATGCAATGTAATGAACCTGACTGAAAAATTGAACTTGGCTCTTCGATTACTAAATCTGAACTTATATATGTATATATATATATATATATGCATACTATTCAATAAATCAAGAAAATTCAAGATTAAATTCTCATAATTGCCACACATTATTTTAATTTTTATTATATATATATTATTGACATTGTCAAACCTGACTATGAGACTAATAAAATTATTTTTGTTGTTAATGGTTAGACAAGTAAATTAGATATGGGAATGATTTTCCCAAATTCTCTGTCAATCATCATGTCTTGTTAAGATATCTAGAAATGGGACAGGGAGAAATAGATTCATGCCTTTTTTAAGTGTGTTACTTGGAAGTAAATATATCTCACTTGAAATTTGAACTCCACAAACTGATTTTGTTTTCTGTGCTGGGAAGCATTAAACTAACCTGCAACTTGAAAGAAAAAAATAGCAAAAAAAATGTCTAAATAGTTACAAAGGAAAAATCGATGCTCAGCTGATCAGATCTATGAATAGCTTATTCATTATTATCATTCTTCATTCATTTTTATTGTTGATTACCTAAGGAAATTAAGAACTCTGACTTCAAAAAGCCTACTCTTTAGATTGGGCTCATTAGTTTTGGTCAGCAGTTAACTGAAGACAAAGTCAATTCTGATCACAAACCAGGATAGATGGAGGTATTTAGCTTTCAATTGCAGCCTATCATTTAAAGGAGTAAAAGACTCTTGTAGGAGGAATATGTCTTTGATTAGTATCAGCTACTGAAAGGTCAAAATGATAAAAGATATTGTTTTCGCCCCGATAAGAACTTGGTCAATTTCATTTTTTTTAAGTTAATCACAGAAAAAAAGTTTAAGCCAGTTCAATATACAAATTACAAATTGGTGATAGCAAACAAGTACAACAATTTAAATATCTGGGAATTGATTTAACAAAGGAAGGAAGGTGTGATACTGAAACCTGAAGGTGCCTTGGGATAGCAAAAGATGCCTTTTAAAAGCTAAGCAATATATTAAGAAACAGGAAAAATTGATTTATGTTCCCTGTTTATTCTCAGATATCCCAATGCACTTTCCATACATACAGTTTTGTCTTTCTTTCATTCTAACCTGAAGAAGTCAGAGTGAACAGATACTCTCAGCAAAATATATCATTTAGAGCTTTTCCATTTTGTTTCATTATCTTCACACAAACCTATACAGGGAGCCATGGATAAATTGTCGCCATTTTATATTTTTAATTTCATGCATGCAAATTGTTTGATTTTGATTTTGTCAGCTGCACAGTACAGTAGGGTCATTTTGCCATTGTCTGTGAAAAAAAGAGCACCATGATGCAATTCATTCTGCTAGAAATTTGAAAATAGCATACTGTACTGCTTAGCATTCATGCCAAAAACTCTAATACAAACACGTAAGAGTGTTTGAGTGTCAATCTAAGGACAGTGCAGAAGATTTGGAAAGAGTTGGATGAGTCAAATGGTGATTATGAAGGTACAGCTGGTCAGGAAACTCACTCTGATCATTCTGATAAGAAAAGAATGCCTGAACTTGTAGGTGAGGGCCTCAGACACAACACACAGACCTACATCAAGTGCTTTGAGAAGGTAATGCTGCCCTGGGTCAAGAGGGTGGTTGCTGGAAGATCATATGTATGGCAACATAACACAAGCAGGAGAAACCAGTCATGGCTGTCAGACAATTTCTGTGACCACATCACCCCTTACATCTGCCCACTAACTCCCTAGACTGCAACCCCCTTGATTATTGTGTGTTGGGTACAGTTGAGTGAGAGACCAACAAAACTCCTTGTAAAACCAAAGATGAACTGAAGGCAAAGATTATGGCAGCATTCACCAACTCAAACAAGGAGAGCATCCAGAAGAGATGCAGGAAAGTCCGATGTCATCTGGAGGTCATGGTTGAAGCAAATAGTGATTTTATTGAATTAATTTACTCTTTAATATTTCAAGATATTTTTGTGTAATTTTGGTAAATATATCTGTTAAATGAAATGTCAGAGATTTTGTGCAATTTAGATGGCAATTTTGAATTGACACAATTTTGAATTATAATATATCTGGTTATCATGATGTTGGTGTAGTTATATATTATGCTGGGATTACAATTTTTTTAATTTTAGAATTTTAAAATTATATTTGACAATGAATATAAGCAGGATTTATATATTTATGTAAAAAGAAAAAATTAAAAATTATATATCTTAGTGGGGAATATTCATATTTTAATATTTTCTTAAAATTATATAATTAAAGGGAGATTACTTGTTCTTATTAAAACATGAATATATGTTTAATAGTAATATATTAAAAATAGACTGTAATTAGCATTAAAAATAACAATTAAAAATTAAATTAAATTTAAAAACTTAAAAATTAAAAATAAAAGTTAAAAATAAAAATAAATATTAAAATAAAAAATAAAATTTAAAATAAAAATAAAATTGTGTCATGTTAGCGGTGAGGGATATGTATATTTATTAATACATATTAATATAATTGTAGGATAAAAAATATATATTAATGTAATTGTATACCCTTAACCCTTTCAAGTCCACAGTCATGTAATTGATGTATACAGCAAAAAATATTATTGTTCATTTCAGTAGGTATATCTAAATGACTTAGAAAAATAATATTATTGAATGTATTATTGTAAATATAGCAATGGGACACTATGTCTGCTTTATACCATATCAATGTGTTTGTGTGACTATTATGTCCTGCAGGATGTGTTGAAAACATATGTGGTACACATATGTCCCAGGGGACTCGAAAAAGTTAAATGTGGTATGTTTTATAGAATGAGTAGTGTATTGTACCAAGGTAGAAAATGTAAGTGGCAGTGCAAAAAAATACATTGGTTGCACTGGGGGCCGATTTGGAAAGAGGTGGTGTAGCCATGCCTTGTCATTTGGAATGCTGGAGTGTATGTTCAGTGCAAGGCTGCCGAACTACTGTTGGAGCTTTGGAGTGGGGAGTGAGTGAGGACTAGACTTTGGAGTGTTTTCCAGAATGTTGGGGCCAGTGGGGTGGGTGGCAGCTCTTGTGGGCTGTGTCAGGGGTAGGGCTGGCTGTTGCAGTGTGTAAAGCTAGTGATGAGTTGTTGAATGGGAGATCTGAGATCATGGCCAAATGTAGGCACATCAGGAAATTAACTTTGGGGCTATACAAACCCAGATGAAGTTGGAAAAAGAATTTTTTTCCTCCCCTTCATTTTTCTTCCATTCCCACTCCCCACATTACTTCTGGTGATGCATTAAGGTATTTAAGTTCTTGTGTTGTCTCTGATGAATTTGCTGAGTAAACCACCTGACAAGAGTGGAAAGAGTTGGATGAGTCAAATGGTGATTATGAAGGTACAGCTGGTCAGGAAACTCACTCTGAACATTCTGATAAGAAAAGAATGCCTGAACTTGTAGGTATATCTAAATGACTTAGAAAAATAATATTATTAGTAGTGTTCCAGTAAGTGTTTTATCTTTTTAAGATATTAAATCACTCTACAGGTTTGATTTTTCTTACTTGAAATTGAGCACTTTTTTAATGTGTATGATTTTAACAAATATTTTAGTGTTTTTTTTTTTATTTTGGTGTGTGTAAATATATATACATATATATATATATATGTATATATATATATATATATATATATATATATATATATATATATATATATATATGTGCAAAACAAAGAGAGAAATGTTCTTCATTCATATATATCAGGACTGTTAATATTTGTTTTATGTTGATCTTCTTTAAAAGCAAAGAAATATAATGGTTTACCATTTACCTATTTCTGATTTCGCAAGTCTGTGCCAGCAATCAAGGAATCACTTACCTGTAAAAAATAAAAATGTATGATTAATTTAAAAAAAACAGGAGCGGCGTTAAATATTTTTGCATCCAAAAAAACAAGTAGCCACCAGACATAATTCTTTATATCACCAATATTCATAAAACATATATTTAAAGAATGAAAGATCCATTGTAAGTTTCAAATTTTCCAAAGCCACATTCCTCATTATATTTCCTAGAAATTTCAACCCTCTCCGATTTTAAGCAAAAGTATCCTTTTCATTCATAATATTCTCCTTAAAAACTTCCATGTTGCTTACATGATTTGTCCATGATATTCTCAGCATACTTCTGTATAATCACTGTATTTACTCCTTCCCTCCACTTAGACGAGATGTGATACAAGGTCTTTTTTAGGTGGGGACCTGAGCGCATACACCCGCGAAAAAGGTCAAAAATTGCCCTCACACCCTGCAACTGTTGGTTGCGCTGGCCTTGATGCAAGCACTGATCCCTCTCTCTGGTGCAATGGGAGGGCACAGCCTCAGGCAGCTGTTCCCCAGGGTTGGGCACCTCTCAGTATAATTTTCTCAGTTGCCCCTCTGTTCTTTGACAGAGAAGCCCCTGAGTGCACTCTGCCCAAAGACAGAGATGCAACTGAGAGATCTGTTCCTCCTGATTTAATGGGAAATCATTTAATGGTCTACATTTCCATCTGTGATTCTCTGCTCAAACACAACAGAAATGGACCAGTTTTGAAAAGAATAATCACAGGTGATGAAAAACAGATTGTTTACAACAATGTGGAATAAAAATGATCCTGGAGAAAATGAAAATCTGCATCCAAAGAAGCTGATGGTGTATCTTTTTTTATGTGCCATATCCTTTCAGGACATAGGCAATCAAAATGGTAGATTTATAAATGTGCAAGATGGATTTCGACAAGAAGAATTGTCTTGCACAACACAGTGAATCAACCTTCTTAGCAGCAGATCTAGCAATTGATTCAATGCCAGTAGAAAATATGAGATCAAGAAGGGGCAATGAGTTGCTTTCCTGGAGGGCAAAAATGGTTCTCTATGAGGTTTAAAGGATTGTTGCTTTTTGGGTCTTTTTTGGATGGGCATTGTATATTATGTGTTCCTTCCACAAAATCACTAAATTCAGACTAGTGCTGTTCTCAGTAAGGCCAATTAAAGGTAGCAGTTGATGAAAGATTTCAGTTAGCCTCCATTATTATCTGTAACCGTTATTCCCCTTATGGTATATATGAGCATCATAAGACATCTGAAAACAATTAGATATATGAACTGCCTGACAATTTAACAGAAAAAATTATTAATGTACTTCATTTCCATCAGCAATTTTCAGCTCAAATGCAACAAAATGACCCATTTTTGAAAACAATGATCACCGGTGATGAAACATGGATTGTTTACAACAACGTGGAATAAAAATGATCCTGGAGTAAACAAGGAAAGTGATGTTTGACTTGGTTTGTTTTGTTTTACAGCATATCAACCTCAATAGGTTATTTAATGCTGACAAAATTTTTATTGCTGGTAGTATTTTTTTTTCAGAAATGTATTGCTGGTAATGTCTTTTTTCCTTCAAAAATCTATTTCTGGTAATATTTTTCTTCAAAAAATCTATTGCAAGTAATATTTTTCCAAAAATGTATTGCTGGTAATATTTTGCAAAATATACATAAGGTAATATTTTTTCCAAAAATGTATAGCTGATAATATTTTTTTCCAAAGAAATGTATTGCTGGTAATATTTTTTCAAAAAATGTATTGCTGTTATATTTTGTTTGTAATAGTTTTCCTTAAAAAATGTATTGCTGGTAATAATTTTTCCTTCACAAAAGCATTGCCAGTAATAATTCTTCTTACAAAAATATATTGCTGATAATAATTTTTCCTTCAAAACTATATTGCTGGTAATAACTCTTTCTTCAAAAATGTATTGCTGGTAATAACATTTTCTTCAAAAAATGTATTGCTGGGAATAATTTTTCCCTCAGAAATGTATTGCTGGTATTAATACCTATTTTTACACCTCCACAGCGTTTTGACTGCCATTTTGGGGTCAACTATTTTCCTATGGCTGGGAACCTAACAGGTGCTACCACCCCAGGTCAGGGTGGGCCTGGGAACACCAGCAATTAAGAGACAGTTCCACACTCCTCAAATATTCAATCAGAGGCCTTGCTATTGGATGTAGTTTAATGTCTTACCAAGGATGTAGTTTATCATCATATCCAGGATAAGTGTGTATTTGTTGAGATTGCATATTATAATTGTGTATTATAAGCTACTATTGCAAAGGTACTCATTGATTTCAGTCAGGTATTGTTCCCAATTGGACTAATTAAAGGAAGCTCTTGATGAAAAGCATCTGGAATTGGCAAATTTGAAGGGTGTTGTCTTCTATCAGAACAATATTAGAACTCATCATTTTAAAAATCTAGCAGAAATTGGTAAAGTTTGGCTGGGATGTCTGACAACATCCATCTTAGACATCTAACCTTACACTTTTGGATTACAACTTATTTCAGTCCTTACAAAATTCTTTTAAATGGAAGTTAAAATTTTCTAGACTAGTTTATCACCCTTTCCCCAAAAATGCCAAGTTCTGGGAAAATAGAATTATGAAGATGTTTCAAAGATAGTGAGAGTAAGTGAAGCAAAATAGCACATATATAGCTGAATAAATCTATGTATAAATATCTAAATATTGTTTTTGAAAATCACTTAAAAGATGCTAAGGAATTTTGTTTGGACCTAATACATTAAATTTATATATTTCAAATTTTTCTTTTGCTTTGAAAGTCATATCTTGTGGTTCTTTCAGGTTTTATTACTGAATATCAGTATCAGATGAAACTTGTTTCACCCTCAGCAATCATCACTTTCTTATACTTCATAAGATATTTTATCATAGTTTTGGTCACAGCTATGCAAGAGGTTACAGAATGTAGAAAGGAGTTCAACTCATTTGCTCCACAACTCGTCTCTGCTTTCCTCTGCTGTCATAAACTGAAGAAAGGTCAGAAGTCAGGTGCAGAGACTAGAGGATTTGAAATCCCTTTGGTTTGATTGACTTGACCATAAAGTTTTCCTCATCAATACTGATGGGAATATCAAAACACCAAGGTTAATTCTTAAAGTGGCAGCTGAAGAATGATGAATCTTTGTTCCTTGTCCAATTCATCAAGCTCTGCTGGTTGCATCTCTTGGACATCAAAATCAAAGATATCAGAATGTTACAGCTAAATTCTTCCTTTGGACAATTAATAACATCAGCAACCAAAATTTACTTTTATCCACTTTATTATATATAGATTTATTTACAGATTTTGTTTAAAGTAAATTTATTTAAGTCAAAATTCAAAGTTCTGCAGTAGAAAAGATAGTAAATTAAAAGCACTTGGGTTGTTTTTCATCTTAATATTTTTGACTAAAATTTGTGAGGCTGTGTCATGAATGAAGTTAAGAAGGAATAAACAAATATATACTATTAATGAAACATCTCATCACAGATTTAAAAAGCCCACACAGGTATTCATTAGATAAACTTGTCATATAAATATAATGTAATGGTAATTTGAATATTTTTTTTGAGGATTTTGTACATTTTTAATGTTATCTGATAATATTTTAATAATTTCACAACAATCAACAATAAAGCCACAAGGTGTTACTGAGTGTGAGAGAATGCTAATGAAAGCAAAAAAGTTATCACAGATGATTAAAAAAGAGCTGTTTCATTTTAAATTTATTTGAATAAGTGATTTCAAGTAATGCGTCCAATATTTTTGTATGTATCTGTATGCATGAAAAGGGCTACCTTATACACTATATTCGAATATGTTATTTATTTTTTATCACAATAAAATTAGTATTAGCCATTATTCAAGTTTATATTTTGTAACTTATGAGCTGTTCTTGTATTAAATAAATATATATAATAACATAGTTATTAATATTTATTACTTAATTCATACAATAATATTATTTAATATTATATAATTTAATTATGTAATTAATATACAGTTATATGATTTTATTTAATTTTTATTTAAATTAATAGTTAGTTTTTATTTTTTATTATATTAAATTATACTAAATTATATTAAATTATTATATTTTATCATATTAAAAAGTTACATTTAATTTAATATATTTAAATATGTAGTGGATGTTAAACTTTTTTGCCAGACACATATACATAGAAAACCCTACCAGCAGCAATAACCCCTTTTCAGCTTTTGGGGATGCATAAAAAGAAAAGGGAGCATGTGTGTTGTTAACCTGAAAAGGCTAGTTTCACTATGACCTACCAACAGGAAGGGATGTGAAAGTTAGCTCTCCTTGCAATAGATGCACATCGTGTTGACAGTATACCTCACTCACTCACTAATTCACTATCAGAATAAGTTCAGCTATTCCTTCATTCTTTACAGAAACTCTGAAGAACATCCCCTGAAGTTTTCTCTGCAATAAAAAAATATTCTCAATAGAATAATTGTTTATCTTGTTTTGTTTCACACTTTTGTCTATTTTTTTCAATCAACTTAACACATTTATTTTTTGTTCAACACACAACCCTTGACCTATTAACTACACTTTGGTAACCATGAGGTTAGCTGTGGGCAGTAGTGTTCAGATGGTGGGAGAGGAGTGGGTGTGATGGCCCCAGTCATCCATATTGGGAGGACATTCAATCAAAGAATGAAATAAAAATTTAGTTTATATTTAATTTGAATAAAGTGTTTTTTTTCATGTTTTATCTTTTTTTTACATATTTCTCACATTTCTCAGTACTGGGACCTATAGGCCTCTCTTATTGAGTCTTAGGAGCATATAATCGAGGAGTTGGCCTCAGGCATCACCAAACCTTTGCACATCACTGGCTGAATGTTTCTTTACTTCATTTAACTGTACAAATATAATATATTTAATTGATTGATTTATTGTCTTAGGGCTTATCAACCTATTGAAGGTTATTTAAAGCCAGAAAATAGTTTTAGAGTGAAAGTATTTATTTTTTTAGATAATAATTTTGTAATACAAGTCTTCCATAGCTGGGACTCGGCTCTCTGATCAACAATTCTGAGCCATTATCTATTACACCACCTGCACATCTAAGCTTACAGCATCTGGTATTTCTAAGTGATCACCCATCTAGGTATTGACCAAACTTGACATTGCTTAACTTTGGTGATTGTACAGGAACCAATGTTTCAATGCGATATGGCTGTAAGGCCATAATATATTTAAATTTAAATTATATATAATTTAATTATAGTATTTAATATTTATTAAGTTAAAATTTAAAATGTGTCTACTGTTAGCTTTAGGCAGACATTTACACCATTTTTTAACAAGATCCTTTATTCATATAGATTTATATCATCATTATTCATTCATCAAAGAATTTTCTTTGACTTTATATCATTTTCAGGAGAATTGTGTATGCCCTCATAAAAGAACAATTTGTACTTTAATTTGTTGAATCCTTCCAGACATTTTTATATCTTGAATTTTTTAGAAATATTTAACAGACAAGGAGTGCAGCATAGACTAAAATAAATATTGAACTTGAAGCTGACAAAACTGCAGAACTGGGCTGGTGCAAGGTTCTCATGCCCCTTCCGATCAATGATACAGCCCCCTAATATTTGATATGGGGCACCATACTTTACTACATTTCAATTTTCATAAAGTGGTATTCATATAAAATACAAATCTTATTATAATCTAATTCTGTACAATAATGGATCATATGCAATATAGGTGAACAATTCAACTAGAAAACCTGAAAATAAAACAATGTTTCTGTTATATACGTTACGTATGAACACTAATGAGTATGTCCCAATCCTCATAAATACATTGGACACTATTGTAAGTGGGGGTAATATGTTGTCTAAGTAGTCTACTACTAGCAATGATTTACCTACTTCATGCCCCTAACAAGTATTGTATTTTGTTGATGTTATAAAGACTATCACTTCATTCCTCTGTTTTGGTTATTCCTTCTTCAGTAACACCTTCTAGGTTACAACAGAAACTGAGCAGGCATACAGACTGAGGCAAGTCATTTTATTCCCAGGATGATCAGTCTTTTTATTTTACTGGAAAGCAAATGAATGTCTGCTTTTAATTACTCATGTCCAGAATATATGCCACAAATGTTTGATAATCTTGACTCCTTAAAGGTTGTAGAGCAAGTGGCTAAAGTTTTAATTATTTAATCAATTCATTAGATTATGAAACTGTTATATACAGTACCTATGAACACTAATGGGTATGTCCCAATCCTCATAAATACTTTGGACACTATTGTAAGTGGCGGTAATATGTTGTCTAAGTAGTTTACCACTAGCAGTGGTTTACCTACTTCACGCCGCTGGCGAGTATTGTATTTTATTGATGTTATAAAGATTACCACTTCATTTCCTACCTCTGTTTTGGTTATTCCTTCTTCAGTAACACCTTCTAGGTTACAACAGTATCTAAATACAAATTAGAGACATGTCATAATAGATTATTCAATCTTAAATAAATCAACAATTTTTTGTGGCAATTTTTAACATCAACTTGAGATTTTTCTTTTTAAAAAGTTGAATAATTTTAAAAAATTCAACATTATGGATAGAAAATAGTGAATTTTATATAATGTTTTTTGAAACTTAGCATGAGCAAAACAAATTCATGGATTTGGACTAAATAAAAGAAGGCAGAATAACATCAAAATCTGCAAAAATTTTCCATCCTTTAAAAATCACTTATACTTAGTTTAATTTGTAGTGTATATAAATGTAGGTAGAAAAGAGCTAATGTTGATAATATAGTGAGGTTCATAAAGCATTGCCCAGGAAACCAATCAGGCTTGGGTCCTCTCTGGTCAGGGTTTTCAGGGATAGTATATACTGACCCAGTGGCAGAATATCCTGCATGCAAAAGATTTTCCTAAACCAGCACTGTGAAAGTAAACATTAATATGTTGTATGATTATTGCCCAGTAAAAGATTTTATTTTCTCCAGAGTGTCTTTCAAACAAACCAGTTTCTCACTCTAACCGTTCAAGTTGTAGCAATTCATGATAAATAATTTCCTTTGAATCCCACTAAACACAGACAAGAACTTTTTCCTCATTAGTATTTCATAGCATTGATACAAAATGTTTGTAACTCTTTATGTTACATGTCTTCTTTAACATAGCAAGTCCCTTCAGTTCATATGCGATCATTGTCCTATCACTTTCTATGCTTTGTAGTTTTAAGCAATGTTTGTTTACTTACCATACCTTCTAGTATCTGTTCTGTCATCCATTTACACATTTGTAGCTTGCTTACTGTTTCACTCTGCCCTCTCACCAAGCCTTTTTTCCTCTTTAAATGTTCCACAAATTTCAACTGCCTCTTTTTGATTCTATCAATTTTTAGTACAAAATAAAACTAACCAAATACAATAAATTTCAATAAAGACTAAAGCAAGTTTGTATTGAAAATTTTCATACCTTTATCAACAATATGACTGTAAAATTAGATATGTAGAATTCAAACATGTGTTTTCAGTAAAGAAAATACTTTTCTTAAATTCTGACATATTTAAATAGATTTTTTAAACTTTCACATGAAAATAATATGACTATTGTGTAACATGAATTATATCCTTTGATAGGGTACACTTCTTAATTGACAAAGAAGTTTCCCATCTGGACTCCATTATAATGAAACCGTTTCTGCTGTCTTATCAATCAATAATTGATTGAAAAAAAAAATACATAAAAATAATAAATTTCAACTTCTGAGGATCATTTCAGCAATTTATATTTCTTGAATTTGAATCCTGTTTTTGAGTTCACTTTTCTTCACAGAATGGGTATTTTCAATTAGGTGTTCAACTTCAAATCTGACAAATAAATGAATTTTTATAATTTCAAATGTGGAGATGTTTCAAAATATGCTTGTGTTAAATAATTGTTTCTGACATTGTTATAATGTGTACAAATTTTACTTTATTTATGTTAAATTATAACTTCCCACATTTTATATATATATATATATATATATATATATATATATATATATATATTTGAATAAAAACAGATCACTTTAAGGTTCCATGTAATAAGTTATTTCACCACAACCCTTTTAAAGGGCTCTGGATCATCAGACTTTACTTCCAAAAGTTGAAAATTTTCAACTTTTGGAAGTAAAGTATATATATATATATATATATATATATATATATATATATATATATATATGAACATGTATGTGTGTGTGTGTGTGCATGTGTGTGTGTGTGTGTAATAAATTTCAGATATAACAACAATATATTTGTGAAAGGACAATATGAATAAAGACAAAAGGAAAACTTATCTTAGCCATCATGTTTCTTCCTCTGATGCACTTTATCAAGGCTAATATATATAAATATATATATATATATATAGTTCGTTGAACTCATGAAATTTGCCACCATGTTCGTCGATTTTAGTTTCGACAATATCATGTATCGTCAGATAGATGGTGTAGCGATGGGTTCCCCCTTGGGTCCCGTGTTGGCTAATATCTTTGTGGGTTTTTATGAAGAAAGCCTTATGTTAAGTTCTGCCCGACCCAAGGTTTACTTTCGGTATGTGGATGACACTTTTTGTGTGTTCAGCCACGAATCGGAAGTGGATCAATTTTTTTCCCTACTCAACAGTGTTCATCCTGCCCTTAAATTCACAGTAGATAAGGAGTTCAATGGTTCATTGCCCTTCTTAGATGTTCTTGTTCAAAGAACTCCTTCCTCGTTTATCACATCAGTTTACAGGAAGTCTACATTTACTGGATTATATACTCGATGGGACTCCTTTTGTCCTAAACGACAAAAGATTAATTTGATTAGGACCCTGACACATAGGGCCCTAATGATTTGTTCGGATGACACTTTGAAACATGAAATCAGTTCCTTAACTGAGATTTTTGTGAACAATGGTTATCCGTTGAACATTGTTCACTCAGTTATTCGAGATGAAACTGCCAGGTTTAACAAAATTAAACCTGCGTCAGTGGGTAAATGTTCGGTCTATCTTCGTTTGCCGTGGTTGGGTAGCATTAGTGAATCCTTCGCCAAGCGTATTTCATGGAGTTCACATCAGTGTTATTTTGCAGCCAATGTCCGTGTTGTTTTTCAAACTAAGTCTGTACTTTCATCTATGTGTAAAGATGTTCTACCCCCCCACCATATTAACTCTGTTATTTATCATTTCAAATGTAGTTGTGGATGCGACTACATAGGTAGAACGACACAGCGGTTGGACGTTAGAATTAAACAACACGTATCTGCTATAATACTGAATAAAAAATTTTCTTTGGGTGATACCATTCGTAACACGTATGGGTCTTCGATTGCGGATCACTTTATAAAGAATCCTACTTGTGCGTTGAATTTCAGTGTGAACTGGTTTTCTGTTTTGGCCAGTTCGCACTCGCTATTCCATCTTAAGGTGTTAGATACGCTTTACATCAGGTTCAGGCAACCTACTCTTTGTAAACAAAGAGATTGTTTGCTTGGACTTGCTGTGCTGCGTTTCTGGCATCTTGGTTGGTATAACTTTTATAATAATTTATTTCTTCCTGTCCAATCATTCATGTCATGCATAACAGACTTCTTTTCTTTTCCTCATAATTTCCCCGTTAACAGTTCTGATGAGAGGGGACGAAACCGGTCGACTGGTGTTTGTTTTATTTTAAATCTATCATGGTCCATAATATAAAATTTCTTGTTTTTAATGCCTTAATACGCTTCTGTACCGTTTCAAATATATTCATATATATATATATATATATATATTAGTAAAAATATAAAGTTTGTCACTTATCTGATTTTTGGATGAAATTTGAAATAAGCTTTTTCAAAAATTATCATCCACCTTTCATGACTTTTTGTTGAACTCAGTCACACATAATAACTTTTAAACATTTTAAAATATTACTAAGAAATTACCCCTTACCTATCTATCTGCTGGCCAAGATACCAACCTACTTTTTGGGAGAAATCCTCTCAGCAGTAATTTTTTTTGTCTATTAATGTCTACTGTTATCAACGCTAAAATTTTTACTCCCCCTCACTGACAAGTAAATGGATAACAATTTGTCCAGCCTTTATGTAATTATAGCAGAATCTTTTCAAACATTTTAAACTTGCTATTTATGGCCCAATTATGTTGAATCCCAGTACATATAGGTTATTATGGGTTATTTAAGAAGTCAGGCATTTTAGATCTCAAACACATGGACCTTATACTTAAATGATTAATAAACTAAATAAAGTATGCAACTAAAGCAAATTATTCCTTCTTGTTTGCAAGTTTACATGGAAACCTGTAGAGCAAGGGTTAAATACATTTCACTTCAAAATTAGTTTTATTTTCCAAGATATAATTTAGTGCTACATATTTTTCCGAACATTCTATCCACTTTTCTATTCCATCTCTGGAGAAAGATTCTGGTTTATCTTGATCCTCATGGAACACCCCACACTTATCCCCAAATAAACTGAGTTTAGTAATAAAGTAGCTTATCAGCCAATTTGAATAAAACTGAGAAAGTTGAAATTCCTTGGACACATACTGAAAAAAGAGGACTTAGAAAACTTAACACTTACAGGGCATATTGAGGACAAGAGAGATAGGGGAAGGCTTGTGTGAATGGATAGCAAAACTGAGGGTGGGAGCCAAAGTAAAGAGAGAAAAACTGCTAAGAGACGCAAGGGACAGGAAGTTGTGGGAAGCCATGATCACTTATGTTCTGAAGTATGTGGTATATATAATAAGTAGCTTTAATTCAAGATCATGTGACAGCAACTCTTACAGTACTATTTAAATGAATGTATATATATATATGTCTATATGAATAAAGACGAAAGGAAATAATGGTCTATGAATTACTGAAAAGAAACATTTTCCTTATTATTACCATTATTATCAGTATTAAGTAAAACTTTGTATATACAAGTAACTATTAACTTGGTGTCAGGATAATGAACAATATCTGAACAAATGTAGAAATATATTCAACTACGGGTTTTGCCCCTTATAGTAGGCATACCTAGATTGAAATTAGAGACAAACCCATGTGTCAAAAAATAGTGGAATATTGGGAAGTGGTATTAAACATCCTTATCAGATGTTGATTGATTGTGATTCAATTTCTATGATTTATCAACCCTTTGCGGGTTATTTAAAGCTGAAAAATATTTTTATATCGTGAGAATGGTATAGTGCTAGACATTTTCATGACGGTCGTCTTCGAGTATAGAATCCAGAGGTTGGCAGTGAATATTTCGGAGACAGTAGGAAAGCATAGTTCAGGTTCGCAGTGGATATCGTAGCAGAGCGTAGTTCTTCCTTCTGTCAAGTTAGCACTTCCAGTAGAGTAAACAAAGATGGCCACCTTTATACACGACGAATACAATGTTCTGCGGCTTCTGATTGGTTAAGCTTCTATTAGTAGACTATAAAGGAAGTTGAGTCATTTGGATTGTCTCACTAGTTATATAATATATACAAAAAACCGTAACATATAGTAATACAATTCTTATTAATTAATCCATAACTGGGGGGTAGAGGGGGCAGATTCATATCTTTCCTAAGAGTATTTGCACATAAGTAAATATAACAAACCTAACAGGGAATTGGAACTCGGCTCTCCAATTAACAATTCAGAGCCATTACACCCCATGCATATCCAAGCTTACAGCACCTGGTTTTCCAAGTGGTTACCCTTCTATTAGGTTGGTGCAAAAATATTGTCGTTTTCTAACATGTTACTATCTGAGAAAACGACAATATTTTTGCACCAACCTAACAGTTACTGACTAGGCTTGACATTTCTTATCTTCAGTGATTGTATGGGAATGGGAGTTTCAATGTGATGTTGCTGTAAGCCTATCAGATGCAGTTTGCCAGTGAGGTTTCTTTTTTTGTAATGAAGCTGTCAGTGTTTGCTGGATATGAGATTTAGCTCATTTCAAGAAGATCTTTGCCTTTTATTAGTTCAAATACTGCATTGTGCCACTAAATATTTTTGCCTGTCTGAATTTCTGGTATGAGGAATTATTGTTATTTACACTATTTATATTCAAACTATTGTCCTCTTTTCTGTTGTTATTACAGTCTTCATCAGGTATATATTGATCTGAGTAACATACACTGAATTTTGAACTGAACTCTTTATTTAATCTATGGGGATAGAGTGTTGTCATCGCACTGCCCATATCTAGGGATATTGTTTAGTTTTTATTTTTAGTACTGCTCACCTGTTTCTGCTGAGTCCAAGTACACACTACCTGGCCCAGAGATTGAAATTACTATATCTCCAAATTCCTGAACCAATGCTTTAATCCAGTAGGAATATTGTTGGGATAAGTACTTTGATGTAGTGAAGTGACTAGTATGCTTCTTTGACCTGGAGAGAGATACTGGTAGCCATTTATCAAATGGCAGGTCCAACCTTGCCAAGTAGGTCAATTGGTAGTTGAACAAAACCTTACTCACCTAGAGGAACAAACTTCAGTGACAGAAAATATAGAGCAGACAACAATTACATAGATATACAAATGTTGTAACCTAGAAAAGGTTACTGAATGAGGAATAACCAAAAGAGAGGTTGGAAATGAGATGGTAATCTTTATAACGTCAACAAAATATAATACTCATCAGCGGCGTGAAGTAGGTAAACCACTGCTAGTGGTGGACTACTTAGACAGCATATTACCCCCATTTACAATAGTGTCCAACAGATTTATGAGGATTGGTTCCTACCCATTAGTATTCATAGGTATGGTATATAACAACAAGTATCAACAGATGGATACATTGGCTTGATGTGCAGTGGTCAGTGGTGGATGATAACTAACACTGTCAAATACAAAGGCACATATCAGTTCTAGTTAGCTGAATACTGCCATCAGGGCTGACACTTACTATCTCCATCCCCCCCCATTTGTAACCTTTTATTTGAACTAGTGTGGAATGTCGACATTATGCCATTATTTTCTCTTTCAGTTACATGTGCTATCCATTTTAGTTGTTGCCGCTGTTGGAAGTCCTTGAGTGATGTTCTTTCTTTGTAATTCTGTAGCACCAGTCCATGAGGGTTAAGGAAGGATGGTCATCACTAAGACCAACAGGCTTCATTCACGTCAAGAAATTTTTAATCAGAGATCTCATAAAGTGGCTGTATACAGCAGATGGTTTAGATATTTCTGAATGTGTTTGATGCTCTGCATGACACCCATATGAAAGACTATTTAAGAATGTACTCAGGTTTTAAATTTAAGATCAGTTAAATGAAATTAATTTGTAAAAATATCACATTCACTAAGCAAAGATGCATGCTGATGTCTTTACAAAAAATAAAGACTATGTCTGTAACTCTAATAAATATGAGCTTATAAATGATTTAGTAAATAAATGTTAGACATAAATCTTCTGTCTTAAAATAAAGATTGTTGATTTACTCTCTTTTTCAGTTCATAATTTATGCTTTGGAATTCACAAACAAATTATTATATATGGTGGGTAATCAAATGACAAAATGAATATATACATATGTATATTTAGGCAGTATATCTTCATTCATGCATGTTTGGTTGAATAATCTGGACATACGTTTATTTATTTTTATTGTGATCCTTTCAAATTCTCTTATCGACTTCTTAATACTGATATTAAATTCAACGAGGAAGGCATTATAGTTTTTCATTTTCATTTTTATTTTCCCAAATACTTTCAGTCTCACCTGGGATGATCTTCAGAGGTGAATTACTGAAGATGATCTCAGATGAAATTGAAAGTACTTGGGAAAATAAAAATGAATGTAAAAGAAAAGAAAAAATAAACTATGGTGCCTTCCTTAATGAAATTAATATCAACATTAAGAAGTCAACAAGAGAATTTGAGATGATCACAATAAAAAAATAAACATATGTTCAGATTATTCAACTAAACATGCTTGTATATATATATATATATATATATATATATATATATATATATATATATATATATATATACATATTATGTGTATTTAGGCAGCATTTTTCATTCATACATGTTTCATTAAATAATGCAGACAAGTGTTGTCTATTTATTTTATGTAAATTCTTTTCATGACGTCTGATAAGCTTAATAACATTATCATTAAACGAAGAAAGAAAATTACAATATTGATCAATATTTTTTAATCCAATCTAAGCTTTCGCCTTACATAAGCCATTATCAAAGATGTCAATTACTGTACAATATATTAAGCAATATACGGACAAGACGGTGATGATAGTCTGTTTTTGTTTACATAGATGATATATATATATATATATATATATATATATATAAATGGTTAAAGCCTATGGTGATTTTATTGAATAAATTTACTATTTAGTATTTCAAGATATTTTTGTGCAATATATCTGTTAAAATGAGATGTCAGTGTTATTTTCTTGTTTGTTAATTTAGATGACAATTTATCCATCGCATCCTGTATCTTATATATATAAAGAGTGGTTCAAAATTATTGACATAGCTGGTTCCAACAATCATTTAAAGTTTTTGGAATCAATCTGTATAGGATTATGGAAACCTTCTCTTTGCCAGCAGAAGGACTTTGTGAAGTCCCTTAATTTGTTGGGGAATATTTTATTTTAACTGCCCCTTGATAATTATTTACATGCGATTTCCCCCTCCCCTCGTTATAAGTATATATACTTGTATGTTATTCATTTTAGTGTGTTCCCCCCTCTTTTTTTTTCTCTTCACTTTCGTTGTTGTTCATTTAATTTATCAATTTTTCCAACAAATTTCTCCTGATGAGATGTTGGACAAAAGAGCCTTAGGAATTATTACCATTAATAAATTCCTTGTTTTTAAAACAATATATACATATATATATATATATACATATATATATATATATATATATATATATATATATATATATATATATACAGAGAGAGAGAGAGAGAGAGAGAGAGAGGTAGAGAGAAAGAAACAGTGTTGGCATAGAAATAGAAATGCATAATGACTGGTATTTTCACATCTTAATTGATCATCAAGTCTTTTAATTTATTGCTTTTCATAAACTGCCAATTACCATATTGATTTCTATATCCACACTGTCAACATCTATAGGTGCTGTCTCTAATATTAATCATTATTCCCTCATAGCTATAGAAAAATTTCAACAAATATATATATATTTATTTTAGAGGAAAGATGTATTACAGTAAATTTGCATCTAGGTTCTTACAATGTTTCACCATTCTTGGCAGATTTTCTATTATCCTAATGAGGGATATTTGATAACAAAAATGATGGAAACACAAACAAAAGGAAAAAGAATCTAAATGAAATTGGCTTGGTTTTATACCCAAAACACATATGATAAAAAAAAAAACATCTTTAAATTTAAAATACCTAGCATCACTCATCCGTGCACATGTGTAATTGCATCAATGTAAACATAAACTTAGTCCGATGAAGTTTGAAAGGTAGAAATGCATGACACCAAAACTTTTTCCACTTTGTCATACATTTTTTTTACCCCTGAAATTTTTCCTGATATAAAAAATTATATATTGTTATCCCATATATATATATATATATATATATATATATATATATATATATATATATATATATATATATAATTATAGCAATTTGTAATTGGTAGGGATAATTCTGATCACCCTCTTCCTTACCCGGTATATTAACTTGTTCAGCCCTTGAAAAATTTTTCAAGTTCATTCTATTTTATTTTTGCTATTGGCTCATCGTCTATTTCTTCCTTCTTTCTTTTCTTTCACTCTCTCTCTTCCCCTCCCTATCTCCACCTCTCTCTCTTTCTCTTTCTTTCTTTCCTTAATTAAAAAAAAATTAATATTTGAAATTTTTTCTTTTTCTTCTTTCTTCCTTTTATTATTATTAAAATATTTTCCTTTACCTTTTTCTTTTTTCTTTTCCACCTTTTTTTTTCATCTATCTGGATGAATTGATTCCATTTCTAAAAAACTTTCAGTCTGAAGAGTGGGATATAACAATATTCACGAAATAAATTACAACCAATATGGATTTTAAAGTTTTTTTTTTATTTATCACACACACACACACACACACATATATATATATATGTGTGTATTATGTATATATATATATATATATATATATATATATATATATATATATATATATATATATATGTATTTATGTATGTATGTATGTATGTATGTATGAGGTGCTATCCAAAAGTTCAAAAATTTGGACAGGTTAATTTAACCCAGTGGTTCCCAAATGGTGTTGGGCGTTCATATGTATGATGGAAGAAGATAGCAGGTGAGGCAGAATGGTTGAAAGATGACCAAAGATTTAGAAACATTTTTTAAAAAAATTTATATGCTAAAAATAAATATGATTTCAAAATTTAAAATATTATTATGGATGACTTATAATTGCATGCATGAGTCCCAGTATAAATAGTTATAAATAATTATAGACCGATTTTATCATTGTGATATTTTTGCATTATATCAAGTATTAAGAGTATAGTAACAAGGTCTGCAAATTGGTGGAGAGAGTTATCAATGACTATGTTATGACTGAAAATGCAATTATCTCCCTTTAACCTGCACACTTTTTTTTATTTTTAAATGTACTTATTATCACCATAAAATTTGGTGAGGTGTGAGCAAATTTTCATGCAGTCCGGAGAGAAAAGGTTTGGGAACTGCTGATTTAATCTGTTCCTCTATGAAGTTACCTATCATTTCCCATGTCTTTCCCACATTATTGCTTTTCCATGAAAGTTAGTTCTTAGCATAGAGAAGAACTGTCCAAATATTTGTCTTTATCAATTATTTATTTAGCTATTATCAAGATCCAAGTTCTTAATAATTGTGGGCAAAACTTTAATTATAGATATTAACTTTTTTTAAATTCATTTTTAAATTGTGATGTTTGTGTATTTAAACGATATCATGCACAGGGAAACAGGAAAATGAGGTTATTCTCTAAGCAGAGACTGTGTGTCAAAGAGTCGGAAAATAGAGTCAAGAGCCCAGTACCTTGAGTGAAGATCATGTCAGTTTTGTGGTCTTTAGTTTAATAAAGACTTTAAGAATTTACAGCTTTTCTTTTTTTTTTTGCAATTAAGAAACAGGAAAATTTTTTAGAAACAAAGAAAAAAAGGACTGAACTGCTAGGTAATATCAACCCTCTGGCTGGAATGTGGTTCTACAGAAGGATGCTGAGAATACTAAGGGCTGAACATGTAAGCAACAACAAAGTTTTAGGGAAAATAGAAGCAAAAGAAACACTTAAACTTAGAATAAGAAAGAGGCAGTTGAAATTTCTAGGACATATAATGAATAGGGCATGGAGAATTTGACACTCACATGTTCATCAGCACAGATTGTAACTTATGACCTTTAATCAGACATTTATTAATGAAGGGTTGCTACTTAATTACATACACACACAGACACATAGATATATCTATGTATCTGTGTGTGCACAAAGTATGTATTCCTTGTTTCTTTTTATAAAAAATTACAAATAAGCCAGTGTTTTGAGTGGTGGATGGAGAGCGATCTCTAAGTAAGCAGGGCTGTAAGTAACAATTGTCGCACTAAAATAAGTTCACATCATTATCACAGGAGGGGCAAATGATTTCTAGTGGGAAGGGCCTGCCCCCTCTCGTGCACTAATATAAAAGTATATCTATATATGTCTGGATTCTTTTTATTTAATTTTAATTTGCCATTTCTAATTTTTTACATTCTCTTTCATAACTTTTTTTTACTCTTTTCATCTTTTTCTGCACCCCTTCCCTTTTTTGCACTTTAACTGTTGTTTTTTTCTTTCATCATGTGCTTCTCCCCACTCCTCCTAATTCGTCATCTAAAAATGGGTTTTAGAAGAGAGAAAGAGAAGTGTTTCTCAAATAAAACAAGAGGCTTCTTAGATATAAAATTCCATGCCATAAACCCCTTTCTTAGACCAAACAAAAATTGGTTAAGAAAAAGGTTCATCTATTTCTGTCCTATTTTCAAAAAAATATTATCGTCAGGGGTGAAATACTTATCTGTAAAGAATTTTTTGATTGCATCAATCAGATTTTCTTGCTCTCATTTTACTAATATCGTATCTGAAAGCTTAAATAATTACTTACTTTTTAGACATCACCCTACAAGGATTGATTGATATATTAAAAATTACAAGAACTGATTTCCAGTCTTATAAAACAAGTCTTGGCCAGAAAAATAAAGAAACTGATGAAAAAATGAAGTAAATTTATTTCTTGATATAATGGAATAACCTGTCACCCCCATGAGTGACTTACACTATAGATAGTAACTACCTATATCTGTCAATGGACTACAAGAGATTAGCTGAAATCTTTTCAGCTATATGGTCGAACTCTGCTTTTGGGCAGAGAGAAACCTGGATAAGACTATGCCGAAGGGCAGAATCTTGTTCAGAGAGGTAGACTGACCCGATCCCGTTTATGTGGATTCTACGGGGAATTTTTGGCCGAGCCTAAGGGCTCAGATGTCCCACGTTAAACTCGGCCTTGTGTCACATCTACCCTCAAGTGTGGGGGGTGCTAGTAAATACAAACTAGCTGGAATCTTTTCCAGCTATGCTGGTCAAACTCTCTGCCTCCAGGCAGAGAAGATACCCAGACGAGGCTCTGTCAAAGGGCAGTCCCGTCTCAGGAAACAGCTACCCAATCCTGTTTTATACAGGGTCTATGGGGAATTTTTGGCCAAGCCTATGGACTTGGATTATCCGACATTAAACAGCCTTGTGCTGCATCCTATCTTATGGGGAGGCTGGTAAATATCGACTAGCTGGAATCTTTTCCAGATGTGCTGGTCGAACTCTCTGCCTTCAGATGAGGCTATGTAAAAGGGCAGAGTCTTGTCTTGAGAAACAGCTACCTGACCCCGTTTTATATGGGGTCTACAGGCTCGGAATACCCCACATTAAATTCGGCCTTGTGTCACATCTTAGCCCCGGGGTGGTTGGTAAATATGACTAGCTGGGATCTGTTAAGTACAACTCAGACTTACATGAGAACTACCGACCTTCCAGTAGTAGCACTCACTACTGGATTGACTTGCAACAACCTTGTGCATCACTGTTACCTTTATTCTTATTGTACTGGTTTTGTACAATAAACCTTTATTTATTTTATTCACCTTGTTTTTCAAGTATATATTCCTATTAGCATGGAATATAACATTTCTCTTGTTGCAGATACTGCTGCTGACTCTTCTAAAAGTAGGGGCAACCAAATTTTCACACATAAATGATTGGTCATCATTAATTGTGGAGGTAAAAGGAAATAGAACGAATGTGGGATGAGTAGAAGAAAGGAATTTCAACATGGAAATATTTCTTTGTATTTTTATATCACTAAGATTAACAAAAAGAGAGAAAATATATTAGTAGGTACACAGCTAAAAAAAGAAGAAATGGCATTAAATTTAGTAGTTAGGAAATGCACGTGCATATGTGTGAGCTGTCAGTCATTAGTGTCTTTGTTTTCTAATTCTTTCACACCCAGTAACCCTTTGTTTCTTAGTGACTTTACTGCCTTGTATAGAGTCAATTTGATTAAAAAAAAAACACCTGGTTGGGAAAGAAGTCCTTTAAATTTTATAATGGTCAGCTTTAAATCTGTGCCTGCCAAGTAACACGAGTTTGAAACTCATACTTTTGCCAATGGTGATGAAAAATATTGTGGAAATTGTATGACAAAGTGGAAAAAGTTTGTGATATGTTTTGTCCTTTATTTAGTGCTGAAGGATGAAACCTGTCATAAGTAAACTTTTTCGACTTTGTCATAGAATTTCCCCAATATATATATATATATATATATATATATATATATATATATATATATAGAGAGAGAGAGAGAGAGGGGGGGGGAGAAAAGAGAGAGAATATTTGATAAAGGATATAGAAAAAGGGTAGATGGAATATAAAGTAAAAATCCAAGTTTGTCTGATAATCCATCCTGGCTAGTTCCAAAATCAGGTCAAATTATCAAAAGTCAGAGGTCAAATAGTTTGGTCACACAGTAACAACCTAAGGAAATACATCAATGATGTAGAATAGTAAATGTGAGTAGCCCTTTTTTTTATTAATATTTACAGTATTTATATTCAGACTAATATCCTCATCTTAGCTGTTATTATAACAAGGTTTTGGTTGTTGTGCCTTTTGACTTATTTCAGGTGTCTGCTGATCTGAGTAACCATCTAGCAATTTAAAAAATGAAGCCTTTATTTAAACTATGGGGGAGAGGGGTAGATCGTTCTCATGTTGCCATCTGTATTTTTGTAGCTCTTAGCAAAGTATCTTTTTACTATCTCATCCACTCCCTGTTCTGCTATCCAGTTACACATGCTCATTATGTAGTCTACTCACTGTTTACCTCTTGCCTTCAATGTTCTGTGAGCATCAAATTATCCAAACCCTTTTTCCTCAGTATGTGTCCTGGTAATTTCAACTTACTCTTTCTGATTCTAAGTATAAGAGACCTTTCTATTTACATTTTTCTTAAAACTTCCTTGTTACTTACAACCTCTCTCCATAGTGTTCTCAGTATTCATCCGTAATTAGATTGTTCTGCATTCACTCTCACAATATTACATAGTGGTTGAGCACATTTTTCTTTTCTCTGTTTATAATAAAATTTTCCTGTTTCTTATGCTTAGTTTTGGAAGAAATTCATGACCTGACAATTTAGTCTAGATTATAAACCCTTGTGTTGGGTAAAATTTTAAGACATTTCTTTCCTTAAAAATAGACAAAATATGGTGTTGGGAACTTTTACAGGTAAACTTAAAGAAACCCAAACAAATTATTTACTGTTTGTTGCAGTTAAAACTTATATGACCCATTCCAAAATGATTTCTTTGAACCTTACTTAATAAGGCTACTTAGTATTTTTCAAGGCATGCTGAAAAGTCCTCTGCTTGATGAAGAAGTCCTTACTCTACCTCTTGTGTTGTGTCTTCTTAGGATGGAGGCAATCATGTTTCTCCACAATTTCCTGTTCTTTGGAGCTCTTAAAAGATTTTGCCTTGTTGTTATTTCTTCTAAAACTTGTTCTGCCATCCATTTACTCAATCTCACTAAATATGTTATGCATTGTTTTCTTCTGTCTCATGAGTATCCAATTTTCCTAGTCCTCTTTCCCCATTATGTGCCCTAAAAATTTCAACTCTCTCTTCCTGATGTTAAGCATAAATTTCCTTTTTGTTTCAATTTTCTCTAAAACTTTGTTGTTGCTCACATGTTCAATCCATGGTATCCTCAGCATCCTTCTGTAGAACCACATTTCTGTTGCTTCAAGTCTCTTTTTTTTATCTTTGAGGAGATTGTCCTGCATTCACTGCCATATAGGAGAACAGGCATTGCATAACAGTTCAGTACTTTTTTCTTTGTTTCTAACTGTTATGATGGAACACACCTATTCTATAGTTAATAGACTCTCCCACCTATAATAAGTAGGAGTAGGAAGAGTCGGTCAGCCAATGGGTCAGTGAGTCGATGTCGAATGACAGTTAGTCGAATACGAAAGTATCAGCGACCAGAACAAGATTTCTCTGCATTATACCTATTATATCAAGTTCCTAACGTTTTTGTACGTCAAACCTATTTTAGGACCGACTTAGTACAAATACAAGCCTCCACTGTGAAATCACTCCACAACACTAACAAAGTTTTTCTGTTTCTTAATAATCTGCTTAGTTTTTGGAATGCATCTTTGGCTATCTCAATGAGCCTTTGGATTTCAGTACTGCACTTTCTGTCCTCTGTTAGAACACTTCCCAGATATTTAAATTTTTGTACTTGTTTTATTTTGGTACATATGATTTGTAATTTGCATTTTGGGCACATTCTTTTGCTAACAACCATGCATTCTGTCTTCTTGGAGTTGATGTTTAATCCTTTCTTCTTGCTTTCCTTCACTATCTTCTGTAGGAGTTACTGTAGTTTTATTTCCATATCAGCTAACAACACTGTCTGCTCTTTATATCTTATGATGTTAAGATTGTGGCTGCCAATAATAAATCCTGGTAGGAGTTGTAATTCTCTAAGAATCACCTCGCTGTATAGGTTGAACAAGTCTGGTGAGAAGATACATCATTGTCTTACACTCTTATCTATTTTTGTATATCTACTGAATTCATTTTTTTTTTTATCTATATGCAAGCAGTTTGCTACCAGTATAGGTTCTAGATTATTCTAATGTCCTTCCCAAATATGTCAATGTTGCTAAGCAGTTCCAACAGATCTTTGTGGTGTACTTTATTGAACACTTTTACATAATCTATAAAACACAGATACACTAACTGCTGTATCTGACTCAACACTCTAAAAAAAAAACCTTTCAACACTACCTTGTAGTAGAATCAGTTTCACTCATTTTTTTCTTTATAGATAAATGGTGAGTTAAGCAGAATAAATGAATAATATTTTCAAATGATTCTGAATTTATGAATGACCTTGTAAAATTTTATTGCATACTGAAGAATTAAGCTCTATAAATATTGATCATAACCTTGATTAGTGCATCAATTCTAAAATTATTTCTATCCACCTGTGTCTCTTACATCAATGAAAATATAGATTTAAAAATTTATGATAATGATAATCTTCAGAGTTCAATAAACAGATATGAAATAATTAAATTAAAACTGAGCTTTACACATGCATGCACACACACACACACACATAAAAATTTGATTTATTTTTTATATGATTGGTAGAAATTATTTGTCAATGGTGAATGCACATTGCTGGAACCTGGTGGCATGCCAAACATAAGCTAGATAATGATGCCTAGGCAATGTCACACCTGGGTTGGTCAAGCAGCAACAAAATATGTTGACCAAGCATGTTCATATGCTAGTTGCCTCCTGAATGACCTCACAAATTTGATGCTGATATCAAGACGACACAGACAGCAGCATTACTGAAAACAAAATACTATGGAAGGTGTTGGATTTTATGAGAAAACTTGCTGTCATTTGTTCTCCAGTATAAGCCACTTGTTACTATTTTGGGGATAGCAAAATAAGAGAAATATAATAAAAATTGTGCTGGCCATTATTTTTGTATTTAATGTTCATTATTAAAAAATTATTATAATCAAATATAATAATGTTCAAAGTAATATAAATATTAGATTAAAAATAAATTCTCTCTCTCTCTCTCTCTCTCTCTCTCTCTCTATATATATATATATATATATATATATATATATATATATATGTATATATATATATATATATATAGAGAGAGAGAGAGAGAAAGAGAGACACTAATAATAATAAATATACATTTTATTCTTCATTATTTTGTACCAAATGGTAAGGGGCAAAATGTATATTCATTATTAGCATAAATTTTAGCTTTTTTGTTTTGCATTGAGCATTGTTTTATTACTATCATTCACTGTGTCTTACTATATATATATATATATATATATATATATATATATATATATATATATATAAATGAATAAAAGATATCACACATTGAGTGCTGGTGTTAATAAAATAGTGCTTGATGTAATATGACATAGCTATTAAGTATATATTAATAAATATACATATTATTTCTTTTCCTTATTGGTAACACAACCAAGATTGCATTGTGCATAAAACTCTGAGTTATGTTACCAGTGTGGTATATATATATATATATATATATATATATATATATATATATATATACGTGCATACACACATATATATATATATATACATATATATATATATATATATATCATAAAATATAAGGACAAGCTCAAAATAACCTAAAAGTTTACAATATAAAATAAACTGTTATATATATATATATATATATATCTATATCTATCTATCTATCTATCTATGTATATATATATTTTGAACAGGTGTAGAGCTTTAGCACTTGTTTTCTGTTTAAGATTGGATTTCTGGTTCCTTCTAAAATCTTCTCATTCTTTTTCACTCTTATAGTCACTTGTGTCTTAGTTGCTTGAGGTGAATTGATTAAAAAATATATATATTTATTTAAATTCCTTAATGAAATCTAAGCCAATGCAATCTTTTCTTTTTATACTATTTTTAGGAGGATGTAGAAATGTTTCAAAGTTGTGAATAATATTTTTGTGAATTTCTATCTTTGACACATTTTTCCTCATCTTCTTGCCAAAGTCAAATATAGCAACTGGATTGATTGAAGAACACATGTACTTTTATATTTGGAATCAAAATAATTGGTATTGCAATTAGTGAAGAATTACAATCAGAAATGAAGCAACTGCAACATTTGAATGATTGGTTTGCAGACTTCATTAAAATTATGTGTTTTGCTTCTGTGTCATGTAGAGCATTAATATATGATCTATTTAGAAATAAATTTATTTGGGAAAGGTATAAATATACTACTTCTCACCCTCTCATCTATGGGTTAATTAGTAGGACTTGTATCAATAAATCATTATTGTCTCCTAAAAACTTACAATCTAAAAATATCTTCTGGCTTTAAATAACCTGCAAAAGGTGGATAAACCATAAAAAAAAAATCAATCAAAAGTTCTTGGTCTGAGCAAGATAACCTTATTCCCCAAATGTCAGATATTTGGACAGATTTTGGGAAATGAGTTAGTCTGAGAACTTTTTCAATAGCTCAGTGGTAGAAACTCTGACTGACACTAAATCGGTTGGGTTTCAATTCTGGCTTGAGACATTCGAATGTGTAATTGCATTGAAAAGCTGTGATACAGCATAATTTATCTCTTGAAAATATATTTCAATTGAGCACTGTTGAATGACAAACTAATTCTACAAACAGCTACATGCATTAATGCAAAGCTCTTCTGTAAAATAAATGGAGCACTCCAGCTGATTGATATTTGTTTACATCTATAAAAACAATACACTAGATTTAACTAACTCATTCTGTCGAGTGAAGATAGCTCGGTGGTAGAAACTCTGACTGACACCAAATTGGTTGGGTTTCAATCCTGGCTTGAGGCATTTGGATGTCTAGTCACACTGAAGAACTATGATGCAGCGAAACAGTACTGTTTGTGAATGACATATATATATATATATATATATATATATATATGTATGTATACATTTATATTTCTAAAGAATTAATAGGTTTTATTTATTAATCTGACATATTTTTTTTTAATTTAAACATTATTTTTAGTGGATAGCTATATTTGAGTAGACATTCCACATATTTTAAACAGGTATTTTATTTTATCTGCCAGCCTGAACATCTAAGATAGCTCCTTAAAGAAAATGAGCTCTCCAGCAGGATTCAAACCTGCATCCCCTTTTGCAGGAGAAACTGTTGTTTTTTATACGATGTGCATTCATATTCAAGCAACGTTCTATTTGTCTTTCTCCTGCAAAGGGGGAAGCAGGTATAAATTCTGCCAGAGGGTGCTAAAGATATTATCAACTGTTCAGGCTCTGTTTAGACAAAATAAAATACAGTTTAAAATAAACAGAGCATCTACTCGACTATGAGTATCCATTAAAAATAACGTTTAAAATAATAAAAATATGTCAGATTAATAGATGAAATCAATTCTTTAGAAATTGTTTTGTTTACGTTTTGAGTACGAAAATAAGCAGTTATGATTTTAAAGAATGTAACGAGTAAAGTGTATTTCAAAGACAAATAGAACCATGCATGTTTATGAAACTCTTTGTAGCTGAATGATTAAAGCATATTGTGGATGTGCTAGGGGGGATATACATGTTCAAATACTGCTGGAATGCACATATTCATTAATAAGATTTATCAAATGTAGAAAAATAAAATACTGTTTAAAATAAACAGAACACTTACTTAAATATGTGTATCCAGTAAAAATAATGTTTAAAGTAATACATATATATATATATATATATATATATATATATATATATATATATATATATATATGTGTATATATATATATATATATATTGGATATAACACTACATGCCTATCAAGAAGACTCACATTACAATTCTCTGACCATAGCTCAAATTTAAACACACATGGAAACCTACCAAACTCCATCTACAACATACTTGTAGAAAATACAAATATCATAGCCTCATCCACATGTAAAAAAGGCTAAAAATGATGGAAGCACTAATAATAATGAAAAAGCCAACACTCAATAATATCAATTATAAACAAAGTCACAATGCACTGGCCATGTTTGGAAAATAATAATAAAAAAATTAAAAATCATTTACTCATTACAAATACATATAGTAAAAAACTACACATTCCATTAAAAAAATAAATTAATAAAACATTCTTGATAATGGTTAATAGAATAGCTGAAAGTGTTCAGATACGTAGAATATTTAGAGAATTTTTTTTACACATTTTATGTTCAGAAAAGAAATCACTTAATCAAAAATGCTTAATTGTCGTACCTTGTTCAGTTGTCTTTAATGAAACATATAAAAGGGGGATTTCTGCCCAAATACACAATTATATATATATATATATATATATATATATATATATATATATATATATATATATATATATACACACACCCACAGGAATACACATGCTTACACACTCACTCCCTAAGAACCAAATAACACACAAACACTAAACAGAGACACATCCCCTCTCCAGGACCAATAAAACTGTCAAACTGACCAAGGGAATTCAGAGAAGCATCCATCCATCCAGCTCTTATCTCAAATAACAACTTAAAAGAGACTGTTTGACCAACACAAAAGATTCATGTTAAAAAGATAAAAAAATAAAAAAATAAATGAAAACTACAGACAAAAGTTCATTTTCTCCAGCAAGACATTCATTTCTGTAGTTTACTGCTACCAGCAAGCAGAAATATTTCTTCTCCCGATGATGGCCATTTTGGCCGAAACTAGTCGAGGAATCTAAATGAAAGAATAATAAAAAAAAAACGAAAGAATATTAATCTACAACTCAGTGTGTCTGAAGATTTTAATTTTTTAATATTTTTTTTATTGTTCAATATATATATATATATATATATATATATATATATATATATATAGTATTGTTATCAAATATATAAAAAGTTCAGGACACTTATGAAAGACCAACTAAAACTTTTGGGTAAATCACACTTCCATATCAATTTTACCTGCTCTGGTATAACAGTAAAAACTGTAATCTCCAGAGTTAACTTGACAAGGTAATTAAGAAGAATAGATGTACACAAACACCAACCCACACATGGACTAACTTGATGAATTACAAGACATAAGTAATTTGAGAAAGGATTCTTAGAATTCTTAGCAGCTGAAAAGAAGATTCTGCATTTTTTTCTGTTGTGACTGAGAAAAACAAGATCACAAGCTCAACAAATGTATCGTTTACAGAAAGGATAGATAGATATAGTGAGATAGAAACAGACTAAAAAAATGAAGACTTTAGATAGATAGATAGATAGATAGA
>OZ010576.1:60162782-60300282 GCA_963932145.1 Acanthosepion lycidas
TATTACATTTGCTTCCCAGTGATGCATTCTATGTCATGTTGATTGAGTATTTCTATGAAGGGACCCAAGCTTTAGTTAGCCTTGTCATCATGTCTATTCAAAACTAAAAATTACTGTTGAGAAATCAGTTCTCATCTACTTCTTTGCACAACTACCCAACTTACATGTTTCTCTTTGCAATGTTTACTTAACAATATTTCTTTAGTTGATGTCATGTCTTTAGCCAATGTTCTTAATTTTCTGTTTCTTTTCTCTTTGTTTACATTTGCAACACCAGCTTCTTTTTGCTACTCAATCCACTTTTCTTGCTTATTATCCTCTTAATTTTCTGAAATCTCTTTCTTTATGTTACATTCTGAAAACCATTTTTTATTCTTGTTCTTGTTAATGTTTTCAATTTCTTCTTTGATTGTCCTCTGTTTAAAATTTTCAAAATGTCCATACACTCAATAACTTTATAATATTTTGCTTCTATTTTGAGCTTATATCTTTCTTAGGACTCAGGGAAATATATGTATATATATATATTTAATCATTTCACCCCAAGCAAGGTGAGAATGCAACTAGTATGCAGGGAGCAAAAGTGAGAGAAAAGACTGAATATAGGGAGAATTGAGGAAAGAACAAAAGATGAACAGGATTCAAGAAGACAGAAGATGGTGATTGAAGTTGCATTTAAATTTTTGAAGATTTTAGTTATCAGGGAAGCAAGTAAATGGAGGCATGTTCCACAGGTGGGAAATGTGAGAAAAGAAACTTTTGGAGTAGAAGTGGCAGTTGCATTTAGCTATTTCAACCGTAAACAGGTAAGACTTAGATGCCATTCTTGTAGCAAACTTAAATTCATGTAGTTGGAGTACCAGAGACTAAATCTGAATACTGAGCATATATATTTACATACAATCTATATCTCGTATTGAGAATTTTTATCCATAAATCAAGCATATCTTAAAAATATATCTTTATCAATTTGAAATTTAAAAAAAATACTAACTTCTAAGTTTCATAATATAATCTTATAATACCAAATTATAATAAAATAGTTATTGTAAATACTTCTAATAAAAACATACATTATAACCCAAAATTTGCCTTATATATTTATAACATATAATATAAGCATATCCTCAAAATTTACATGCATCAGTCGATTAATAATATTATTTAAAAAAAAAATTGACTTGCATAATAAAATCTAACGGTGTAATTTTCTGTAAGAGTTATCTTTCTTGATTAAATTTAAAAAAATGAATTCTAGTCTAAAAGAATCAAAATTTGTTCCTTTAGAATGTTCAGGCAATTTTTCCTTTTGGAAATTACTGAGATTTTTTGAGCTTGCATTTAAGTTGTCTGGTTGAATAACAATACTTTATTCTCAGATCCACAGACAATTATTACTTAATTTATTGCTTTATTTTAAAGATTGGTTGATTTTCAAGGTTGAGTGTTAAAATTACATCAACAATTTGTATTTTTCAAAAGAGAAAGGCTCATCTGATTATCATGAAATGATTGCTATACCATATTATTTTATATAGAGAGATATTGTCAAACTGCAGTCTTGAAATAAAACCATGGGTACACTATACGATTTTATATAGAGAGATATTACCAAACTGCAGTGACTAAATAAAACAAATGCTACTTTCTCTCTCTCTCTCTCTCTATATATATATATATATATATATAGATAGATAGATATATTGTCAAAAAAGGCTTTTAAAACCAAATTAATCGTTCACTTGCCAGAAATTTACAATTGTCTGAGGAGATGCATTGTACTACAATTGTGTAGCGATACTTACATGTTTTTGTTGTAATATCTTAAAATAAATAATATTGCTCTACTATGTATTAAGCCCTCTTTTAAATTAAATGTTAAGAATGCTAGAAGTGTACTCTATTTGTTCTCATTGTACCTATATATATATATATATATATATATATATATATATATATATTTTGACAATAGGGTGATCAACTTTTAACCAATGTTGATTTTCTGGCAAAATGCAACATTGGTGGAATTGAGACTTTCCTGATGGAGTTACAACTTTGCTGGGCTGGTCATGTTGTTAGGATGTTTGATGTCAGAATACCTAAAGTTCTCATGTGTAGGCCGCTTAACCATGGACAAAGGACTGTTGGACAGCTGTGGCTCAGGTATAAAGACAAGTTCCCCCCTCCCCCCTCTCTCTCTCTATATATATATACATATATATATATATATATATATATATGTAGATATAGATAGATAGATAGAGAGAGAGAGAGAGCGATGTTGTTGTTGTAGTAGGACTGAACTCTCAATAAAAAAGTTCTTTCTGCTCCAAAATTTATTTCCACAGAACCTACAAGTGATAATGTTATTATTCCACATGGTCAGTAGTATTAATGATATATATTCACCAACACTGAACAAGACCTTGCATGCCATTTTTATAAAAATCATTTAAACTGAAATGCCTTACCCAGCACCTAACTGTGCTCACATGCACTGTTTGGCTTCTATAAATATTTAGCAAGCATTCATAAATATCAATGGATATTATTTTTTTGTATGTAGAAATTCAATGATACATATCAACTTTGTATGCATTTTCATGTTAGATGCTATTTCATCAGCTGCCACAAAACAAAGAAAAAACATGTTATTGGTGGGAAGATTCAACTTCTACTCCAGTTATGATTAACATCTGTTTCTGATTTTATAGGACAACATAATCAAATTGAAGAAATAACATCCAGAGTGACCCTCACACAAGGTGTATTGGAAATATTTTCCTTGTCTGCCTTTTTATACATTTAAGTATATATAATTCTGCTGTTTCTTTAGTTTCTATCTTTAATACATTGTGCAGAAGACATGATCGTGTTTTTTTAAAATTAATTTATAGACTCTTTAGGTTATGATTGCACATTAAATTAAATAATTAAGTTATAGAAAAATAGTCTAGACTCCATCTTGTTTCTTTCTTTTAGAATTTATCTAAGTTATTTCATTTTGTTTAACCCTCTTGTTAAAACTGTGAGGCATTGTCACAGTATTACTACTGTGGAGGTTTCAAACATCTTATTTAAAATATTATCATGCAATTCCTAATTTTCTTGTTATATATTGTCTTGTTGTGATGCTCAGCCAAGACTGTGAGAACTGGAGGGACAAGGTTGCTGTCATGGGTTCAACGACTTTGTGGCAGGAAATTTAGCAGTGGCGTATTGTCTTGAGTATTCATTCTTGTTTTTAAAAGTTAAATAAAAATAAAAAATAAAAATGACAAAAAGTTAAAGGTTTTGTAAGGATGTAAAAGGCGATTATCTCCCATTGGTCAATATAGTCATATGGTCCATGTGACGGCAGCTTAGTGATGTCACTTCACACAGTGACAAAAATGGTCAGCTTTTCATTCAGTTTGCAGTAGCCAAACCGAGCAGTTGTGTTTTTGGCTTGGGCCTCTTGGCCAAGGCTGAGAATAAATCTGCCTTCTCTAGCAGCTTACAATTCCATGGTGTAAAGTTTGCCTTTGGGAAAATATCTTCCCCATATATAGAAAGAAAGTCTGGATTGTTCTCCTCAATTTGGAAAAACACAAGACTCACCATTTCCTCTTTATGAAATATGTCCTTGCCTGTGTCATAGTCAGTTGCTCAACTTTTGGACGACTGCACGGTTGTACTCTCTTCCTACGGATGGGAGGAACCCGAGGGAGGCTACGCCGAAGGGCGGAGTCTCCTTCGGGGAGGTAGACCGGCCCTGAACCCGTTTATGCAGGTTCAATGGGCTATTTTTTGGCCGAGCCTACGAGCTCGGAATGCCTACGTTAAAAAGGCCTTGTGCCACATGACACCCTCGTGGGTGGGGGTGACTGAATATCATCATAGTAGATGAATCTGGCCCATTTGAATCTGGAGTCCTAAACATGGCTTCTCCAGAAACAAAAGAATCTCCATATTATATGTAAGAACCTATCTTTTTGTTCTTCTTTCACTCTTCTTGCTGTGTTGATATATGTTATAGTTTTCTTTGTGTGGGACATGTGTAAATAATGTATATATAGTTTTGTGCATGCCTTAGTAGTATAAATGTCTTTCTGAGAACCAAGAATGTTTGTCATTCTTTTTCCTTTCAGTAGTTCCATTCCGTCTGTAAAATACAGTGTTATTGTATCATGGATATAATAATCCCCATCATGGGGGGAGATATGAATGGGAGAATAAACCTATTCTTCCATAGCTCTCCCACAATAGTTTATTTTGTAAAATTGAATTAAAAAAGTATTAAAATATTGCTTTTTGTGTTTCAAAAGTTTTCATATTCAAAAATAGGTTTCATTTAATTTCACCAAACAAATAAAACTGCTTGATATTCACACAAATAAGCAGAAACTCCTTGTAGCTACTTGACAGAAGTATTCAGAAAGCTATTTTACTAATCATGAAAATTTGACTTGACTCTTTCTAAATTTGACTTACCACTTGATATATTATGGAAAACATTTTGTGGGGTGTTCAAACACCCCATGTTAAAGATAATTATGTTTTTTATTTAAATTACAAGTTGTTTCAAGTGTTGTACTTTCCTATCAATTTATACAAGATGAATATTTAATTATGTAATAAAAAATGGTAGTTTTATAACCTTGGCAGAATATGCACATATGCGTAAAATTTAACTGAAGTGTTACACCTATACTGAACCTGTGTAATTTAATTCTTTTGTGTTAAATCTCACCAAATACACTGGAATTTTTGCAGAATGATTTCATTTTCCATCAGGATGAGATCAATGTCCATCAGACCATAGAACACAAGTGAAATGACCACCTGCAATGAAGCCTGTCCTGTCTGCAGAGTTGGACAAAATGTGGTAATAAAAACTGCATGATAAATTACGTTTCTTGTTTTTTTTCAACCAGGGATGATGTCACCTGAGGGTAATCATGACTCATTTCTTTGCTCCTTCCCAGGCCACTCAACTTCTGAACTTAGAATGATAATTGTATACAATATATACATGCACAACCAACCTCTGTACTCGGAGGAAGGATTGTTTTTCTATCAGGGTTTTCCTTCCTTTAGATGCCTGCATGTCCCTACACTAATGAATCCCATTTATCCGTGTTTTGGGAATTCAGGTTTTTCCCTTCTAGACTTGTTAAAAACCAAGACTGAAGAGGCCAGTCTGTCCTATTGTTTAACACATAGCTTGTGGTGGGAGAAAATAGATTAATACTGTACAAAAATCATAATAAAATTTAAAAAAATTAAAATAAATAGAAGTATATATGTTGGAAGTAAATTACCTCCCTTAGACACGTAGTCACATAACTAGGGTTCCATGGTATGAGTATAAAAAGCAGTACATTTTCAAAAATCTCTTTTCCCCTTTTTTCTGCTCCAGGAACAGCTGCTGCCCAGCATGTAAGTTATTTTACCACAACCATTAAGCACTTACAAGCTCTCAATTACACATTCACTCACTTAGTCTACTCTGTGCTTCCAAAAATTATTATTTTTGTAAAAATACATTGTTTAAACAAAAACAAATGTTTGTTTTTTCATCATTTGCATGTAAAAAATTTAGTTGTCACTGTTTTTGGTTGAAGTAGAAGAAGTGACTGCAAGATACGTTTCCCAAGGAAACTTGACTGGAATTTGAACTGTTTGCTAAGTTCTTGTCCCATTCCAATAACCATTACATAACCTGCATCTCCTGAAATCCTACTATGAAGATGAGACAATCACTAACCATCAAAGATCAGAAAGAAAGAAGACAATAAAGTCTGATTATGTAGATTGTAATTAATGAGCAAACTTAATGATTTCAGGCCAGAATTCACCTTAACACAAAACTGACAAGTATATGAACTACTACTCAAAAGCTTATGAAATTTAAAGAGTGTGTGAAAACAGAATGTAACACAGTCTTTTGCTGTCCCCTTGTGAAATATAGGGTGCGATGGGTAAATTGTTGTCATTTTATATTTTTAATTTCACGCATGCATGTTTGTTTTAAATTTTGTCAAATGTAATAGGGTCAGTTGAGCACCATTTATGAGAAAAAGTACATGATGACACAATTTACCCCACCAGAAATTTGGACACATTTCAGAGTGTTTTGGTGTCAATCTGAGGACAGTGCCACAGGGCCTCAGACTCAACAAGGAGATAGTGCTGCTCTGGTTTGGCAACAGGACTCTGCACCATGCTACACAAGCAGGAGAACCAAGTCATGGCTGTCAAATATCTGTGACCACATCACCTCTTACATCTGGCCATCTAACTCTCCAAACTGCAACCCTTTTTATTCTTATGTGTTGGGCGCAGTTGAGTGAGAGACCAACAAAACGCCTCGTAACACCAAGGATGAACTGAAGGCAAGGATTATGGTAGCATTCACCAACTTTAAATAAGGAGAGGGTCCAGAAGTGTTGCAGGAGATTCCAAAGTCGTCTCGAGCCTAGAATTGAAACTTATTGCAATTTTATTGAATAAATTTACTCTTTGGTATTTCAAGATATTTGTGTGTCATTTTGGTAAATATATCTGTTAAAATCAGATGTCAGTGTTATTTTCAGTTTTGTGTAATTTAGATGACAATTTATCCATCACACCCTGTAATTGTATATATGCCCAAGGGTACTACTTTGAAGGAGATGGTGGAAACTAGATGTTATGTAATTTTTTTTTCATAGCCAGATCTTCATTGTGAAATGGTTAATTTATAGGAACAATGTTCAGCACTGAATCAAGTGCATTGACAAAGAAGGTGATTATGTTGAAAAATAAATATCTGGTATGTAAAATAAATGCATTTTTCTTCATTAGGCTACTGACTTAGTGATGTACCTATAAAAACTAATTCACTACATGAAGACTGAGTAGAGATATCCAAATTCACTAATTCTTTTATTTCCTCTTTCTAATTGAACTCAAACATGTGTAGAGCAGTAGTTGTGTTATTTAATTATTTTGAAAGTTCAACCAACAATCTTCCAGCTGCTAGGATTAGTTCAGTTACTGAAAAACAATTACTAACCAACATTTCTAGCAGTAAAAAAAGTTCAAATAATTACAAATGCAATTAAAATTTAAACACTTGACACCGACATTCTATTAAATCTTGAGGATTTTTTTGAGCATCTTAGTGAAAAAAAAACCCAAAAAAATAAAACCAAAAAGCAAAAAAGAATGTATTTCTATAAGTTATAAATTTTCCCCCATAAAAATCATCATTATTTAATACAGCAATTAGCAAACATTTCACTTCTTTTCCTCTTTTAGTGTTGATATGAATTTCATTTTCAGCTTTTATATCAGATCATTATTTTTTAATTTATCATGAATGCAGATCACACATTACTATTTCAACAGTATTGCTCTAACAAATATCTTGCTACAATATACTGCTTTTGTTGTTCTATAGTAACAAACATACACATAAATCAGATTATTATGATATTAAATAACAGGGATAATTTTCATGAAATGAAATACATGCATAATATCATTTAAGAGTCTAAAAATAGGTAAATTTGAAATGAGCTACAGTGTAGGGGCATTATTATTAATATAAAAATAAAAATATAAAATAATAATAATAAATATAATAAATAAAATAAAATAAAACAAAAAAAACATTAAAATTTTGTTTAAAATTAGATAAATAAAAACAAAATAATAAAAGTTCTTCTAGAATGCAATAGAAAACTTTCCTGTCAGAAAATGAATTCTTTGTGCCAAAAATGCCAAACCCAGAGGTTTCAAGACATCCATTTCCTTTCTTCTGCATCTTGCGTGCCATAAGATGAAGTGATTTTCTTCCTCTATTTCATGCAACCTTAAAACACATATAACTAAAATGCACATACACTGGTACACAGAAATAAATAAAATTATATGATTTTAATTTATAATTTAAAATGTTTTTTGTGTAACTTCTTTGTATATTGTTATTCCTGTGAACATGAGGCTATCCCTGCTGGTATGGTGTGAGTGACCCCACAACAGCACCAATTCAAACATATTAAAAATTGTTCCAAAATATTCTGAAAATTAATGACTTCATTTACTGCTTTTGAAGAAGTGATGGTTTACATGATGTGATTTCCATACATCAACTTACTGATTATTTCCTTAATTCATTTAGACATGATTGCTCAGTTACTTGATATAATGGAATGAAATGAAAAGTGATGTAATGGAATAACCTGTCACCCCCATGAGTGACTACACTATAGGTAGTAACTACCTATAAGTATCTGTAAGTCAACGAACTACAAAGACTAGCTGGGATCTGTTGAGTATGACTCAGACTTACATGAGAACTACCGACCTTCCAATAGTAGCACTCACTACTGGATTGACTTGCGATGACCTTGTGCATAACTGTTACCTTTATTCTTATTGTATTGGTTTTTTGCAATAAACCTTTACTTATTTTATCCACCTTGTTTTTCAAGTACATATTCCTATTAGCATGGAATATAACACTTAATGAATCATTTGCATCAATGACAGCTTCAATACAAGGTCTGAATCATTGACATATCTGAATATTAGGATCTTTGTCTATTTTGGACATTGTGCTAGTTATGGTGGACTTCAGAGATTTTATAGTGCTATGGAGCATCGACTGACTTCTCCCAACTACACCCCATATGTAGTAGTCCAACAGATTCAGGTCTGGAGAGATAGGAGGCTGTATGTTTAGGGTGACATAGTTGTCAAGATCGTCTCCTCCATTCTTGGATTAACTTGGCCTTATGAGAAGGTTCAATGTTTTGTTGGTAGGTGTATGAACTTCCTTTGCTCATACTCTCTATCCAAGGCCTTACAAGTCTCTTTAACATTTCCTTCTAGTCAGCAGCAGTAACCCTTATGTCCTGAGGAAAGAAGTGAGGAGACATGACATCTCCTTTATTGCTCACAACACCCAGAACCATCACAGTTGCCAGAAACTTAGTATGCGTGACCATTGGAACATCCTTAGGTTCTTTGTTGAACCATCAGTCATTTGTTTGGTTGATCTTTTGATTCTGATTAAAGTTTTTTTTTTTTTCAGAGAAAAAACAAAGCCTTCAATGCTCTTGATGTCTTAAGTGCTTTGCATTGATCAGATGGTTATCTTTTGTCTTTGCAGACAAAAACTGGCCTCTCTGCATCATATGACTTATATTAAGGTTCCTCATGCACAATTCTTCTGATAGATTGATTTGAAACCTTGAACTTCTTATTAATGGCGTTAATTGACTTTGCAAACTTTGACAACAAATGATCATGCAACTTTCAGGAAGTGAGCAATCTCTAAATCACTATGCTCTGCTTTTAAGACAATAATTATGACATGCCTTTTCATTAGCTGAGTTAGCTTGATGCTTGTAATCATTTATCTGAAAAGAAATGATAATCAGAACAACTAAACTGCTTTCTATTAATCACCTGAGAGATCTCTCTCTGCCTTCTATCATCATGGATGATACTGATCTCCAGAAGAGTGCACCATTGCACCTTCTTAGGCTAAAATTCTCAGCTGACATGAAGTGAAAAAACTATATTGAATCCATTGCTAGGTCTGCTGCTAAGAAAGTTGGTTCATTGTGTTGTGTTACACAATTTTTCTCTCTGATAGATAAGAGTTAACTCTAGATTTGAAAAGGCTTATATTGTAGCAATTGAGGAAGTAACCTTTCAGGAGTCTGTTCCATAAAATAATAGAAGAAAATACCTGAGTAGTATTGAGTATTTTGAGTTTTTCTTTACAGTGAGTATGTATGTATGTAAACTCTTTAGACTCCACTGTGAAGTGTAGGGCCATGGACTCACCACACTAGATATTGACACTGCTGTGGTTTTCTATAGAGAATAAATTTTTACAAGGTGGGTTTGCTAAACCCATACACCTACCTAGTTTTGAATTCAATTTTGGCCTTCTTTTATACTGATTGGCAAGTCTACTCTGCTAATAACCACAAGCTGAGAGAAGAAGAGATAAATTTGTATCTTTCTCAAGTGTATTTGTGTGAAAGTGAACTATGCTGAGTTGACCTTACTGTTTAAGATAGAGAGAGAGAGAGAGAGAGAGAGAGAGAGTGTGTGTGTGAGAGAGAGAGAGAGAGAGTCAATAGTTTGAACAGTGCCAATAACCTCAAACTCTTGGTCATGATGACTTGTGATTTCATACTAGCACAAGCATGGATGACTTCCGAACAATTCTATCTACCCAGTTCCACCCACAAGGCTGCAATTTTCAAGCACTTTCCAATGGTTCTGCAGGCCAATAGAATCAAGAAGCCATAATAACAATCAACATCAAAATGTTTTTTTGAGCTGGGCTCTATTTCAGACAAAGTGAATGTTAATGACCTCAGAGCAAGAAGCACTAATCCTTTGGGCTTTGCACTTGATAAAAATTTTTATTGTCTTTTCCCCATTCTTTTTACCTACATACATCTGTCTCTGGTCAGAAGATATCTAATGGAGGGAGATATACACCTGAAAAGTTTTGCCACTATGTCTTAGTGTTTAGACAGTATATATATATATATATATATATATATATATATATATATATTCATGATAAGCAATCTTTGTTGAAGTCATCTAATCAGGCACATTTGTAGTTTGTTCAATACCCACCTTTGGTTTATACCACAACTATGCTGAGCAGAAGAGAGGGCATAATGTGGTGTGATCACCAGTTTAAACAAGACACATAGCCTCAGTCATGATGATAATTTGTTACTAGATGCAAGCATAGCTGTTGAATCATTCTATTGACCTAATTAAGCTTGAATCAAATCATGGTGTGATTTTTAGGTACCTCCCAATGGTGTTACACATCAGCATCATCTCCCTGAGCAGATATCATCAGGAAGTCACCTTCTGGACAAATCAACCCTGTTCAGATTCAAATGCAGGCCTCATGGTTAGCAAGCAAACATTCTAACCATTCAGCCATGCACCCATATATATATATATATATATATATATATATATATATACATATATATATATATATATATATATATATATATATATATATACATATATATATATATATATATATATATACATATATATATATATATATATATATATGTGTGTGTGTGTGTGTGTGTGTGTGTGCTGATAGATGAATAAAAACAGAAAGAGATGAAAACAAAATGAGAGAAAAGAAAGACAAAAAGACAACAACAAAACAGTAGAAAACTGTAGAGATCAACCCAAGATTTAACTACATGAAGCCATCCGTTGCCAGTGAATTTCATCATGTTTTCACTTTCTCTTCATCTCATGTTACGAATTGCAAAGCCTGGGAAATCTCCCAACCTTATTTCAGCTTCTCACTTAAATTAGACAATACAAACTTGCTAGCACAACCTCCTTTTCTAACCAGACCTATATTTCACTGACATTTTCAATGCTACTGTGAAGATTGGGAGCTTCTGCATCTGGTTCTCTCTGAAGACTTTTTTGTTTTGTTTTATATATGTATTATTAATTTACTTATTTATGAAAAGAGCAGGCAAAGAAGTTTTCTTTTTTGCTGTTCGAGTAACTTTACTTTGATCATCAAGCATGAATATGCTCAGAATTTTTATGTCATGATTTATATATATACATACACACATAAACATTTATATATATATATATATATATATATATATATATATATATATATATGTGCAAAACATATACATTTGAAAACAAACACACATATATATATATGAAAACAAATACACGCACATATATATATATATGAAAACAAATGTACACACACATGCACACATACATATATATATATATATATATATATATATATATATATATATATATATATATATATATACATGTAAGCAAATATATAGATATAGATCCAACAGTATGAAGAAAAATATACGGAAAAAACAAACAAAAATCCTAATATGAAATTATACTGTTTTAATGTTAATATAATGTCAACGTTGGACGTTTCGGTAGTAATAGACCATCTTCAGGACATATTCATAAAACATAATTAACATTAGACTATATTTAATTCAACATGAAAAGATGATGGACATAAGAGTAAGACTAATCAAAACAGGCAACTGAAATGTTTCAAGATCAACGTTCTGTTTCATATTGACATTATATTAACATTAAAACAGCATAATTGCATATTAGGATTTTTGTTTGTTTTTTCCGTATATTTTTCTTCATATATATATATATATATATATATATATATATATATATATATATATGTATATATGTATATATATATATATATATATATATGTATATATATGTGATAAAAAATATATAAATTTTTATATATCAAGAACAATATCAGAGGAAAAATGTATGATAAAGTAGGAAGATGTGTGATGTTTTTCATCCTTTAGGGCTTCATTGGACAAAATTTGTTATGCTGGTGCAGTTACACATGTGCATGAATGAAGGATGTTGGTAATTTTAAATGTGTAGTCACACCAACATAACAAATTTTGTCTGATGATGTCCTAAAGACTAAACCCATTGCATGAAAAATGTTTTACATTTTGCCATATATATATATATATATATATATATATTGAATCAGCCAGACATTTAGCCACACTGAAGGGCTGTGATATGTGGATGACTGTATATATATATATATATATATATATATATATATAGATAGATAGATAGATAGATAGATATATGTAAAGACAGACACATGCACACACTCTAAAAATAATACCTCTTACTTACATCTGCAAGAACAAATGTAGGGAAAACAATAACCTTGTTGAACAGTTTTCAGTTTTAGAATACAATATTATATACATATTTTTATTTAAACTATTTATTAAACGAGCAAAAAACAAATTATTTTTAAGTAATTTTGCTTTGATTATTGAGTGTAAATAAGTGTATAATTTTTATGACATGCTTCATATATATATATATATATATATATATATATATATATATATATATATATAACCACACTAGCTGTGAAAATAATGCCTCTTATTAATTCCAGTTATAAATGATTTACAATTTTGCTTATCAACTCTACTCTTCTAAAAATAAAATACAATTACATTTTATTCAATCATATATTCAATATTTGTAATTATTTGTTGCCACTTATAAGGCAGCTCTTTGATACTAAAATTACTCAGGTAATTTACTCAGGTTTTAATGTGAAAAATTTTTTATGAACTCTTGAGTTTGGTTTTCATCAGAAACAAATTCACTGTTAATAACTCATTCTTGAATTTTCCCAATTAAAAATCAAATTGCTCCACATTGGGAATCAGAGGACAAGAGCTTGCATTTTGCACTCATAAAAATCAGCACCAGCAGAGGCAATTTGTGCATCACCATCAGCAATGCATAACCCACCATCTAACTGTGATCACATCCACTGTTTAGTCTCTGTAAAGTACAAAGGAAGCATTGAAGCCTGCCAAATGGTACAAGTCTTTGTCATAATTGTACTTTGTATGTACATTCATGCGAGGTGAAATTTTGCCAGACTACAGCTCAGCTGCTAATAGTAACAAGGCCAAAAGGTTAAAGGTTATTGGTGGCAAGATTCAACTATGCTGCCATACTATGAACATTCACTTCTGATGTCATGAGTCAGCATAATAAAATAGGAGGTATGCAACTATAGGTGTGTGTATTATATATATATATATATATATATATATATATATATATATATATATATATATATATATATATATGTGTGTGTGTGTGGGTGAAATAATGATATATATTTTCATATATCAAGGACAATATTGAAGAGGTATGAAAAGTGGAAAAAGTTTTCTTGTAATGTGTTTTGTTCTTTAGTACTTCATCCTGCCAACAAAACTAATTTGATCTGCTGGAGTTCTAAAAAACAAGAAAATTTTTTACACTTTATCACACATTATATATATATATATATATATATATATATATATATATATATATATATATATATATATATATATATGCATGTATAGGTATATAGGTATGTTTATATATATATATGCATGTACAGACATGTTTATATATATATAAGCATGTAAAGGTTTGTATATAATAATATATGTATATATACATGCATCTATATACATATATATATACATATATATATATATACATACACACAGAAATTTGTTTTTGAAAAATGATGAAAACTGTAACATTTGTTTTGAAATAAACAACACCCTGATGATGATGCTGTGCTATGTTGAAAGTACTTGGAATAAAATAATATGTATCTACACAGTGATTGTCCCACTTCCTTCAATAATGACACCAGAAATCTTATGTGTGAATATGAAAGGATCCAACTGAATATAAGTAGACATAACTTGGTTAAATAATTCAATGTAACTTATCTCAATATATATATATATATATGTGTGTGTGCGTGTATATATATATATATATATATATATATATATTCACACATATATACTTACATTCATACATATATATTCACATATTTATATATATTTCCATACATATATATATATTTCCATACATATATAAATACATAAATATATTTAGATACATACATACATACATATATATATATATATATATATATATATATATATATTTGTACATATATTTCCATACATATGCATAAATATATTTCCATACTTATATATACACAAATGTACATACATACATACATATAAATGCATACATACATATATTTCCATGCTTATATACATAGATAGGTTCTGTGATACATATATTTTCATACATATATATATTTATGTATATATATATATTAATAATATCAGTGGTCAATATATATATATATATATATATATATATATATATATATATATATATATATATATATATAAATTTCCAAGAGGATAGAATCCAGGTAGAACTCAGTGTCCAGGACAGAGTAAGAATATAATATAAAAGGCTCAAACACTAATATTCCATGGTTATAATTTATTACATTATTTTCTTTATGACATTGTAGGTCTGATGAATGGGATCGTGTTTATGATTCCAACATAATAAATTATTATCATGTGTTTGAGCCTTTTATATATATATATATATATATATATATATATATATATATATATATACAGACATATATTTCCATACATATGGAATACTCATAGTAGAGGAGGAAAAATTATTTTGCACTAGAGCGAGTATAGTGGAGAACTCTTCCATGATGAAAAGAACAACCAGCAATACGTAGAACTACAACGGAGTGGAAATTCTAAAAACCGGAGCAGAAGCTGCACTGGCCAAATTGAACTGAAACAAGGTGGCAGGGCCAGATGGAGTTGTAATGGAAATGCTGACAGCCTTAGATGATTTGGGCATAAACATGATTACAGAAATAATAAATGAATTCTACAACAGTGGGTATATACTGGAAGATCTCAGCAGATCTGTTTTTATAGCACTGCCTAAGAAATCAAGAAATGCGAACTCCACCGAACAATCAGTTTAATGAGCCATGGAACAAAACTCATCATTCGTATTCTGATAAATAGAGTGTGCAGCAGAATCAAGACAGAGATAGAACAAGAACTGTGAGTTCGTTAAAGACACCTGAACAAGGAACACAATATTCATGCTTAAAATGTTATCAAAATGCAGAAGGATGTGTACCTATGTTTTACAGACTATGCAATGGCGTTTTGACAAAGTATGCCACTAAGATCTGTTGGAACTTCTCAGCAACCTGATATATTTGGAAAAGATATTAGAATTATCAAGAACCTATACTGGCAGCAAATGACCTGCATGCAGATAGAGAATGAGTCCAGCTTATATACAAAAACAGAAAGGGGCGTAAGGCAAAGATGTATCTTCTCAATGGACTTATTCAACATATACAGTGAGGCAATTCTGAGAGAATTGGAAATCCTCCTGGGATTCATCAATGGTGGCAACAGTCTTAACAACATAAGATACGCAAATGATACAGTACTGATAACTGACACAAAAAAGAAATTACAAAACCTCCTACAGAGGGTAGCGAAGGAGAGTGAGAAGAAAGGACTAAGCATAATCTACAAGAAGTCAGAATGCATGGTCATCAGTAAAAGGATGAGCCTGAAATTAGGGACACTAAAACCAAGCAGGTGCAGAAATTTAAATATCTGGGAAGTGTTTTGATAGAGTACGGTAAGTGCAACGCTGAGGTCCGAAGACATATTGGGATGGCCAAAGACACATTCCAAAAGCTAGGCAGAGTATTACAGGACAGCATGATCAACAGTCTGAACAAAGCCAACACACTCAAACCCTCGGTCACAGTGACATATGTATATATACATCCATCCATCCATCCATACATACATACATACATATGTATATATACATACATATGTACATGCATGAATACATATGCATATTTCTTTGCCTATAAAATTGGTGAGGTGGTCTAGCTAGTCATTATTGATACTATTGAGTTTATACACACACACTTGTATATATATATATATATATATATATATATATATATATATATATATATATATAAAAGGGGATTATCTGGAGCCAGGCAATGGTATATGACATACTCCTGCAGCTGTTCAACTTTTCTTAAGTTTCTTTCATTTCTCAAAAACAAAATTCAGGAAATCATCAGATGAAACAAGATCTAGTAAGGCACCTGATAAAGACTTTTATTTCCTCTTCCCCATTCAAACTCCAAATTTTTTAAAAAAATACATGGCTTTGCCAAACACTGTGAGCAGGTGCATTTTTGTTCTACAAAAAAAGAATGCCTTTCTGCAACTTTCTTTGCCATTTTTCTTTCAATACCTCTTAATTAACGCAGCATGTGTATGATTGGGTAATGAAAAGCTCTTGCTCCAGCACACTAAAATCTGACAGTTATTTTGTCACTCTAACTGGAAAGAGGTTTCCTTATCTTGTAAAGGGCCAATTTGTAGGACTTTTGCACTTATTTTTGAATTTGTTTCAGATCATTTAAAGAACAATGTTACATGTTAAATTTTCTAGTGTTGAATTCCAGACTGCCATGAAATTTGAGTTCCTGCAGAGGAAAATCCCAAAAGAAATTTATGAGTGTTTCAGAGACATTTGGCCAACATATTCTGGTGTGAACAAGTGATATACCAACTTCCTTCATAAAGATTTTGACAGCCAGTTATAGTTCAGTCTGGGAAGCCTTCAATAGTTTTAACATTTTTGGCTGATCAACAAATCTCAGTCAAATGAATTACTGAGATACAAGAGATATCCAGAGAATGAATTGGCTTTATAACTCGCTAAGCAGTTGTTCATGCAGAAAACTGACTGTGAAATGGGTGCTAAAATATTTAAATTCTGACCAAACCTTAGGAGAAAACTCCAAGTTGATTTAGTAGTATTTTTAACAATCTTGTGATAATTTTTTAATCATCTTACCACTATGGTAGATGCAATGGCAGCACTTGGGTTCTCTGTAGATATTAAAAATTCAAGATACAAAAGTCAGCAGGAACCATGACTATATATATATATATATATATATATGTATATATATATATATATATATATATACACATGCATACATACATACATAAAAATATAAGTGGACATTGAAGTCAACAACCAGAGGCAATAGTCTGTTTCATGCTAAATGCAAATGTCAGTCCAGACAATTGAAATTAGCATGAAACAGACTGTTGCCTTTGGGTATTGACTTTAATGTCCACTTTTTATATTTACATACACTCTATCCCTGAGCACTTTAACCCATAAATATAGCATACCTTAAAACTATATTTTATCATTATATATATATATATATATATATATATATATATATATATATATATATATATATATATATATATACAAGTATAGGATTCGTGTAGACAAAATAAAATTCTCATAACCAAAATCATTATTCTTAAAAGAGTGCTCAATACAGAGTAGAGAAAATATTTATTTAAAAATTATAACATAAATATGTTATAACATCACTACAAAAATAGCTATTTTGTTTTAACACTTCTGGTGTCTTGTCAAGTGATGGTGTCGATTGCAAAATAAAACCGTATAAGTGATGATGTTGATTTTATGTTCATATATTTTTCTTTTCCTCCCTGACAAATTGACCATGGGGAAATTCAAACTTGTCTTATGGTTGATATGCTAATACTCTAAACACATGGCTGTTTACGTGCATAATTTTACAATAAAATATTCTTAAAGTGTTTAGATTATTGAAGAAAACTTTTCTTTATATAGAGAAATTTCTTTTTATTATATCATGCTATAAACATGACACATTTCAGTATTCTCTCTATCATAGAGAGAATTCTGAAACATTCTCAGACTAACCAATTTCCAAAAGTCTGATGAAATGATCAAAACACCGGAGTTTTCTTTGAAATCCCTTCTTAGTCAGCTTGGGATCTTTTCATCACCCACTTATGACTATATATATATATATATATATATATATATATATATATGAGTGTTTGGTAGAGGGGTTAGAACATTCGCTTTCTGGCCTTGAGACCTATGTTCAAATTTTATCATTGGTGTTTTGTCAGTGAGGTGACTTGTTGCATATATCAGCCTAGTGAGCAAGGCAATTTAATTGCTGCACTTTCAAAAAGTGCCTGAAAAGCACACCATTAGTTAACTCAAACTTTGTGATATTTGGTAGATTGAACTGCTTGGAATCCATCAATGGTTGTACTAGCATGTCATAATGAACAAGGGTTTCAGTGTCCTGGCTGTGTTTAAAAAATTGATCATGCCAGATCTCTCCCAGAAATGGACTGAATAGCAAGAGAGACTAAACCCTAGAGCCTTGGTTCACAACCAGTTTACTGCAGAAAGAAATGACAGCCTACTACAGGGAATCCTGAAACAAAAGAGAAATGATCACCCAACAGTATCATATATGGCACTTGGCATATACATGTGTCTGTGTGTGTGTTTTCATATTTATTGTTATCATTACAATGTTTCACTCATTGTTCCTCCAGCTTTTATCAGGTGCTTGTCAATCAGGTAACCTTCAGGGAATTCTTTATTTAATCTAAGACAACAGATTAAATAAATAGATTAATTTAATAGGCTAATAATGGGTTCAGTTTAAAAATTGCTTGAAGGTTACCCAGACTGACAAGTACCTGAAGAAGGCTGGAGGTTACAATGGCCGAAACATTCTGAGAATAACAATGGTTCAAGTGTAAATAGTGTCAATAATAATAACTCCCCATCCCAGAAAAATTCAGATGGAAAATATTTGTGTGTGTTCGGAAATTTTGAAAAATTGGGACGACTGCTACAACTATTATCAGTCTGACCTGAAACAGTTGCTATTTATGGGCCTAATCAAATAGCAGATAGGATTTCAATGTCTCAACAGGAAATTCTGGCCGGTGGGGAGGGGGTGCCACATTCTCCCTCTAGCCAATCTACAAAGCAAAGAGAACCTGTCACAAGATGTTCAAAAAAAAAAAAAAAAAAGTTTGAGACACTTCACCATGTAAGTGATGGATTTTAGACTGAGAAGAATGTGTAATGGTAACTGGAGAATCTTTGAAAATGGTTCTTATCTTTGGCACATATATCTTTTTTTATATTAGCCAACTGAAGATCTGTTCATTATTTTAGGAACAGAGACAAAAAGTTGGATAAGTTTGATTTTAGATGCTAGCTTGTAAAACAGTTTTTGAAAGAGGTAAAACAGTCTTGTTCACTATTTATCCAAATCATTTGACATTATTTTTATTCTGTTGCATTTATCTTTTTAATGTCTTATATCACTCATGAAAAATTTAGACTAATATCCTCATCCTTGTTGGTTTATAATAAGTGATTCTCATTGCTAACATAATTAATTTCTTGTCATGAATCCAAATGAATATATTCCAATCACTTTGGATAATAAATAAGGAAAATATACAGAAAACCTTCTTCCAAAAACATTCAGGATGTGGAATTAGTAAACACTTCTGATATCTCAATGAGTTATAACAAATTAAGTATAAGAGAAAATTAAATTAAACAGGGAATAAGCTGTGCCAAAGATAGTTTTACCCAATACCATAAACTGCTACAAAACTAAAACATTAACCGGAAAACTTGAGTTATGTTCTTAAATAACCTCATCAGATCAAGACATTCATATGGATTTCATGCATGACCCTAAACCCATTCAGAAATATCTATACTCTCAGCTGTATTCAACGGCTTCTTAAAATCAATGGTTAAAAAAGGCTTAGAACAAGTGAAGCCTGAGGGTTTTGGCAAAGATCATTCTTCTTTGAACATTTTGGACTGGCGCTACAGAATCACAAAAAAAACTGTACCAAATAATAGAATTCTGCCTTGATTTGAGCTTCCAACAAGAGGTAAGCAAGAAAAAGGCATATTTGTTACATGAGTGTTCTACTATTTGAACAACAGGGTAAAATTAAGTAGAAAATACTAGGTGCAATTCTTCGATAGTACACTGATCCTCCTGGGCAGGGATCCAGATACTGATCCAAAGCAGATCATTCAGATTCTGTGATACTAAAGAGTAGTGCTGATCTATATGTAAATAATACCGGCGTTTTTTTTATTGGTACTATGCTAGTTAAGAAATAAGACTTGTATAATGATTATGTTTTATAATAACAGTAATATTATTTTGTGTTTTTTTTTCAAAGAAAAGCATGCTGAAATATTCTGCAATATCAGTCCTCCAATATGGCAGTGTATGCTGGACAGTCTCCTCACAGATGAAGAAGAGATGAAGCAACAGAAACGTGGTTCTACAGAAGGATGCTGAGAATACCATGGACCAAACATTTTAAGCAAATTTTAGAGAAAATTGAAACAAATTTCTAGGGCATGTAATGAAGAAAGAGGGCTTGGAAAACTTGATACTCACAGGACATATTGAAGGCAAGAGAGACAGAAGAAAACAATTACCTAGTGAGCTTGAGTAAATGGATGAATTCAGTTTGGAAGAAATAGAAAAAATACAAAATTTATTAAGAGCTACAAAGACAAGAAGTTGTAGAGAGACATGATCACCAATGTCCTGAAGGGACATGGCACATAGAAGAAGAAGAACATTAGCAGTTTTCTTTGCTAAAACAGAAATTTGAAATATTAAAACTATCAAATGAGAAATTTTTATGGCACATATTGAGCTTGAGCAAATTGATGGCAGAGTGAGGTTTATGAGAGAGAACAAAAAGATGAAATTTATTAAGAGCTCTCACCCTTTCACTGTAGAAACTTTTAAATGTAGCCATCTCTTCTACTCCATTAGCTTCATACCTCGCACCTCTCACCTGTGGAACACCCTTCCCTATTACTGTTTCTCTGAGAGCTATAATCTCCAACTATTCAAATGTAATGTCAATCGACATCTCCAGTTACCTTGATCTATCTACTATCCCTCTCTTCATCCTTTCTTCTATCACTCCTGTCTGCTCTTGCTCCAAATCTTCTGCAACCCCCTGCATCCTAGTGGCTTCAAACTTTGCTTGGGGTGTAATGCTTTAAAAAAAAAAAAAAGAAGAAGAGCTATTAGGTTGGTGCAAAAATAATGTCGTTTTCTCACATAAAGTTCAACGTCAAAAAACGACATTATTTTTGCACCAGCCTAATACAAAGCATAGGAAATTGTGAAGAGCCATGATAGTCAATGTTCTCAAAGGGACATAGCACATGAAAAAAGAAGAAGAAGAAGAATATTAATATTTTTCTATACTAAAACAGAAATTTGAAATATAATATTAAAAATATCAAGTGAAAAATTTATCAAAGTTCTCAAACCAAATTTCAGGAATTAATCCTGTAATTTTATCAGCTCTTCATGCTGCATTAAGTTCTTTTCTTCAATTTCTGAAGCCAAACTTGGAAACTTCATCTGAAATTTTTTTTTCAATTTCTACAATTTCTTATTCATCTTGGAATATATTCAAAATCTTGATTCAGTTAGGCTGTAGGATTAAACCAGATAGAATCTGATATTGTGAAAAATAGGAGAATGATTAATCTTGTTTTTAAAAAAAAGTACAAAGAATCTTTTGCAGATTTTGGCAACTGCAAAGATGTTATATGCAGGAAATTCAATCCTGGAAACTGGAAAAACCATTTTGCTAAACATTTTCTTATTATTCTAAATAAGAACTGATGAAGCTGCTTTGTTGGGGAATAATAATCCTCAAACTTATTTTCCTTATCACTGAGTAGTGAGCTTGATTCTAACTGAGTCCCCTATACTCCTGACTTTGTGCCAAAACTAAGTTGTACTTAGTAAATAATTATATAAGACCTGACAAGTTTATTTCAAGGATTTAGATCATCATGAAAATTTCATGGCATTCCAATTTTAATTTTCTGGTGAATCTTCTTTATATGCAGTGTCCCCTCAGGATGTAAGCAATCATGGCTCTTCACAATTTTCTGTCATTTGTAGCTCTTAATCACTTTTGTCTTTTTGTTATCGCTCTCAAACTCTGCTTTACCATCCATACACTCAGCTCATCAGGTAAGTTGTGTACTGCTTTCTTTTGCCTTTCTTACCTTCAAATCTGTCTTGAAACTCAACCTAGATGTCATGTGGAATTTGTACATATGATCCATCACTAAAGATACTGGAAAAATGGTCAGTTCTCTATATTGCTCCAGTAAATACCTTACTCTTCCTGCTATCTGCTAGCTTTACAAGAACCAGATCTGGCTGAAAATGGAGTACTGCTGCTATATATGGGCAGGAGCTGCACAGTCTTCACTTTTCAGTCTCAATAGAATTTGAAAGTGTCTCTGCATCTTTGTTAGTGACAAATTATTTTCCACTTTACAATCCCTTTCTTACCAGAGGAAATATTGCAATCCTCTTGCTGCTCTATTGCTATTTCTATGGAAAGTTTTTTAGATGAGTGACATTCCTTAGTTCAACCAATTTTGACATTCATGGCTAAGACTCGCAATACTACACACATTGAAGTGAATGACCTTCATTCCCCTTTGTATTCCATTCGTGAGATGTAAGTTCCACTTGAACAGCTTCTTCCCATGAAATACTGTATTGTGAAACCGACTCCCAAGAGGGTGCTTCCTCAATCGCTACAATCTTAACCTCTTCAAGTCTAGTTTTAGCTGTTATCTTTCCCACAGATAAATTGCACCTCTTACTCTGTAGCCCTCTACCTTGAGTGCCTCCCGGGTTTTGTACAGGATGAACATCATTGTAAAAATAATGTTAGTTATTAGTTAAATACTAGAGTAGAATGGGTTCATAGCTTTGATTGGCAAACAGTTTAGGTGAAGGAGAACTCTGTGGAGAAGGTAACAAAAAACTATACCTCTTTTTTTCTGGCTTCAGGCCGGGATAACTGTAGTATGCATTCTCCTTTCTGAGCAAAGATGAAGACTAATTCCTGGAGTTTCAACACTGTGGTAGTACCTGCTTGTTTACTCTAAAGAGGAAGGATTGATGTATACTTATTTCATCATTGTAAGGACTGGTTAACTTTTATCCTTGACACATATGTACACATATGGGAACCTGATATTAATTTGATCATGTGTCACATTCTGTCACCATAGGGTGACAGGTAAAAACATGTATGTATGCAGTGAGCTTATTTCTGAGGGTTTCAACCCTGTGGCTGCATCTCCTTTATTCTACTAAAGAGGAAGGTTTGGTGGATACTAAAATGCCACTGTCACAGTGGTCATGGCGAGTGAATGATTTTTCTCATTGGCCTGTATATATAATATGGGTACTGCATGTTAAACTAACCTGTGTCACATCCTGCTATTGTGTGAAGGCAGGTAAATGCTGGAAGCCAATCCGGTATTTTCCCAAGAACATTTATGTTAATTTATAGATTTTAAGAAGAAGATAGGGAGGGCCATGATCACCTATGTTCTGAAGGGATATGGTATTTAAAGATGATAAATCCAGGTCTTGAGTTAAAGAGGAAAAGTTCAGGTTAAATACTTTTTAATATCCTCTTCTTTTTACCAAAATAAAAAAAAAATCCTTACTTAATTCATGGAATTTTTCTTAGCTGCCATCATGAAAGCATGTATTATTGGCAATGGTGGCATCATTCTTTAACTGTCAATATATGGAGTTCAACTTCTTTTAAAGGATAGGTTTTAGAGTATTGCATTTTATTAAAGATATTTCAGCTCTACCTCCTCCTCTAGGTGATGGACAGGATGTTGTCCTTCTTTGCCCACACTCATTTGTATTTGACCTTCTGTGAACTAACAATATAAATAACTTTGCACTCTTTGTAGAGCTGATGCTTCAAAACCTAATGTTAGAAGACTATTGATTTCTTGCACAAGAATGTTATATGTTCACATCAGCTTAAACCAGTGTAGTGTTTTGACCTCCTCCCACAAAATTTCAAGCTGCTTCAGGGATAAACAGAAGCCAATCCAATTCTTGATAAGAGTACCTAACAAATGAAGCACTAGGTATAAATAGTCATGTATATAAAGAAGAACAAAGTGATTCTGGATAACATACTTGTAGGTAATCAGTATTTTGCAATCAAGAAAATACGATGCCTTTTAGAAATATTTTGATATTTCCTTGGTACCTCAACTACATGAATTTAAGCATACTACTAGATTGGCAATTAGGACCCACCGCTTTACTATAGAAATAGCTAAATGCAACTGGCACTTCAACTCCAACAGTTTCTTTTCTCGCACTTCTCATCTGTGGGACTCTTTTCCATTTTTTGATAACTACAATCTTCAAAAATATGAATGCAACATCAATTGCCATCTCTTGTGTTTTTGAATCCTATTCATTTTTGTCCTTTCCTCAATCCTCCCTTTTCTCAGTCTTTGCATTCTCTTTCACTCCATGTAACCTCTGTGTACTAGTGACATTACTGGCTTGATTGGGGTGAAATTATATATATATATATATATATATGATGTATATATATATATATATATGATGTATATATATATATATATATATATATATATATATATATATATATATATATATATATGTGTGTGTGTGTGTGTGTAATTTTGTAACTTCTTCTTCTATGTGCCATGTCCCTTCAGGGCCTAGCTCTCCACAATTTCCTGTCCTTTGTAGCTCTCAATAACGTTTCTTTTTTGCCATCTCTTCCAAATTCTAACATCCATTAACTCAGCTTACTAGGTAGGTTGTGCCTTGCTTTCCTCTGTATCTCTTACCTGCAATCTGTCTTGTGAATATCAAATTTTCCAAGCCCTCTTTCCTCATTACATGCCCTAGAAATTTCAACTACATAACAGTTCACTGCTATTTTCTTTCTTTCTCACATTGTTTAAAATTTGCTATATTTATGGCAGAAAGGTGCCCATATTAGAGTAGTGTGTTTGTAGATATAAACAGTGTAAACACAGACATCAAGCCTGTATGGTAATTGGAAACATCATGCCTCATAGCAGTCATCATGGTCTGATGATTTTTTAAGGCACAAAAGTACCAGTTACCATGCAGTGTTGATTTCTATGAGCATACTTATCTATCTATTTAACTGTCTGTGAATTATTTATTTATCTGTGAATTATCTATCAGCCTGTGAATTATCTATCTATCTATCTATCTATCTATCTATCTATCTATCTATCTATCTATCTATCTATTGTAGTGGATTATTCCATGGATTTTCAATCTATGATAGCCCAACAGTTCAGTTTTTAGAATTGAACCACCAGAATGTTATGGGACCTACCTTTATGGACTAAATGGACTTATCCTGTTACTATATATATGGGGAGATTATGCCTCTCAAGAGAGCTGTCTACAGTTGATCTGTTACAGCTAAACAGTCAAACGCTCTGCCTTCGGGCGCAGAAGAACCCAGACGAGGCTCCGCCAAAGGGCAGAGTCTCGTTCGGAGAGGTTGACTGACCCTGAACCCGTTTACGCAGGTTCAAAGAGGGATTATTTTTGGCCGAGCCTATGGGCTCGGTAATCCCACATTAAACCGACCTTTTGCCACATGTAACCCTCGTATGGAGGTAAATAAATATCACTGTCTACAGTTGACGAGTTGACTACTGTACTTTGCCATCTGTCGGATGTGCAACACTTTTGTATTCGTTCTTTTTGTTTAATAATATCTTTTCACTAAATTGCTGAGTTCGAGTTTTCTTTTGGACCTATTCTGGGTCCACAACACAGACTATCCACATGTATAATTTGGTTTAGTGGTGAGGGCTGCGTATAACAAGTCAAACTTTTTGAAAAGACATATAACAGAGAGATTTTGCACAGGGTACCGCAAAGTTTTCAAACAGTCCTCCTCAGGTTTTAATTCAAAATTTTCCTTCTCCTAGAATGGTTGCCAAAAAGGATAAAAAGCCTAGTCTACCTTGTTAGCTAACCCATAAAAGAAATTGAACATAAAATAGGCTGTGCTATAGGTAGTTTTACCCAACAGCAGCAACAACTAAATCGATAGCATATGTAACTCAAAGTAAAAATAATGATATAATTAAGATGATAACATTCTACACTATTTCAAATAAAAGGTTAGAAAGGAAACCTCTATCAATAGTGGAAAGAATGATATCTGATGGATTTGAGAAAGCTATTTTCCTGAAAAATTGTTTTCAAACAAAAGTAGTACTGACTGCTCAGTCAGTGAATGCAAAATGTTTCCTTATAAAGAAATGACTAATATTACCATTACCATAGATAGAAAGAGAAGAAATTGATTCAAAACATTCCCAAGAATATCTGTGCCATGTGAAGGGTAAACTCAGCTTGCTGACTTCTCTTTCTGAGCCACCAATAATTACTCTACCCACCCTTATGCAAACCATTATGCTACCCACACATCTCTCTCATTCACTCTTATTCTCTCTCTCTCTCTCTCTCTATATATATATATATATATATATATATATGTACTCTTAAGGTGTGCTATATTTATGGGATAAAGTGCTCAATATCAGAGACAGAGTGTATATAAATATAAATATAAAAGTGAACATTGAATTCAACACTCACAGGTGACAGGCTGTTTCATGCTAAACTCAATCATCAGGCCACATGCATTGTGTTTTTTCTTGACTAATTATACATACAGATTGGTGGTGCATAGTGGGTAGTCTATTCTAATGGTTATTTTGGTGAGAGTGGTTTGTTAATTTGTTTATTATTTATTATTCATTTTACTTGTTTTTTTTTATTTATTTTTGTTTATTTTTTTTATTCTTTTCAGTTTTTGTAGTAAAAATTTGTTTTCTTGTCTGCATTTTGAGATGAGTTCTGATCATTTATTTAGTAGTTTGTTTTGGTCTGGGAAGGTAATTATATATATATACGTATTATTAGTTACTAGAGAAAGTTCCTTTTATCCTTTTAAAATTGTGTAAAGATAGTTAATCATTATTTAAAATTCTCTGTGTGTACCAGCTTAAATTTATGCTTCTATAAGTCTAGATTAGTGTTTTATTATTACTATGATAAAACTGTTAAACTCTGTTGGTTATGTGGTCACATATACATATTAATTATGCTTTAAGATTAACTAATAATTTGGGAAGGAGGAATTTGATAAAATCAATGTTTATTGAGAACATGTTAGAATATGGAAAGATCTATAGTTGGGAGTCATCTTATTTCTTCTCAGGTGTACAATTGGCTCAGCTAGATGGTGTTCCTGGAGAAGAAAAAAGCAGAGAAGATTTTCCATATGGCAGCAAATGCTGGACAATCTCCTCACAGATGAAGAAGAGACTTGCGATAACAGAAATATGGTTCTACAGAAGGATGCTGAGAATACCATGGACTGAACATGTGAGTCATCACAGTTTTAAGGAAAAATGGAAACAAAAAAGACACTTATACTTAGAATCAGAAAATGACGGTTGAAATTTCTGATGAAAGAGGGCTTGGAAAATTTAACACTCACAAGACATATTGAAGCAAGTAGAGCAGAGGAAAGCAGTGATTAATCTACCTAATGTGCTTGTGTAAATTGTTGGCCGAACAGGAATTAAAAGAGATAGCAAAATGACAAACATTACTAAGATCTACAAATGACAGCATTGTTTGATTGTCATGTACATGGGTAGTATAAGGCTACAGCCTCAACCTATGAGGAATTGCTGCTGTGTTTTTATATTAACATGAAGCTTTTATCTTATCCATGATTTAATAATTATGACTGTACAAATTTTAAATTTTATCTAATACATCAATTTTATGTCATTAACAGAATGATTTTAAAACAATTTAAGACATCATAAAAATAATGTCTTTTTTGAAAAGAACAAATATGATCTGAAAACAAACAAAAACAATCTGCTGAGGAAACTTCCAGGAGTACAAACTGAAATAAAATAAATGAAGTATTTTAATTATTTTTTTTTTAATCATTTTGCTCTGAGTAAGGCAATAAAGCCACTAAGGTGCGAGGGGATACTGAGTGTAAGAGAATATAAGAATAAAAAAACGTTATTAAGGAGAGAAAACAAGAAGAAGAATAGGAATTAAGAAGATAGAAAATAATGATTGACACCACATTTAAAACTTTTAAGATCAAACTTGACTGAAAAGCAAGAAGTTGGAAGAGAGATCCTTTGCACAGAACTTACAGTTACATCTAGCTATTTCAGCTGTAAAATGATAAGACTTTGTAACCACTCTAGTACAGGTTGTCGGTTTCCATGGCATGGAACTGATCTGCTTGACCCTCATACACTGAATTTGACGGGGAGAGTCAAGTAGTATATATATATATATATATATATATATATATATATATATATATATACACACACACACACACACACACACACATATATATATATATATATATATATATATATATATATATATATATAAATGTATCACACATTGAGTGCTGGCATTAATAAAATAGTACTCAATGTAATATAACAGAGCTATTAAGTATATATTATTAAATATACATATTATTCTTTACCAGTAGCACAACTTGGAGTTTCTACTCTGCACTTGAAGATTGCACTGTGCACCACACTTCTATATGTATGTATGCATATATGTTTCAAATATTATATAAGAAATCACACACATACACTCACAAAAAAATTCCAGTTGCATTTATATACATGACGCACAAAGAATTTGTTCAATTGTTGACTCTTGCAGAACAAGGCAACATATCAACTTAATTAAAGAATCCTGATTCCAATGTTGAATGGTTTTAAATTGATGCCCTTCAAGACTCTATCGGTGAAATGAGAACATGAATATTTTTTGTTATTTTGTATTTGATTTCTAAAGTGAAAAGACCTTGCATCTCTATGGCATTGGTTTCATAATGACAGATTTATAACAATATATTGTCATTATAGATTCATCTGGTTGTCATACCTTGATGTCAGATCAGCATCTCATAACAATAAGACATGATTAATATCTCCATGGGAGGCATTCAGGCAGGAAAAACTGAAAGTTTCACATGGTATTAAATCAAATTAAGCCTTAAGGTATCAGTCTTTTAAAATGTTATAAATTATTATATATCATTGTTATGTTTAGAATTTGAATTTGAAGCAAACAATTTCTTTTTCTCCAAATTATAATTTTCACAAATTGCCAAAAAATGAAAAGGAACTTGTAAAGAGCAGACCATAAAGCTTTGTCCAAAACAGGCACTGAATGATGTTAGTCTCCTAATAATTTATAACAGAAATTTTATTTAAATATATATTACCCCTTCAAAATATAAGCGATCTTTCTTTTTATTATCTGTGAATTGCTATGTTTTGTTGGGAAAGATAGTGGAGTGGTTCTTCTTTGCTTTCTCCATAGTCTAGAATTCAAAATGTGAATTCTCTTGAACTGGCTGCTACTCAAGGCTAGAGAACCTCTGTTATTTAACTCATATCTGGGGGTGGGGAAGAATAGATAGATTTACACATTTCCCAATTGTATTTGCACGAAAGTGAATATAGTGGATGGGGTTCTTCTTTGCCTTCTCCACAGTTTAGAATTAAAAATTTGAATTCTCTTAGACTGACTGCTACCCAAGGCTAGAGAGCTGCTGCTATTTAACCCATAGCTTGGGGAGTAGACAGATTTACAACTTTCTCAAGAGTATTTGTGTGAAAGTGAATGCAACAGACTAGTTTGGATTTTGAATGGACACATTCCATACCAGATTAAGCTAAGTAAATATCTACCCAACTGTAGGACTTGCTAATCTTGCAGGTCATTGTTAGTAATTTTTATCTTCACTAAGAGCACCAGTGGTTTTCTGCCTTAGGCCAGATAACAGAACTTATTCTTTGCATTGTCTATATTAGTTACCAAGACATTCTGCTTGATACATTCTACAGCCTTCTACAGTTTTTTTTGTTTTTTTACTTTTATTTGCTCCTCTACTTTGTAGCAAATTTGTAGCTGCTGTCATAAATGAAAACAAAAGAAAAATCCACCTTTCTATAGAATACACCTGTAATATTATATTTTACCAAGATATCAGGTGAGGATTGAAAATGTTGCAGATTCTTCTTTGAGTCTTGTCAAGAATCTTTAGATATATAGCAGATTCATCAAACTAGATGTGCATGTCTGATAATAATTTTATTTTTAACAACTTGTAATTAAATTAAAATACACCGATAAAAATATCTGAGACTTCTTTCTCTTTCTCACAATTTCAAACTTGCTCTGATCATATATTTGTATTCTTAAACATTAAAACTATGCAGCTAAAGTACTGTCTGCTTTGATTCATAGAACTGTAGAATTAACGAACCTTCTCTGCCAGGTGACTTCTAATGCTTACTTAGTGACTCTCTTTTTCTCTTAAGCTACAGAATGCTGTAGTGAAAAGACATGACTCATTTCCTCGTCAAGGAAACTTCTTAGTCCAGAGGCATACCATATGTCACATACAACATACCAAACTATCCCCTGTTCAGAAAAAGCTTGTATGATCACAAAAAAATATCCCAGTTCAACAAATGAGACAATGATGTTACAAACTGGACTTCCATAGCAAACCAGTACTCTTATACCTTTACAAGTTATTTAAAGAATCACATTGGACTTAATCTTAATAACAGAAGGTACACAGGTGACACTGTATTGATGGCTGGCATGGAAAGAAAACTATAGGACCTTATAGACAGAGTAGTTAAAGAAAGCAAGAAAAAAGGACTAATTGTCAACTGCAAGAAGACAGAAAGTATGCTCAAGAGAAAAAGTCCAAGATATGAGATACAAATTGGAAATGTCAACATTAAGCACTTTAAACTGGAGATATCAACATTAAGCACTTTAAATATCTGGGTAGTGTTTGGGTATAGGATAGAAAATGTGGCACTGAAATCTGACCACAAGATTTACTTGTGAAAGAGGCATTCCAAAAGCTAAGTAAGGTGCTGAAAAATGGAAAATCTTTTGTTAGAAACAAAGAAAAGAGTGCTGGATTGCTATGTGATATCCATCCTTTTATATGGCAGTAAATGCTGGACAATTTCCCCATGGTTGAGGAAAAACTAGAGACAGCAGAAATATGGTTCTACAGAAAGATACTGAGAAGTCAATGGACGGAGCAAGTAAGCAATATATTAAAGAAAATGGCAACAAAAAACACATGGTCAGAATAGCAAAGAGAGAGCTGAAATTTCTAGAACACATAATGAGGAAGGATGGCTTGGAAAACTTAATCCTCACAGGGCATATTAAGAGCAAGAGGGATATGGAAAGAGAGAAAGCTACCTAAATGATGAACTTGTGTGAATGGATGGCAGAATGGGGAATGGTAGCATTAGCAAAGACAGAAAAACTCCTAAGTGTCATAATGGATAAGAAGTTTTGGAGAGGCATGACTGCCTGTGCATGACTATGTGTATACATAGAAGATTGTCTGTTAGTTCTGTGGTTTGTTGAAAAATGGGTTTTTCTCTTCTAAATTATATTATACCTAATTCTGTATATATATATATATATATATATATATATATATATATATATATGTGTATAAATGAATTTAAGATATTGCACATAGCGAGCTGGTGTTAATAAATAGTGCTTGATGCAATATAACAGAGCTATTAAGTATATATTAATAAATGTACATATTATTCCTCACTGGTAGCATGACTTGGAGTTCCATGTACAACACAATCTTCAGGTGCTGTGTAGAGACTGACTGTTAATTTAAATTTTAATAAAAATAATCTAGTTAGCGTAGTGTTCGCGCAGTCCATATATTATATGGGAATTTTATTTATTTTAAAAAACATATGTTGCATATAAAATAGTCGTGATTTTTCTTTTATATGTATAACATAAATGGGGATAAATGTTTTATATTTAAACTAAACAGAGATTAATGGTATTTATTAAAAAAATTTAATACTTTATATTAAACATAAATGGGTATTACAGTTTTTTTGTTAATTTTATCTAAAAAAAAATTTATATAAAAATAAATGGATCTTTGCATTAACCAGATATTTTATTAAAATTTAAATTATGTAAAAGTCAGTCTCTACCCAGCACCTAAAGATTGCATGCACTGTGCATGAAACTCCGAGTGTATGTTACTGTTTATGGATAATATGTATATATATATATATATATATATATATATATGTATATTAATAAAAAGAAAGAACAGTAAGATATATAATCCGGTGTTCTTATAGATATTTTTATTTTTACAAAATAGTGCTCAATGTAAATTTACAGAGCATTAATATTATAAGTTAATAGACTTAAAATATGGTTTTTCGCATATTTTAAGTCTATTAACTTATAATATATATATATATATATATATATATATATATATATATATATATATATATTTGTTTTCTTAAAAGCCACATGACCAGGGGACATTTAAGCTAGCTGCTGTAGAGGGCTCTTGATTGGGCCTTCATCACAGTAGGTAGGGAGGAGTAGATGCAATAGGCAACAATAAACTACAGAACTCAAAACTGATTAGTGCATTTAAGTAATGCCTTAATATTTAAGCTTACCTTTTAAAAGTTCAACAATCATTTTTTGTCACCACTTAATTTAAAGACAGTTTGATGTATATAGGTCTTTACTTTATGTACAAACAATTATTTTTATTTCATAGGTGACTTTTGCTGGATTGCACAATTAATTTCAATTATTCCTAAATTTATTTCCAAGTTATAAAAATTGATATCATACAAAAAATCTGATATCATACAAAAAATCTGTCACAAAAAATCATGTAAAAATATTGGTGAAAACAATCGCAGTAATGAAAAATTGGGTATCCAAAATTTCAGGATTGTGGGTCCAGATCTGGCCTGGAATGTTTTTAATTTGCTCATGAAGTCGTCCTGATTCCAAAATGGTATGATATGTTAGGGTACGGCCTCTAAGAGTAAAGTTGAAAAAGTGTGACACAGTGACACACTGACATTTGCATTTAACATATATATATATATATATCTATATATATATATATATATATAGATATATATATATAAATAAAAGAGGCAGAGAAATATATAAAAGGTAGACATTGGTTTGAATTTTCCTAAATAATGTTTTTATTTCTCATATTTTTTCACACTCAGTAACCCCTTATCTCTTAGTGTTTTTTTTTTTTGTTTGCTTTGCTTGGGGTGAAATGATTAAAAATAAATCATTAAAATCATGAAGGGCAGTTGAATAGACATGTGATGATTAAATTACAGGCTGTAAACCCTTAGCTTACAGTGATGTAACAATGGATATAAGGCATAGGTATTTACCTCCACTCCCCACTATGAGTCAAATATTCCCTTCAACAACAGTATCAGATTTATATATATTTTTTGTTAGAAATTCTTTAAAGAAACTAAAAACTGATTGATTGCTTTAAACTTTAGCCTAATGCAATAAATGAGACCCTGAACAGGAACTGAGGGACTGAAAGCAATTGTGAGTCAGATGTCAGGATTTGCCCACATCAGTCTCTCTCGGAATGGCACTTTGGATGGAAATCCTTCTGACGTTAAACACATCCAAAAGTTCACTACATCTGCTGACTGTAATTATCTAATATTTGTTAGATGAAGTCACAACAGGAGTGTGTAGCTTTAGTAACAGACTTTCAACATGTTCCTTCCATGGCTAAGGTCAGCCCAAAAGAGTTGAAATCAAATATCAACTTCTAAAATTCTGATTCAGATTTTACCAAATCTGTCATCCACATTTCCCACCTTTTCACTTTGTTTTCATTGAACAGTATATGAGTTTTATGAATTTTGAAAAACAGAAAAAGTATAAGGGTCCCTGAAAAGTTTTCAGCTGAACCAAGAAGAAATTGTAAAAAACGTTTTGATGTTTGGTTAGATTTTAAGAATTGGGTTAGGCTGAGAGCTTTTCCAAGAAGAGATTGTAAAAAAAAAGTCATTATTATTATTGAATATATGATAAAACCCTTCAGGTAGAGAAAATCTGAAGTGAGTTAGCAGATTAGTTTTGAAAAAGTCATGAGAAAGGTGCAATCAAGAAGAGATTCTAAAAAAAAAATTGCAGAACCCTGGACCTTCATGTTGACTAAAAAATGAAGCGTCAAAAGGACATTTTTTTTCTATTGACACCATTATTATTTTACCTATCTTTCATCCTTGGCAATGTTTGTTGTTTTAAAAATTGATGAATAAAATTGTAATAAAATATAAACACATGATGAAAGTGAATTTATACATTTTTTTTATTCTTGAGAATTTACAAGAAAAATATTAAACACTATTTATTTATTAAATTGTTTATTTACAAAAACAATTTTATATTTACCACATTAAAGATTAATTCAATAAAAACTAATGCACTGCAATATTTATCATTTACCAATTCATAAAGCATTAAATATAAAAACAATTTTTATTCATAAATTTTGTGGTAATAAAATAAGCACATCCGATTTCCCATGTTGCTTGTAACTAACCATCACAATAAAATAACTGTTTTCAGCACTAAAGCTGAATTAGTCAAATAAAGCTTCTACTTAGAGTTGTTGCTATGCTACAAATTTATAAACATTTACTAAATTATTAAAATATGTGAACCAACAATAAGGAAATCCTTATTATTTATCTTTTTATAAAGTTTGAATTGATTGACTATTAGACTATGTTTTGTTAACCATTCCAATAAACAAACAAATAAAATAATGTTTATTACATTTGTTGCCAATTCTCAAGAACAAAGAAAATGTATAAATTCACTTTCATAAGTTTAGGTTTTATTACAATTCTAATAATCACTTTTTAAAATAATAAACAACACTGAGGAGTGAGGGAGTTAACATTAACATATGGTGTCAATGGAAAAACTGTCTTTTTTATGCAGGGACGAAGTTCCAAGTTTGCCAAAAATTGTTTGACTAGTTTTTAGGAATTGGTTTAGGCTGAAAACTTTTCAGCACTCCTCATGATATCAAAAGTAAAATCTCCAGAATTCTTAGAGTCAACAGTTGAAGGTTAACTCTTAGATAATTGTTAATTTCCTGTAGAATTCAATTTAGGGAAAAGAAATTAACAAACTTTTCATAATGGGTATCAGTTAAAACTGAACCAGTAAAAAAAAAAAAAAAATTTTGTCCTGTAATATTAAAACTATTGAATTAAATAAGTTTGCTTTGTTCAATTTTCATTCTTTACTGAATTTGAAAAAATATTTGAAATATGATTCAGAAAAATAAAATCAATATGATTCAATAAAATAAAATAAATAAAAGTTTCCCAGATCATCATTAACTTTTAAGTTAATGATGATCTGGGAAACTTTTTTTTCTGTTGCTGATTATATGATATAATATGATTCTCATTGTATTATATAGCATGGTATATTATATTTTTTTATTATATATTATGGTATATTATACCAGGGGCTGCTACAGTAAGTTGATATTGTAGAGGAGTTATAATTGAGTAAATAATAATAATTATATATACAAAAATACTCATAAAAATGAGAAACAGCAAGACACGGAAACAATAAAACAAGTATTATTTATTATCTGGTTGTTATGTGGTGTTGGAGAAATGAGAGATAGTAACACTAAGTAGAATGGTGAGTTTGGGGTCAAATGTAGATCAAATAGAGATTGGAATCTGACTGAGAATAAGTAAAGTGTATACAGTCTTTCTGATATGTTTTTCATGTGTGTAATGAGTGTCCAAATAATTTAGTTGGAAAATACAAGAAGTGTTTGGAGTTTTCATTACCTTGAATTTTTGTTGAGTGCTAAGAGATAAATGTTACTATTATGTCCTGAAAAAGGAAAAGGAGCCAAAATTTTTGTTGAAGCACATGTTGACAATCTGTCCGTGTTGACTGCTTGTCTGATAGTGAGGATGTCACATGTTTGTGTGTGTTGAGGAGAAAAGTGGGTTGATTCTCATTGGCTTAGAAAGAGTGAATTAATGATAACTATAATTGTTATGATTATTTTATTATAATTATTTTTGATACTATAATTCATTTTTATTTATTTTATTTATCTAATTTTTATGAATAGTGACAGTATAATTAATTTTTTTTATTAATACATTCCTTTATGGACACATGTTATTATCGATATGTTTGTATAATCAATACAATATGTTTTTTTGCACACATTTTATTTTTCACTATTGTGTACCTACTTTTGCATTTATTATTATTGTATAATATGAATTGGGATCAAATATAGATCAAATATGGATCGGAATCTGACGGAATGATAGGATAAAGAACAAATAGGAAAGGTTTATCAATCTAACATGTTTCAGTTTTATTCAAGCTTCATCAGAGAATGAGATATGACAAGATTACATCAATCTCCATATCTCATTCTCTTATGAAGCTTTAATAAAAGTGAAACATGTTAGATTGATAAACCTTTCCTATTTGTTCGTTATCCTAACATATATTATCATACATTATATTGTAGCTAATTATAGCTATTTGCTTATAAGGAAACATCTAGCATACATTGACTGAGCAGCTAGTACAATTGAAATTTATAAAATCTTTCAGGAAAATGCATAGATTTCAGAAATGTTTAAAATTTGTACAAAACAGAAGAATCAACATAAATGGTAGATTCTGGGAAAATGTTGCTAAAAATTAAAATCTGAAATAAGATTAGAAATTTACATATGTAGCAGAAAATAGGTAGTGTGGTATAAAAAGAGAATTATTGGCCAATTGCTGTCAGTTTGAGCAAATTCAAAAACCTTTGAGTTTGGTAATGGTAATGTTAACATTAGCCACTTCCTTATAAGGAAACATTTGGCATTCATTGACCAATCAATTAGCATTACTTTGATTAGTTTCTGGAAAGCCACATGAAGCAGTAGACATAACAATTTTAAACTGTTTGAATTTCTAACATGATTTTCATTACTTTTAATTTTTGACAATTTTTCTTTCATCTTTCTTTTTTATCCTTTTTTTTTTTGTTACTTACCAACAGAAAAAATTTGAAAGACATTTACTGTTTAGACTTGAAATTCTTTTTTTAAGCATTTCACCCCAAACAAGAATATGAGAAAAATGATAAAATTATTAAGGAATAGGACCAATAAAAGAAAAGGAATTAATAAGACAGAAAATAATAATTGACTTTGCACTTAAATTTTTGAAGATAAAAGTTGACTGGAAAGCAAGAAGCTGGAAAAGAGTTCCATGACTGGGAAGTGTAAGAAAAGAAACTGTTAGCATAGAACTTATGGTTACATCCAGCAATTTCAACTTTAAAATGATGAGACCTAACTGCCAATCTGGTACTATTCTTAAATTCAAAAAGTCAAGGCACCAAAGAAGGAAGCTCATCAGAACAATTACCATGAAAATATTTTAAGAAAAGGCACAGGGAAGCCATGTTACAGTGATGACAAAGTGACTGAAGCTGTAAAACAGTAAAATTTGTGTGTTCAATTTCTATTAAAAGTTTATTTAAAAACTCAATTTTAAGTTTTAGAATATGACATAAAAATTTCTATATATCTGCACAATGTTGGGTAATTGAATGGTAAAATGAAAAAAAATTCTATATAATACATTCTCTAAACAGACTCATTGGGCTAAAGAGCCAGATCAAATCAAAAATGGAATACTGCTGCCATATATGGGCAGGTACTGCCCAGTCTTCACTTTCCAGTTTCAATAGTGGCTAAAAGAATCTGTGTATTGTTGTGGATGATAAATTATTTCCACCCTACAACTACTTTCTCACAGATGAGATGTTACAAACCTCTTGCTGTTCTATCACTATTTCTATGGAAAGTATTCAGCCAAACTATATTCCTTAGTTTCACCAATTCTAACATTCAGAACTAAGACCTGTCACACTATACACATTGGGGCGAACCATTCTCATTCCTTTTGTATTCTATTGAGATATAATATCCATTTGAGCAGCATCTTAACATAAACTGCTGCTTTGTGAAACCGACTCCCGAGACAATGCTTCCTTGAACGCTACAATCTTAATCCATTCAATTTAAGTGTTAACTGTTATTTTTCTCATATATCGCCATAAACTTTGCTTCTTACTTTATAATCCTCTGCCTTGAGTAGCTCTTGGACTTTGTACAGGGTGAAAATCATTGTAAAAAAAAGAAATGTTGGTGGGTGGGGGATATAAATGCAAACATCAATTATAATTATACACTGAGGGTAAATTCTGGAGATGTAGGAATGCTAAATTTTGAATTTTAAAATTTATGCAAATGTGTTATACATCATTTTTTCCACTTTGTCAGTCAATTTCCCAAGTCTTGGAATGTAAAAATGACATTTGAGTATTGTGCTGAAAAGCTATAAAAATAAGATGAAAAACTAATCAAATTTAATAACTAAACTCTTAAAAAATTGCTACAGAAGGAAACAATTAAATTTTTCAAAAAAGAAAAGAAAAGAAAAAAGGGATTATTAACAAATGTTTGGATGAACTCTTCACCAGTGAGTAGACTTTATATATTTAACTGGTGTCTTTATATATTTAACTGTCTCACCAATATGCATTTGATTTGGCTAGATGAAACTAAGTTCTATGGTAACAGTTTTTTTTCTTGCACTTCAAGTTTGTGGAACTTTCTTTTGGCACCATGCTTTACAGCCAACTTTAGTCTTCAAAAATTTTTATGCAATGTCAATTGCTTTCTATTGTCCTCCTAATCACTCTTCTTTTGTTCTTGCTCCTTAGTAATGTTTCTGTTTTCTAATTATTTCGCACTCATTAACCCCCATTTCCATTTAGTGGCTTTACTTCCTTGCTTGGAGTGAACACAATAATAATAATAAAAAAAAAACACCTCTCAAAATCTCAGTCAAATTTCTGGTATGGAATATTGCATACAAAGTTGAATAATGTGTAAATACAAATGATGACTTCATTGTCCAGTACAGGGTATCAAATTTGTTGGGGTGCTACATTTGAAAGCCTAGTACTAATAAATTTTGAATTTGACTATTTGTAACTTTTGGGGATTACTTTTGAAAACCAGTCAGGCTAACGAGAGGCATTAATGTAAAGAAAGTCAAAATCTAGTAGCACGAGGCTCTTAAATGTAGCCCAATTCACTATGCTAGCAATCATCTTGGTCCCATATTGTATGCAAACACTCCATTTCTGAATGTGGGACATTAAAATCAATACCAGCTTCAATCAATAATAATGAAAACATTGATCTCTAAGTTTTTTGGTTCACTGAGATTATTAAATAGAAAGAAAGAAAAAAGAAAGAAAGAATGCAGTCAACATGGGCTTTCGCTTCACACACACACACACACACACACACACACACACACACACACACACACACACACACACACACACCCTATGGTTTGCCAGTTTAGGCCAAAGGTTAAAAATGAACTGGCTGTCTAGGAGAAAAATAAATCATCCCAAATGCTAAATTCATTTGAAGGAAGGAAAACATTCATTTTAAACAGTAGCAAAGATTCTTCCCACATGAAGAGTGGAATAGTTATAAATTCTCTATACCTCCCCTCACAAACTCAATGTCTCTATTTCACACACAGAGAAGAAGATATATATGTATATATATATTATTTATCACCATTTTATATTTTTAATTTCATGCATGCACATTGTTTTTTATTTTGTTAACTACACAGTAGAGTAGGGTTAGTTGGGTACTGCCTGGGAGAAAAAAAAAGAGCACAATGACACAATTCTCTCTGCCAGAAATTTGGAAACTGCATGCTGTACTGCTTGGCATTCATGCCAGACGCTCCAATACAAACATTCCAGAGTGTTTGGGTATGGATCTGAGGACAGTGCAGAGGATTTGGGAAGAGCTGGATGAGTCTAATGGTGATTATGAAAGTATGGCAGCTCAGAAAACTTGCTCTGATTATTCTGATAATGAAAGAACTCCCAAACTTGTTGGTGAGGGCCTTAGACTCAACATAGAGGCCTACATCAAATGCCTTGAAGAGAGTTGCTACTGGAAGACCCTATGTCTAGCAACAGGACTCAACACACTGCCACAGAAGCAGGAGAACACAGTTGTGGCTGTCAGACAATTTCTGTGACCACATCACCCCTTACATCTGGCCACCTAACTCCCCAGACTGCAACCTCCTTGATTATTATGCATGGGGTGCAGTTGAGCAAGAAACAAACAAAACTCCTTGTAACATGAAAGATGAACTGAAGCCAAAGATTATGGCAGCCTTCCTCAACTTAAACAAGGTGACTGTCCAGAAGAGTTGCGGGAGGTTCTGAAGTCATCTGGCAGCTGTGGTTAAAGCCCATGGAGATTTTATTGAATTAATTTACTCTTTAGCATTTCAAGATATTTTTGTGTAATTTTGGTAAATATATCTGTTAAATTGAGATGTCAGTGTTATTTTCATTTTTGTATAATTTAGATAACAATTTATCTATCATTACTAAGCTACAATGGTTCAAAACTTAATCTAACAATTGAACAATTTTGCTGCTATACCCAGTATATATATATATATATATATATATATATATATATATATATATATATATATATATATATATATATGTATGCAGCTATGGGTCAAGAAGAAGAGTTGAGTAGAATCTCTTGCCTTGAGGTGGCAACCAGTTTAAGAAAAAGAAAAGAAAACTGAATTCAAAAGCAGTTTTGGGTGTGATGGTCTCCCTCAGGCTACCTTTCCCTAGACATAAAACTGCTGCTATTGATGCAGTACATGTGATGCCCCTGTAACCTAATGGGTAACCCTAATGGGTTACAGGACATGATGTGACAATATATATATATATATATATATATATATATATATATATATATATATATATATATATGTCTGTGTGTCTCTGTGTGTTTGTGTGTTTGTTTATGTGTGTGTGTGTGTGAGAGAGAGTTCGCATCACAATTATGAAACAATTCTTCAAAAAATAATTTTTATATATGATTTGTAATCATGGGTGAAATTTTGTGAAGTGGGCTGAGCTGAGAACTTTTTCAGTGCTCTCTCTCATATATGTATATATATATATATATATATATTAGGTTGGTGCAAAAATAATGACGTAATAATGTCGTTTTTTACGTTAAAAAATACGTCAAAAAACGACATTATTACGTCATTATTTTTGCACCAACCTAATATATATATATATATATATATATATATATATATATATATCTAAGTGGGTGTTCAAATATATATATATATATATATATATATCTGAGTGGGTGTTCAAGTATATATATATATATATATATATATATATTTGATATTTGTATGTAAGTGAATGTAAAACACCTGACTTGAATTTGAACTCTGCTCTCCAATTTCTCATACCAAGCTGCTATCCTTTACATCACCTGCACATCCAGATATATTAATGAAGAGAAATAGAAGTAAAAATAAATGGTGAGTTATCAATTAACTGAATAAGATTTAATTCGTGGGTAGAAATACAACATTTTTAAAAATTTATTTAAAATGCCATCTCCATTCAGACCATAGGTAGTAATGGCTTCCAACAGAATTATTTTCTTTATTATTGCTGAATTGCCATTACTACATGGGAAAGACAGTGGTATGGTTTCCTATTGAATTCTGTGAATGTCCTTTTCTTCAACTGACTGCCATAGATGGGTAGTAAGAAGAAGAAGTTAATTCATGCCTTTCCCAAGGGCAATACTGTAAAGTGAATGCAACAGACTAGGATGGAAATTAAACTTGGCTTCCATATTCTGTTTCTGCACTAATAACTGCTGTTATGTTGCCCATGTATTACTTGATAAGCCCTGTTTGAGTCAGCCGAGTAAGGAGGTCTGATATTGCAAGTCCCCAAAATCTCTGATGAACCCAGTCAGAGAACATTATCAATGAGTTTGCATCCTAGTTCATCTGCCAAATGAAATGCTATCAGCACATTCAGAAACATACAGATTTTGCATATTTTACAAGTACAACTGCATGCTACACTGGTAGGAAGATATTAAGTGAAGTGTATTTTTTCTATTTTTTAACTAAAGTAAACTAAAGTTTATTCAATACAAGGCCCAAGAGCCACTTAAGGTATACATTCACTGAATTAGGTGTGTAATGTGAATGTAAGGCGAGGAAGTAGGAAGTAAAGATATACTCTGAATTCTAAACCATGGAGTGGGCAATGAGAAACCACTCTGGTACCTTTCCGAAGATGTCATGGCTTTTCCCAGATAATAAAGAAAAGGAATTTGTAGAGAGCCATGATTGCATACATCCTGAAGGGGCATGACATTAAACAACTTTTAGCTTTGTGCCAGATTCAGCAAAGTAAATAAGTTACATGTCTCTTCATATTCATTCAAATCTATCTTTCTGTATGTATCTTTATATATTTTGGTCTATTAATCTATCTATGATACTATCAAATGACCTTTGTTTTAGATAGATAGTTATGAACGATCTGAGATAGATGATAGATGGCAGAATGAAAGGACTCTCTAGATTGGTATGGCAGTCATTTTAGGAAAAAGACTACTCTGATTTCAAAACTGGTTGGATTATGGGAATTATTTTTTCAACCAATGAAATTGCATCAGAAAGTTTGTTTGCTAAAAATCATTTACACTGCCAAAATCCTTGTTACATAGTTGTGGATCTATGATGTGTACCAATGAAAACCTTATATTCAAAAAGTTCACACCTCTATATGAAATTAGATTTTGAATCCTCTTATGGATATAAAAATAGAAACCTACTGCTTCTGGAGGCTTATAACAATTTGTGAATCCATTTTGATTTACACATGTACACGATGGAAGATACAACAATGATCAGCTGCTGACTAAAGCCTTGTCCATGCACACAATAGAAGGAATTAACTAGCATCCACTTACAAAGCCTTTGTCTACAAATTCATAAACACATTAGGGTGACTATCATAAAGTAAGTCTCTTCACACACATTAAGAACACTTAATGACTTTATAAAACAAACTTCACTGATAGGAAAATTAAAAATTTTATTGCTATTGTATATTTATGAAAAGAATATTAAATGTTCTTTCAAATGATGTTCTGCTTCTGCTTTTTCTTTAGAAAATAACTTTTTCTATGTTTCATTTAAAAGATGTGTTGTTGTTAATGTTTGAAATCCTAACACTCAGATAAAAAAAAAACCCAGGGTAGACAAATTCCAACAAGAGGAGTAACTCTACCCTTTAAAATGCTACTTGCTATGGAAACTGCAGCAGTAACCCCTTGTATGGCGAAGCTGTGGCCCTATATGTCACAGTGGATACTACAGGCTTAACATAACAACAACGAGCTATTAATGAGAAGAAAGTTAATTCAGAATTTAGTAGGATTGTGCTTTTAAATATTGCCCAATCTGGTAATTGTGGATAAATAGATTCTTCCAACTGATTGGAATAAAAGTGGCCAGTAGTTGGTGACTGAAAGAAAACACAGACCATATAAAGGGAAGGGAGTTTATGATTTAAAAAAAAAAAATAGAAAAAGAGATAGAAATAAAGTTGGTTCTTCATTTGCTGCCTCAACTTGTATTAGTTTTTGCATCAGACAATGTAGATTAATTCAAGTAGTTGTCAGATTATTGGTAAGTAGACCAGCCATTTTACTAAGAACCTTGTTGTCCACTAAAATAAATTGGATTCATGTTACAGCTTGGTTTGGAATCTTTTAATATGATTCCCTTGCTTCAGTCTCAACCTTAAGGAGAAACATTAGAAGAGGCTAATATGGCTGCCTTTCATTATCAACAATGAAAACGAGATTTTGATATAAAGAATGATAAGAATTAAGTGTCCACGTTTTTCTAATTTCTTCAGCAGAAGAATACATTAACAATAATTTAAAGAGGGATAATCATTGTTTTAATTCACGTGGTTTGTGTTTTTGTCATTGACTTGTTTTCTCACATGAGTTTATCTCATTATTTCATGTACTTTTCAGTAGATGACACAAATGGCTATCAATATAGAAAACAAAAACAGAACTGATAAAATGCTTCCAAAAATTCTACTTGTTACTCTTTATGTTCTATTTATGACTTTGGGAAAGGCATGAACACATTTCTCCCTGTACCTTTTCTCACTGCATGTTTTAATTCACTCTTTTAATATCAGCTATTTCTGATTCTAAGTACATGTAACCTAAGGAAGGTTACTGAATAGAATAATAAAACTAGGTTGGTAATGAACGATAATACTTAGGACAAAAACAACTCATGTAAGATTCGCCAGTGGCGTGTCGAAGTAGTAGTCAACTGCTACAAGTGAGTCAAGTGAATTCAACAATGAATCTCCAACTGCAGATCAACATACAGTATTTACTACTGTATTTATGTGAATTGGGGACATATCCATTATCAACTGTAGGTATGCTACAACAGTACAAGTGGCCTTCTTGTTTACAATTCCTTAAAACTTCCTCCTTGCTCAGAGGTTCAGTCTATGACATTATCTGCATTATTCTGTAGAACAACACCCTTGCCACAAATCTCCTCTTCATCTTTGAGGAAATTGTCTAACATTGATTGCCATATAGGGGTTTGCTTCTACATAGCAGTTCAGTACCCTTTCCTTTGTTTCTAACAAAAAAATTTCCTATTTCTTAATACTTAGTTTAGTTTTCCTGTTTCTTAATCTTTCTCTATTCCAATATAACTTCAGCTTACAGCCACAGCACATTCAAGCACCAGTTCCTGTATGATCACTGAAGTTAAGCAAAGTCAAGCTTGGTCAATACCTAGATGGGTGACTGCTTATGAATATCTGGTGCTGTAAGCTTGGGTGTGCGGCTAAGATAACTGATAACAGCTCAGAATTGTTAATCAGAGAACTGAGTTCTAATTCTTGTTGGGTTCATAATATTCACTTACATGCAAATACCTTTATGAAAGGTATGAATCCTCCCCCCAGCTATGGGTTAATTAGTAAGACTTATATCACTAAAACTATTATTATTGCCAAAATAAAAAAATAAAAAAATAAAATTTCACACAAAATATTTAGATTTTGGCATTAAATAACAGTGGTTGATATGCTGTTAAACAACAAGAACCACCCAATCAAATCCTCTAATAAAAGACCCAAGAGCCACTTAAGGTAGAGGGTTACTAAATAAGTTTTTTATAAGAGTGTACAAAGAGGGAGTAAAAGGGGCATATTATGAGGATATGTAGGATAGATAATGTTTGTCTCTTGATTATAGCGATTGGGGGAGCATCCTCTCAAGAGTATGTTCCACAGTTCTAGGGAAAAAGCTGTCTGAGGGAAACTTCATCCTTATCAATGGAATATGAAGGGAATAGGGATTCTGTATGTGGTAATGTCAGTCCTAGCCATAAAGGACTGGACAGGTTGTACTAAGGAATGTAGTTTGGCTGAATGTCCACCATACAAATAGCGATAGACTAGCAAGAGGCTAGCAACATTTAATTTGTGGGAAAGAGGTTGTAGCATGGAAAACAATTGATCACCAACAAGGCCACACAAATGTTTTTGAACTCTGTCAATGCTGGAAAGTAAGGATTGGACAATTCCTTGGTGAGTTTTGGGGCCATGCAGAGGTTTTCTTAATTTGCAAGATGAACTGTTTTCTACATATTTGTTGATTATATTTCATTATACAATATTATTGGATGTACAGTAGAGTAATAGATTATGGTTCAGATTGAGGAATCGGAGAGTCAAGTCTGAATTCCAGTCAAATTCATTACATTCACTTACATACTAATAACATTGAGAAAGGTATGAATCTATCTATTCTCCTACCAGCTATGGGTAAATAACAAGACAGACTGGGTTCTATAGCCTTGGGTGGCAACCAGTCTAAGAGAAGGAAAACTCTGAATTCAAACCAGTTGGACTCTGTCAAGTTATCTTGCCAAAGATCCACCACTTCTACTGTGTGTTGCAGTATGTGTGGTTCTGTTTTGACTCTGAGTTATGGGATTTGTGACAGTGAATATAATATTTTATTATTATTTACCTGCTGGACCCATGCAAATTCCACAAGTGTCCATGTTTGGCTCGGTACCATCCCTTTTTATTTTTTGTTCTATTCCATTCTCGGAACCTTTTTTAGGTAAGCTACACACTATTTTCCACTGTCCCTCCTTCCAACAATATGTCATCTGAGTGTTGAATTTTCCAAGCCCACCTTCCTCATTATGCATCCCTGAAATTTCAAATTTTTCTTAATGATTTTATGTATACGTGTCCTTTAGTTCCTTTTTTTAATTTTATCAAAATAAATTATAACAGATTACCTATTTTTGGAATCTGTGGTGATCAGGTTTACAAGAAAGATGAAACAGCCAACTCACCTGAAACAGAAAGAAAGTCATTGATTAGAAAAGATGAATAGAGTTAAAATTATTCAACAGTTAATAAAATAAACATTACTTCTACCTTTATTTGTTATGTCACCTCAGGTCATGACATCTCATGGATCTTCACAACTTCCTATTCTTTGTACCCCTAAATAATGTTTATCTCCTTACTATCCCCCGTAGTCTCTGTGCAGGCTCATTTAGGGTATTCACTGTTTCCCTGTGCCCCTTTTGCCTTCAAGATATCCCATGAGTGTTAAATCCCCCCTAGTCCTCTTTCCTCATAATGTGTTTCAGAAATTCCAACTGACTTTTCTGATTGTAAAGTATAAGTGTCCTTTTTACCCCCATTTTCCTTAAAACTTCCTTGTTACATGTATGTTCATTCCATGATATTCTCAGCATAGAACCAGTTGCTTCAAGTCTCTTCTTCCTCTATGAGGAAATTACCCAGCATTCACTGCCATATAGGAGGAGGACTGATATTACATAGCAGTTCTGCACTTTTTACTTTGTTTCTAAAGAAATTTTCTTTTTTCTTAATTCTTAGCTTTTGGAAGGCTTCTTTTGCTATTCCAATGTACCTTTAGATATCTGCTTCAACTTTTTCACCATCTATGAAAACATTTCGCAGATATTTAAATTTCTGTACTAGCACAGGCCAGCAGATGTAAGTCACACTTTAAAAAAAGGGGTCTATTCAAAGACATGTATCCACTAAAATATAATATTTAAAGTAACAAGAAATAATGTTGGTTAAAAAAATATCCATTAATTTCTTTATGAGTGTATTATAACTTTCAGAATTTCCTAAAGAAAGGAATACATATTTTGGTTTACCATAGCTGAAATAAACATTGACTGACTAAACTCTAGCTATGATTTTCATGTGCTTTCTGCACAAATGACTTAATCCTGATCCTTTGATACAGCTTAGTGATGTAACGCTTATATGAATATACAAGCTAGAAATCTGCTTGTTTGTATGTACAACCATTATGCTTTTCTAAGATCAGAGTGTAGTATCTGCCTGAAACCAATTTTTTTGTTACTTTTAAAATATTAGAATTCACCTGATACAAGGTCCAACTCAAGGTAGAGGGTGACTGTTAAAGTGCTAATGATTAATGAGGTGTTAGACATGGATGAAAGAGGAGGTGATAGAAAGTGAAGATGAAGAGGATAGATAACATTTGACTCTTACTTGAAGATGTCAAGATTAAAGTGTTCAGGAAAGCAGCTGCATGGGACTCTAGATTTGGTAGCAATACTCCATCTTTGTTCTAATAAAGTATTACTGAGGGAGTCAGGCACTTCCCAGAGAAACAAAATGAAACAAACTGTTTTTTTTTCCAGCATCTTTAACAATGGTTTGTATATATGAGTTTTACAAGATCTGGATTGAACTTGAGGTTCAACAGATATTCAAAGGATGGAGCCTTATTGAGAGCTCAACTGAATGACAGAGAAAACTCAAGGCCTGAACAGTGATATTGAAACAATACTTGCTTGGGTTTTGTGGCATTGAATGTTACAAGCCATTTTTTCCTCATTGAACTGTTAGAACAAAGTTAGAGAAGAGATCAATTGTAAGGCACTGATCTACTCAATTTTTGGAAGTGTGTCCATAATTATGGTGTAGTGATACAAATGGCACTTATCTCCCTTTGGACATGGGTCACATGGTAGCTGCTTATTGACAAAAGCAGCAGTCAAATTCTTTTTTTTTTACAGCAGCAAAATTGAAAGGTTGCTTTCTTTAGCTTGGGACCCCACCCCCTATGGCCTGGACAGAAGCTAAATCTGCTTCCCCAGCAGCTTACTAGTTCATGATGCCATTTCCCATTGGGAATATATCTTTCCTAGGTATAGAAAGAAACACCAGTTTGCAGCCATCACTTTGAGAAAACCCAAGCCTTGCAGTTTCCCATCCAAGGAATATGTTTTGGGACATAGATGAATCAGGCCTGTTTGAATCTGGAGTCCTAAACATGACTTCTCCAGACACAGGAATATCTCCATATTATATGTAAGACCCTTCCTTTTTGTTTCTCCTTACACTCTGCTTTGCCATGTAGATATATGTGATGTATTATTCTCCACAAGGGACGTGTATATATGTATATATAGTTTTTTGCATGTCTTAGTAGTATAAAAGTCTCTCTGAGAACAAAGAATGTTTGTCATTCCTTTTCTTTTCAGCCATTCCATTCCATCCATAAATTACAGTGTTGTTATATCACAGATATAATAATGCCCATAATGGGGGAAATAAAAAAGGGGGAATAAACCATTCTTCCATAGCTCTCCTGTTACAGTGTTATAATCTGCACAGGTATTTACTAATGATCTGAAAATGTTCCTAGGCAATAAAAAAATAATTTTAATTAAAAGAGGGTAGAACCAAGTCTTGTTTGGGTGGGGGTGCTCATGAGCTTCAAAAGACCTGACCATTCACAATGGACCTGAAAAGAAGGACTTGATGTGCAAACTCCTCCAGAGAATCCATAACTAGAGAGTTTATGTAGCAACTTTCTATGCCACACTTTGTCAAAAGCCTTTGAGATATTGCAAAGGCTTTCACCAGTGTTGATGTATTGGATTGACTTCATCACAAACACAGAAGTTCTCAAGAGTACCAGTGCCATTAGTACTGGATCATTGCTGCAGATCAGCATTGGGTTGGCAATATATTGACAATGGAACACCACCAACTCCCAATGATACTGGCCTCTGAGCAATATAACAGAGGAGGGCCAAAGATACAAAAATTCCCTAAGAAAAAGGTCTGTATCTTAGGCGGGATTGACCACCACAAATGGGTAATGGAAGCTGCTGACAGACATTCTTAGTGCCATAACATTTTCCTATTACTGAGTCAGTCTGCAGACCCAGGGCAGAGAAGAGGAGGCAGCAATGTAAATTTGACACGCCTTCCAGGTACCAATCCCACTGTGGAAACATCTGTGTAGCACAGGGCTTGGCAGTGCCTGACAAAACTGTGTGAATCATAGAGCCCTAACCTGAATCCTTTTCACATGACCAAACCATTTTATGTATATATATATATATATATATATATATATATATATATATGTGTGTGTGTGTGTGTGTGCTTGTGTGTCTGTGTGTGTGGAAGTGTTCTGTTCTCTTTGAGAATATATTTATATAAATTGTGTATTTTAGGCAAGAGGTAGATAACTCTAGTTGAAGCTAAAACCCTAAAAGGCAAAGTATCAAATGATTCTTATTTCAGGAAAGAAAAATCTGTTAGCAATGATCTATTTTGTTTAACAAGCCAGCCCAACATGCAGTTAATAGGAAGTTATGGATGACACTAAAAGATGTAAATTTTGTCATGTTAATAATAGAAAGTGAATTTTTATAATTATTACTGTTATTTTATATGCTGTAAATTAACTATTTTTATTCAATTCTTTGATGATTTTGCAGTTGTTCAGAAATATATCACCTTGTGAAAGAAGCATTTCTCTCAAGAATGGAGATATGTTGAAAAAATAATTATCTTCCTTAAAATTGAAAGTTTTTTGAATACTTTAGAATATTCTTGAATTTAAATTTGAACACAACATCAATTTCTTAAAATTTTCTTTTTCTATAGAAATAAAGAATTTGCTTAATAAATTTCTGCATTTTGCTGTTAATGAAGTTCCTGAAGAAACAAAAAATTTTGTAAAAATAAATTTTTCAATTTTGCCATTTCGATATATATTTTTCTATTTTTTTGAGGGGGGGACAGATTGTACATCTGACATATGCCTGCTATGAACCTTTTCAATCAATTTTAAAATATCATTGGCCAAATATGTGACAGGTATTCCAGCAAATTAGAATCAAAATGATTCTGCGAATGTCAGACATGTTGACATTAAAGCCTTTAGGCTGACCATAATATTTTTCACATGACACTCATCAATGGACAGGAACATAGCTGTTAATGACTCATAAGATTAATTCCTTTGTAATGTTTGGATAAAAATCCATCAACTCATTAAGCAAAAATATTTCAATCTGCATTATTACTTAAAGATTTAATTAAACAGTAATTTTTGAAATTGTTCAGTTGAGACCAGATTTCTTGAAAATTACATTACAGGAGAAACATCCAATTTTATACATTAAAACAGGTTATATAACAATGATCCTAGATGAATTTTAATTGAAGGAAGCATTCTATATGAAAATCAAATGAACATTTTTATTGAACAATTCATTTTATTCATTTCTGACTGCTATCATCTTCCTCAATTCAATTACTTTCATTGCAATTACAAACACTTTTCATTCCACAACCAAAATTAAACAGTTCCTCTCTTCTCTGTCCTGTGTCCCTTCAGGACATAGGTGATCATGGTTCTCCACAATTTCCTGTCCTTTGTAGCTTTTAATAAATTTTGTCTTGTTGCTATTTCTCCTAAACTATGTTCTGTCATCCATTCAGTGAAGCTCACTAAGTCAATTATGCATTGTTTTCTTCTCTCTCTCTTGCTTTTAATCTGTCCTGTGAGTATCAAATTTTCCAAGCCCTCTTTATTCACTAGATACCATAGAAACTATCTCTTCCTGATGTTGACTGTAAGTTTCCTTTTTGTTTCAATTTTCTCTAAAACTTTATCGTTGCTCATATGTTCACTCCATGGTATTGTCAACATCCTTCTGTAGGACCACATTTCTGTTGCTTCAAGTGTCTTCTTCATCTTTGAGGAGATTGCTCCACATTCATTACCATATAAGAGGACTGATATCATGTAACAGTTCCAAACACTTTTCTCTATTTCTAATGAAATTTTTCTGTTTCTTAATAATCTGCTTAGCTTTTGGGATACATCTTTGGCTATCCCAATGTGCCTTTGGATTTCAGTGTTGCACTTTCTGTCCTCTGTTAAAACACTTCCCAGATATTTTAATTTTTGTACTTGTTTCATTTTGGTATCTCCAATTTGAAATTTTCATATTGGGCTCTTTCTATTGCTAACAACCATGCATTCTGTCTTCTTGTAATTGGTGTTAAGTCCTTTCTTTCACTACCTTATGAAGGAGATTTTATAGTTTTCTTTCCAAGTCTTTTATCAACACTATGTCATCTGCATATCTTATGTTGTTAAGATTGTGACTGCCAATAATGAACCCTTGTAGGACTTCTAATTCTCTTAGAATAACCTTAGGTTGAATAAGTCCGGTGAGAAGACTCACCCTTCTCTTACATACTTTTCTATTTTTGTATATTTACTAACATTCAAAAATAACCATAGAATGATTGTCTGATTAGTTGAGATATAACACTCTTTTTGCAAAAGAAATAATAATTCTTCTTGTTCTATATGTCATGTCCCATCAAGACATGGGTGATCATGGCTCTCCACAACTTCTTATAATCTGTAGCTTTAAGCAATGTTTGTTCTCTTAATATCACTCCACTTCCTGTTCTTTTCCATTTACACAAGTATGTCATTCACTGATTCCTTCTCTCCCTCTTGCATTCAAGATATCCTGTGAGTGTCAAATTCTCCAAGCCCTTCTTCATCATTATGTGTCTCATAAATTTTAATTGTTTTTTTGGTTCTAAGTATAAGCATCCTTTTTGTTTACATTTTCTTTAAAATCTTTGTGTTACTCACATGCTCCCTCCGTGGTATTCTCAGCATCTTTCTATAGAACCACATCTCTGTTGCCTCAAGTCTCCTCTTTATCAGTGAAGAAATTGTCCAGAATTCATTGCCATATAAGAGGACTGATATTGCATAGCAATTCTGCACTCTATGTTTCATTTCTAAAGAAATTTTCCTGTTTCTTAATACTTTGATAAGATTTTGGAAGGCATCTTTTGCTATTCCAGTGCACCTTTGAAATTCTGATATCTTCTGAGCGTCAAATTTTCAAATCCCATTTTCCTCATTATGTGTCGCATAAATTTCGATTGTTTCTTTTTGGTTCTAAATATAAGTGTTCTTTTTGTTCACATTTCCCCTAAAACTTCCTTGTTGTTCACATGTTATGTCCATATGAAATGGTATTTATTAATAAAGGTTAATATTACATTGCAGTTTGGCTCTCTTTTCTTTGTTTCTAATGAAATTTATTTATTTCCTGCTATTTTGTGTTGCTTTTAGATGACATCTTATACTATTTCAATGTAGCTTTGGATTTCTGTGCCACATTTTCTGTCCTCAGTTAAAACACTTCCCATATATGCATTTGCTTGATTCTGAAATTTCCAATTTGGAGCTTTTATCATGTGATGTTCCTCTCACTGACAACCAGATATTCTGTCTTCTTAAAATTGATAGTTAGCCCTTTTTTCCCACTATCTTTTACTTCCTTGTCTAGCAGTTCCTTCAGAATTTTTTCTGTGTTTACCATCAGTATAGTATCATCTGCATATTTCATGTTGGTAAGATTGTACCCACCAATGATAAATCCTGGTAGAGCTTCTAGTTCTCTTAGCATTATCTCACTTTAAAGGTTAAATAAAACTAGTGAGAAAACACATCCTTATCCGACACCCATTTTTTGTTTTTCTATACTTACACAATTCATCTTCTATCTGTATGCAGATGTTTACTCCCAGTATATATACTGGATCATTCTGCTATCTTTGTCAAAATAAAGTTTTCCTTGTAGTTTAAATAGATCTGTTTGTCATACTTCATAAATTGCTTTTGCACAATTGATAAAACATAGGTATATATCCTTCTGTATTCTACATTAAATATTACAAGAGTAGTTTTTTGTACAATGTTGCAAAATTTATGATTAGCACCGAATGCTAAACCTGAATGTCCCACCAAACATCCAGCCCTCAGAATGTTCACCAGGTACCTGGGTAAAGTGTTGATGTTATAGAATCAATATTATTATGGTATTGATAAAAATGATTTTATTCTTCAGTTACAAATCCACTTCTGAATGTAACAGCCTGTGTCATGCTACTCAGTAAAATTAATCCAATCTACTCTAGAATGTCTTCGGTAATCCAGTAATCGTCTTAAGCAAATACTAATCCTACACAAAAATTAATACTTCATAATAATAACTTCAGAGAGAGAAAAAGCCATATATTTCAAGAGTTTGCTTTCTAACTTAATGTGTTATATATATATATTTATATATTAGATACATATATAGATATGAATAAAGAAAAAGAAAAACTTATCTTAGCTGACACCTTTTGTTCACTGATGGACTTTATCAAGGCAAATGTAAGGATTTTATTTTGCAACAAGTATTTATAAATAAAAGCAAGAATATCATTAGTTTTTCAAAATTTTAAAATTTGCTCATAAATATACACCAGGCTAACTGAAAAGTTTAAGTAAATTATGGAGGGTGCTAAGTGACATAATTTAATGTCTAAGATACAAAAGTTAGTAAGTGTTGTTGCTATTGTTGTTGAATTTTTTTTATAATGTAATTATAATTCATTTTATTTTAGCTTGGGCTTAATTTATATATTATATATTTTAAATAACAGAAGTTCATAAATTTAACTGGAATCATGTATACTTATATATATTAAGTAATTGACTAAGTCCAACAATTATTTTAATATATTTGTCTGTTTATACATTATTTTTATAGATACAAATAGTAGATGCTCTGTTTATAATAAACAGTATTAACTACATTTACCAAATGTCTGAGAAATTTTGTAGGAATTTAACCTATATTCTACACAGAACTGTTAGTAATTCTGCTGATATATAACAGGATCAAATACGACTCTGAGTATTCTTTTCTTTTCATTAGACATACATATACCACCAGAATTTGTTGTTTTATATATATATATATATATATATATATATATATATATATATATGGTGAACTTTTCTATTGTATTAGGTTTCAGCAGAAAAATTACTAAATGATTTGTTTATCAAACTCCAATCAGCTAAGTGACAAATTTTATTTGTATTAATCTTATTAATGCTCTATCTCTGATATTGAACACTTTATTGCAAAGCCAGCTTGCTTTAAATACCCTTTCTTTCAAACTTCTACTGACTGACACCATTAATGGCTTTACAATATCTTTGTCATTACTATATATATATATATATATATATATATATATATATATATATATATATTAATTGATTCATCGAGTCTGATAGAAACCTCAACAGAATGCAGAAAGCACTGGACGGCTGTTTCGTCCTATATTTGGGACTCATCAGCAGTGCGCATCCATATATGTATATATATATATATAGGGAACTCTCCCATCGTATTCCATGTATGAGGGTCAAGCAGCTCAGTTCCTAGGAACCGACTGCCCAAACACCAGCACATATGATTTGATTATAGTGGTGAAGGCTTTGCGCAGAACCAACTACACTTTTTGAAGGGTCAAATACAGAGACTGGGTGCACTACATGCCACAAGGTTCCCAAATGACCCTACTCAGGTATTGAATTCAGATTTGTCCTTCTCCTAGTTCAGTTGCCATCCAAGGCTATAGAACCCAGTCTGTCCTTCTATTTACCGATATATATATATATATATATATATATATATATATATATATATATATATATATGAGAATACAATATATAATTTTTTATATATCAAGAAAATATTGAGAGAAAATGTATGACAAGTGTAAAAAAGGTTTCGTGTGATGTGTTTCATTCTTTAGGATTTCATGGGACTAAATTTGTTATAATGGTGCAGGCACATGAACAAGGGATGCTGGGAATTTTAAATTAAAATTTTTTTTTCAAAGGAGAGAACAATTCACTCAGACAGAAATGTTTATAGAGTGCCTTGATTACAAGGTCACCCACAGTAAATTTGCACCTTGGCTCTTACAACATTTTACCATTATTCATAGATCTTCTATTATCACAGCGTGAAATATCTAATGACAAAACTGATGAAAACAAAAAGAAAAAGAATCAAAATGACATCAGCTAGATTATATATATATATATATATATATATATATATATATATATATATATAAATTTTAATTTAAAATTCGTGCCATCCCTTGTTTGGGCATATGCATAGTCATACCAACATAACAAATTCAGTCTGATAATGTTCTAAAGGACGAAACATGTCACACAAAAACTTTTCTCCACTTTGTCATATATATATATATATATATATATATTTGACTTGATCCAATCCTTCTTAAAAAATTGTGGAATGAATGTCTACCTTAATGTGGGTGTCTCTCAGGACTCTATCCTTGGACCTACTTTGTTTCTTATCTTCATCAATGAACTTTCTGATGTCATCAATTCACATCTGGGTAATTATGTTAATGGCTCAACTATTTACTCCTGTCTTAATAATATGTCCAGTAGTTCTGATAAAATAAAACTGGCAGCTGATCTCTAAAATGACATTTAATCTGTTGTTAACTGGGGCAAGAAATGGCTTGTTACCTTTAACACCTCTAAAATGAAACTGCTATCCTTTAATCATCATAAAGAACCATTTTTGCCTTCCGTCAGAGAATTTTTCTTGCTAGAGTCTATCTTGCATGTTTATAAATCTACCATTCATCTGTGCATTTATCATTGCTCCCACATTTGGTCTGGAACTCCTGATAACTCGAGATTCTTGATAACATCCAAAGAAGAATCTTTAATGTTATCAGTCCTGAACAGGTTTCTTGACTTCAGTCACTTTCCCCTAGCTGTGATATGGCTTTCCTCTGTCTTTTCTATAAATATATTCATGGCAATTTTTCTAATGAGATCTCTTCTTTGGAACCTCAACCACATAAATTTACATGTAGTGCTAAAGTGGCAATTAGGTCTCATTAATTTACTTTTTTAAATAGTTTTTAACAATCAATGAAAGATTATGGTGTGAAAGGGGTTAGTCTATTGGAATTAACTACTTGTCTTGTAAGGAGGGACATATACAACAGGTGTGTCACTTGACTGGTATTCAGTGACTGTTAACAAAAACATCATAAAGGGGTTCAAACTCCTTGGAATTGATCCCTTGTTTGCTAAGTGAAGACATGAACGACAGATGTCATCAGACCATCATCCAGTGACTGTTCACATTAAACAGAAAATAATTCTTAAGATATGATATATCAGAACACTTAATCAATGTGGCCAGTTAAAAAAAATAAAGCAGAAAATGAACAGGTTAAATGTTAATAGTTTAGGCACATGCAAAATGAGGTGGGAAAACAATGGCAAACACGGGATCATATATGCAAGTGGAGAGAAAAATGAAAGTGGAGTAGGACTGATATTAGACCAAAACATGAAGAAATGTTCTGGGATACTATCTACTATCTGAAAGAATTATTGTCATTAAATTCATTAAATTGAAAGAAAAGCCTTTCAACATTTCTATTATAGTTGTATACGCACAGACAGCACAACATACAGAGGAAGAAATTGAAAAGTTTTACTGTATGATAGACCATGTCAAGGTTCAATGCAAGTCGCAAGAAATTACAGTTATCATGAGAGACTTGAATGCCAAAGTAGGCAAGGAGAGATATAGTGCAGTTGTTGGAAAATTCAGACTAGGAACTTGTAATGAATGCAGAGAAAAATGGGTCCAATTGTACATGGTGAATGATCAGGTAGTATCCAATACCCAAGATTTATGTTGACATGGAGAAGCCCAGGAGGAGAAATGAAAAACCAAATCAACTATATAACTATCAATAAGAGATCCAGTAATACAGTTTTACACTACAAAACATGCCCAAGTACTGACTGTGGGAGTAACCATCTTCCAGTGATATGTAAACTTAGAGTGAAACTACGAAAATTGAAAAGGGGTAAGGCAGCACCCAAATTGCAATATGACAAATTTATAAATGATGCAAATATAAAAGAGAAATATATGAACAGTGTTAAAATCAGATATAACATTTGAAGAAGGCCAAAGTGTACAACAGCTGAAACATTGTGAATGTGTCAGTAAAGATGAGGACAACAATCTGAACAATGTAAATAGTGTAAATAGTTACAATACCTCATCTCAGAAATATAAACAGATATTAAATAACCTATAGAGATTGATATGCCACTAAACTAAAACAAGCAACCAATCAAGTATTAGCATTCAAAATAAAGTCTTAAACACAACATTGAGAATCAAAATCAGGTTCAAATGATAACATTTAAAAGAAAATCCTTTTTTGATTTATTAAAACACAAAATAATCCAGAGTTCATTCAAGGATATTCAAATCACTATTTAGGATTAATCACTGATATTAAAAATCAAATACACACTCTTCCCACTCTCTCCTCTCTCTCTAACTGATAATCCTGTTTTTAATGGAGTCCATGTTTAAGTATTAATATTTCAAGCAAAGCCCACGCAAAATCCTCATCTTAGAACAGAAATCTTTGATTATTGAAGGCACTTCACAGAAAAATCCCAGCTCTTGTACTGATGTTAAAGAAACATCCAGTTTCAGCTACAAATACTTAAATTAAAAATATCAAACACATATCTTTTAAAAATGAATTCTAGTATTAATATTAAAAAAATATACTTATAAAAAAAATAAATAAGTCAAGTAATTCAAAAGAAAACTTTAAAAGAAATTCTTTAAACACAAATGGTCTTAATTAAATTCCCACACAGATATAATAACTTATGACAAAAACTTGAAGGCACAAAGTTTGTACTATGAATTCTTTCCAAACAATCATGTATCTGTGAAAAACCAAACAGAAAATTAAATTAAATTCTATAACTGAACATATAATCAATAAACCATAATACCAAAACTCATAATAATTCCTTACTTGAGGCCATATCCATCTGGTGTCAGCTTAAACTGACACTTTCTTTTTTTCAATCTATCTAAGTTATAATTGTAAACTATAATTTTTAAAAGTGAAAATTCCACTAAAATATGTTTGAAAAATTCCCAAATTTTTATCTAAAATCAAGAAAATACAAACTTTAAACAAAATGGTTATATTATATGGAAAAAGGTATCAGTTTAAATTGATACCAGGAGGTTCTGAGTTAAGTACACTACATGAGAAGCCATTTTAAAATGTGTTTAAAAAAATTAAAATTTGATTAGTTTTTATTCAAAAATTATTCAAAATTATTCAAATTTTATATCCTTCAGACACTAGTTTAAATTGATGACTTTTTTCTTACATATCTAAACTATAATTTTGGAAAGTGAAAATTTCACTGAAATATGATTGAAAAATTTTATGTTGAAACTTGAAATAAAAAATACAAATTGAAACAAAATGGTAACAATATATAGGAAAAAAAGAAGTGATTAGTTTAAACAGTCCCTAGTAGGATATAGATTTAAGTAGTATTAATATAATGCTACTTATCTGAGATGTGACATGACAGTTATAAGTATAGAAAATGAAATTAGTTCATATTTTGCTGAGTCTGTTGTATGCACTTTATACTAGTACTCTGATTAAAGGTAAGAATAAATTACTTCTCCCTCAGCAATAGGTAAAATAGAATTGCGAATTGAACTCTAAAGTCTTGGTTGGTAAGAAGTCTTGGAGAAGTACAATCCTGAATTCAAACCAGTTGGGTGTGGTACTAAAAAACCTACCCCATAAAGACCTACTTACTGCTGAAATCAGAGCAACTTCACCTAGCATGGTGTCACTGCAACCCTATGCTTCATGGGAAGTTAACAAGATCAAGAAAAATTTTCAAAGATATCATTTACACTATTTACATTCGGACTATTGTTATCACAACATTTTAGCCATTGTATCCTCTGGTCGTCATCAGGTGTATATCAATCTGGGTAACCTACAGGGAATTCTGAACTGAATCCTTTATTTAATCTAGACTGTTCTCATTATTAATACTGCTCAGTTATTGCTTGTTTGTTTACATAGTAATAATGAGTTCAATCCCTGGGCCAGGCAGTGTGTACTTGGATTCAGTAGAGACAGAGTGAGCAATAACTGAGCAGTACCTAAAATAAGAACTAGATGAGATATCCCTAGACAAGGGCAGAGGGACGAGAACAGTCTACCCTATAGATTAAATAAAGGGTTCAGTTTGGAATTCCCTATAGGTTACCTGCATTGATATACATCTGATGAAGGCCAGATGGGGACTATGGCTGAAATATTGTGACAACAACAACAACAACAAAAATGAGGACAATAGTCCAAATATAAATAGTGTAAACAATAATAATACCTCAGCCCAGAAATTATCTAAGTTAATTAGAAGGAACTTGTTTGGATGGAAACCAAAATCTAAAATATTTTTAGGTTGGATCAAAATAAATGGTTGTTAAGAATCAGAAACTTTAAAATTCCACAAAACTTAGCTCAAACATTTTTTTAGAACTGACACAACCTTGCCAAAAACATTTAGCAGTGAATTTAGTCCATTACAATGAAAACTGTGATCATGAGAGTTAGAAAACTACCAAAAGACATTTTCACCATGGTCTATATTGATATACATTTGCTGGTGTGTACAAATAAACTCTCAGTCACAGCAATTTGCAGTTTCATGTGAGTAAAATTATTGATAGTTTCCAAATGCACCCAGTTTCACCTACAAAGTGTGGGTCAAACTGCAATATCTTCCCAAATTATGCTACATGCTGGGATTGTTTCTCCAGGCCAATGTTATCTACAAATTACCTCCCTCACAAATTGATCAAGGTGAAATCCAAACCTGGGTCTCATAGTTGGAATGCTAACCACTCAGCCATGCATTGATACTTTAGTGTAATACTTGAATCATAACAAAACTGAATATCAACTTTCTCTTCTTGATAGATACAAGTCCCAAAGACAAGAACAAAGAATGGTTACACTGATAAATATCACTATAATTTCATTTCAATTTATGAATCCACATTGGCCATAAACACGACAAATATTGGGTTGTTCAGAATAAACCTTTTGTGTTCTAATATATTATTATAATAGTTGCACAAAAATATATATTACTCATTACTAATGTTTAAAGTGTCCCCTTTGTCAATTTTATATCAATCTATTTCAGAAGTTAATTTAAAACATTATGTTCCCTTCACCTTGAACATGAAAAAGAAATGTGTTTACTTTTTTTACATGAGTTCAAGCTTTGGTCTTAATGCTTCTCAAACTGATGCCAACATTAACAGAGCATGGGGTGAGGGATTTACTTGTGATCAGAGACAGTACGGCACTGGTTTTTGAAGTTCTGCAGTTGAGATATGAGACTTAAAGATCAAAGTGGTAAAGGACATCCATCTGTAATCGACAATCACCATCCGGAAACACCAGTCAAACAAAATCCATGCCAAAGTGTCAGAGAAATACCTCAGATAATGGGTATCAGTATTTCAACAATATCTGATCATTTCAAGAAAATTGGCAAGGTGAAGAAACATGAGAAATGCGTTCCATAAGAACTCAGTGAAAGTCAAAGACTTTGACATTCTTAAGTGTGTTCGATGCTGCATTTGTGAATTGAATCATCCATTTCTAGATCAAATAATGACATGTTGGTAAGAAATAAGTCCTTTATGACAATTGTAAATGGTCAGCTCAATGGCTTGATTATGATGAAACATCCAAATACTTTCCAAAAGCAAAACTAAATAAACAGAACATTATGGTGATTGCCTGGTGGCCTGCTTCTTGCATCATCCATTACAGCTTTCTGGAATCTAAACAGAAAATCACTACTAAAGTTTACTGCCAATAATAAGATGAAATGCACATTCAATTAAGCAAAATGAGACCAGCACTGGTTAATTGTCAACGTCCAATACTGCTTCATGAAAATGTTCAGCCCAATGCAGAGGCTCACTGACTTGGGATACAAGACTTTGCCACATCTGTTATATTCCCTTGATCTTTCATTCACTGCTTTTCACTTTTTCAAGCATCTTGACAATTTTTTAAGCCAAGAGACATTAAATTGCAAAGAAGATGCAAAAACTGCATTCAAAGATTTCTTGGAATCCAACTCATGAGAGTTTTATTGTAATTCGGCAGCAGAACTATTTAGATATTCAGGGTTTGTATTTCAACTGATTTAAACACTGTTTAAGTACATTAATTCAGGCATTAAAGTTGATTATAAAATTGGACATTATTTTCCAAACAACTGTATACAAAGGATTCTTTTATTTAATTTGTATCAATTCACATACAAAAAAAAAAAATGAATGTTAGTGAAAGTGTCAATTGATTTGAATGAAATTGTTGAAGAATTAACATTATAGTCAATTGCTGCTAAAAAAAATTATTTCATAAATCTGAATTTACTATAAAAACAGATCCATGACTTTATAAAAGATTAATAAATAGATAAAAACAAAAACAAAATGTTATAGATATGTTTTTTTAAACATTTCAGTCCAAGCAAGGTAATAAAGCTACTAGGACGCCAGAGGTTAGTGAGTGTTAGAGAATATGAGACAGAAGATAACAATTGATATTGCATTTAAATTTTTGAATATCAAACTTGATCGGGAAGGAAGAAGTCAGGAGAGAGTTCTATAATCAAGAAGTATGATAGAATAAACTGTTAGCATAGAACTTATGGTTATATCTAGCCATTTCAACTGCAAATCGATGAGACTTTGTTGTCAATCTAGTACTGCACTTAAATTTATAAAGTCTAGGTACCATTAGAACAATTACTATGAAAGTATTTATAGAAAAGGCACAGGGAAGCTATGTTAAAGGGATTGAAGCCGAGATGCTCATTAATGGTAAAAATGTGTTATTTATGTTTTTATTTATAAATCTTTAAAGTTAATGAAAACATTTTTTGCAAAATCACAAAAATGATGGCTCACTTACATTGAACATTTCTTTCATCTTGATTTTAATTGCTTTCTATTACAATTATTAAAAAAATCTATTAATAACTAACCATGTTTCACCAACTAATAAAAAAACATAATATTAATACTAATACTATTAGCATATGTAAACTAATAGGAGTAGCTAAATTTACCTAACATCCAGTTCACACTCCTCCCTGGGCTTTCGAAAAGTAGAGGTTTAGCCCTTGTTTCCTGTCTAGGTCTTGGTTTTCAGTTCCTTCTAAAGTCTAATTCAACTTTATACTCTTAACACTAGTACTTTCTTATGCTAATACAACTCCTCATGGTAACCTTCTACCTTGAGTGGCTCTTGGGCCTTGTACTGGGAGAACATTAGTAAAATAAACAAAAAAGAAACTATGTCAGCACCAGGGATTCCAGGAAAATGAAGACTAAAGGTACAAGGTTAAATAAAAATGCAATGGCAATTTCCATACAACACTTTATTTTCACTGATGAAGAACAAATGTATATGACACTTTTCAACATTGTCTCCATGCATGGCAATTCAATTCTGGTATCGTTCAATGAGCTTCTTCATCCCTTATGATGCTGGCTTCATTTTTTTTGCTCCAAATCTATAGTGATTATTATTAATTTCCCTGTTTAAGAAAATTAAAAAAACAACAACCAAGATAGCAACTCAGATATGCGTACCCATTAAAGAATAATGTTTATAGTTATTATTATTTAGTTGAGCTAGCACAGATATTAATGTTTCTATCATGCCAACCATCATGGTCCTGCAACCAAGTTTGAAATAACATCCAACTAAATCGCAGCCCTATGAACCCATCCCTGATATTTCTACAATCTTATGTGAATGCAGCATGTGCTTTAAAGGGCACTGCTGATGAGCAAAACAAGAACTCGCGAGTGATCTACTGCTCTGGACACCTAGCCAAAACGCATTGGTCAGCCAGCAACCACTTATATTGACCAGCTATTTTATGACACAGAATTCCACCCTAATGACCTTCCAACATTTTTAGGGTGAAATTCTGTGTCATAAGAAATAATGCCAGATAAAAAAAAAAAGAAATCCATTAAAAATTAGTGTTGTTTACATTTCATGTGTGTAACGATCTAGCAGATATAGATTTATAGAAGTCCCAACAAGAAAAGTGCATTCCTTAAATATCTAAGGAATGCACTTATCTAAACCAAACTTTACTTTATCAATGTAGCCTCCATAGTTAAGTTGGTAGAGGCATTTTTTGATTATAAAAGTGGTTTCTCTGATGGAAAAGGAGATGCAGGTTTGATTCCTGCCAGAGGTACAATCTTTCTTTCGTAGGACATTTCTCAATCTAGGCTGGTTGTTATTAATTTCACTGATTTAAGAAAATAATAAAAATAAACAGAAATAGCAACTGAAATACGTCTACCTACTAAAAATAATGTTTATAGTAATAAGACATAACTCTGAGCAAACCTCAATCAACCCATTTAATGTTTAGCAAATACCTAAACAGTAATGATTAAAATAAATGCATGAATGCTAATGACGCTTCCATTGGCAAATACCAAACCTATTTTTATCTCATTAGGTTGTCAGGGCTAACCCAAGGGCAGAGACACTTAAACATTGCAGCTATTGATAATAAGAATGTTTTGGTGACAGGGATGACTGCTGTGGTACCTGTGACTCAGTTAAGACCCCCCCCCACCAAAAAAAAAAACCTGGTTGTTGGAGTGGAAATAAGAGAAGAGATTTGTGTCTGATATAATAGCAGGGAGAGATAATTTGGTGATCTACTTTTGCTGTTAAGTTTGCAATGATATGAAAGATTCTCATTTGATCTTTCCTGTAAATGTTTATTCTTGTCAGAGAAAAAAAGAAAGAAAATATAATAAGGTAAAAAGTATTAAAAAAAAGATAGATGATTAAGAAAAGGAAAGAAATGAAGGAAAAGGACTGGGGAGAAAGAAAGAATGAATGAAAGAAAGAAAGAAAGAAGGAAAGAAAGAAGGAAAGAAAGAAAGAAGGAAAGAAGGAAAGAAAGAAGGAAAGAAAGAAATAAAAAAGGAAAGAAAGATATAAAAAAGGAAAGAAAGATATAAAAAAGGACTGAGAGGCAAAAAATAAAGAAACAAGGGAAAAGGACTGAAAAAGGAAGGAAGGAAGGAAGGAAGGAAGGAAGGAAGGAAGGAAGGGGGCTCAGAAAATGGATTGGGAAATAAGAAAGAAAACTCAGAAAAAAGTTTGAAAAGCAAAAAAGAAAAATTATTAGAAAAAAGAATTACTGGGATAGAAAGCAAAAATAAATGGCTACATGAACGAATGCATGAAGGAAAAGAACAAAGAAAAAGAAGAAGAGTAAAAATGAAAAGGAAGATAAAAATGTGTTGGTAAGAAAAGAAACAAAATCAAAGATAAAAATAACAAAGTTTGAAGAGAAGAAAACTAAGAAAAACTGTTGAAAGATTTGTGGAAAACTGAATAAAAAAGAGAAGAAATCAAGAAAAAATAAGAAAGAAAATGATGAAGAAAATTACAAGAAAAGCAGAAGAAAGAGAAAGAGTTGAAAAGGTTACCTTTCCATAAAATAAATAAATGTAGGGTAGTATAAAGAATGATAAAGAATGTTTATCAAATGAACAGAAAAATAAAGTGCAACGTTAAAACTCTTAAAAAAATGACATGTAGTAAAAAGATTTAATAATGAAAAGATTCAAAGAATATTTCGCAAATCAAAGGGAGAGAAAAAAAAAGCAAAAACAGAAAAATGAACAGAAAGATAAATTAAAAGAAGATAAAGATATAAAAACTCAAAAGAGAGAAACTGAAAAAGGGGGAAATTTATGAAAACAGAGGCAAAGAGAAGAAAGAAAAATAAATTAAAAATATGTAAAAGCTATAAGAATGAAAAGACTATGAACAAGATGGTGAAACTAAGACATAATGAGGAAAAATATAGAGATTTTTTTATAATAATGTTCATCTAACACAAGGCCCAAGAGCCACTCAAGTTAGAGGGTTACTATGTAGTGTTATATGAGCATAAGAAAAGTGAACTTCATGGGGTTATGTAGGAAAGATAACAGTTAACCATAGATGTGAAGAGATTAAGGTTGTAGTGACTGGGAAAGTATCCTGCCGGAGTCTATTTCACAAAGTAGCATTTCTTGGGAAGAAGCTGTCTGAGTGGAACTTATTTCTTACTAATAGAATATAGAGAAAATGTAAATAAGTAAAAAGATATACAAAGTGTGAAAAAAAAAGTGAAATAGAGAGAAAAGAAGAATAAAAAATGATGCTAGCAAGTTCTCCTTTCCCAATCTCTTTCCACTTATTTTCAAAAAACTTTGCTTTTAAGAGATTAAAGTGGCGAAATTTTAAAGAGATTCATTTGTAATTTGACGAAACAGTGTGAAAAATGGTCTTATGCCTTGCCTCTGTTCAACAACTGGTGTTTAAATGGAAAACAATGTCAACTGATTTGGATAAAGGAAAACACCAGGTGCTTGTACTGGAGGGGGTGGTCATTGAAAATGAGGCAGTGGAAGCAAATAAAAAAAAAACCTGCATTAATGAAACGGGTAAAAAGAAGGAGTGTATGAAAGAGGGAGTTTCCTGTTTGTGTAACTCTCCATTAAAAGAGGTAAGAATTAGTTCACTATCATTTAGAGCTATCCATGGCAACAAAATTACATGAATCAAAAATGGATGGTGAAGCTTCTTATTGAAAAGCTTAGATGGTTTTTTTTCACTTTTTTGGAACAAACAATTTCTTTAATTTAATTTTGAATAACAAAAAAGAATCAGTAATTAATATTTTTTTATAACTAATCACCTTATTTGAGGGCAGGCTTTGTTAAACATGACAATCAAGATAGTATACAGGTTAGTTATTTGTTGTTGTTGTTGTTGTCAATAATAATAAGAAGAAGAAAAAGAAGAAGCATGATAAGGGAGGGCTTATTTATTTATTTTTAAATAATATAGCATTCATTAAATTATTTAAAAAAAAAATAAAGTGTTAGAAAATCAATTGACTGAAATTGCCTGAAGATACTGAAAGATTGAAACCAAAGTAGCGGAATTGGCGGAGTTTTATATATATATATATATATATAAACATTATGTATATTACATTATACCTGGGGGTGATAGTTGCGACAAGCTCCCACTGTCTATAAAAAAATGCTTCCATGGCATGTATCTCAAATAGCCTCTGACAACTGTCCAGCTTCAAGCCAGTAAATGGGTGAAGGCATAAAACTAGCACCTTATAACTGTCTGCTTTGGGTAGGCGAAACTCAACAAACCTGGAAGGCAGTCTATCTAGGTGAAGAAAATCCCTGATTTTAAACTTCTACTGCCTTGTCGTCATATCCAAACACGCAAAAGGCTATGGAAATAAAACCAGGCAGAAGACCTGGTGTGGAACCCCAAAGGTAGTTGGAAGTCAACACTGACAACTTTTTGGAATGTACTCTGGACAGCTCATGACCTCCATATACCTGCACCCTGAAGATGTCACTCCAGTCTCACTATCAAAGGACTGAATTTTGACCAAACAGGGTGTTACCTTTATTTCGCAAGATAAACTGATGCCTACTATAGGGTGGCTAGCTAATCCCTGTTGCAGACGCCTGCTCAGGCACATTTTGTGTTTGGTCAATACCCGCAGGGCTAATCTGTGCTTTATACTGCAACTATGCTGAGCAGTTTGAACAAGGCTAACATACTCAAACCTTCAATCACAATGACTTGTGAATTCACACTAGCACAACTATCAATGATTCCCAAATAGTTCTGTCTACCCAATTCCATGCACAAGGCTTGGGTCAAACTGTGGTGTGTTTTTCAGCCACTTTCCAAAGGTGATGCATGCTAGAATCAGCTCCCTGAGACCAATAACATCAAGTTACTTCCCTGACAAATCAACCATGGTGAGATTCCAACCTATGTCTCATGGTCAGAAAGCGATCATTGTAACTATATATATATATATATATATATATATATATATATATATATATATATATGTGTGTGTTATATTATATTATATTATATTGTAACATCTTAACATCAAGAAACTGATTGGAGAATGGAAAGGATCAGTATAAGAATAACTAGACACAATATGTCTATATTATTTGATGAAAGATGTTTTAATGAAGATATGCTGCCTATATATATATATATATATATATATATATATATATATATATATATATTTCACAGGGAACACAGATACTACGTTGATCCAAGATAGAAAATTTTGATTTTAGACAGAGTGCACAGCTATTCAGATCTAAAAATTGAAATGAAAATTTCAATTTTTTGTTGCTATACTACTACTACTACTACTACTACTACTACTACTACTACTACTACTACTACTACTACTACTACAATAATAATAATAATAATAATAATAATAATGATGATGATGATGATGATAATGATAAATTGTAATAATGTATCAATGGATTCTGTCATTATTGCAGATTGCAAAGTAAAATTGAAAGCAAAAGAAAAGTTGGATATGTGTTTGGACCTAACTAGAGAATCGGAGTAATCTTTAAATATGAATTTGACAGTTGTGCCAGCTGTTTTTGGAATCTTGGGAATGATTCCAAAAAGCCTTGTGTAAAAGTTGAAAGAACTTTAGATCTAAAGAAAACAAGATAATCTAGACAATGGCATTACACAAGTGCAGACTGAGCTGACTTGCTGTCACTCAATCTCTGTTGATGCTGGTAAGAAAATTCAGGAAGTATGTGGGGGAGGAGGAAGTGCTCATAAGAATAATAAAAATGATAATAATAATATTCTCATAAGGACAACAATATAGATAAGAATAATTATTGTATATTCAGTACTGAAAACATGTAAAAGGTACTTTTGATCAAATTTTAATAATGAATGATGTAACTGTAATAATAATATTTACTACAAATACTATTTATATATACCAGTTTCTTATTGATGTAGTGATATAAGATTTTGATGCTATCTTAAAGAATAAAATTAGGAGACATTACATTTTTATTGAAAGATTACTGTATATACTTGAGTGTAATGCCAGTTTTTATGATCAGTTATTATGCCAAAAATAGGGGGTTGCACTATACACAGGTAAATTTTTTTTGCAGGGGTTAAAATTTATGCCAAAACATTCAGGGGTTGCAACATACATAAAATCTGCTCGAATGTATATATGGTATTTCAATTCACGGATAAAACTTTTATGACAACTCATTTTCTAGACAGCATCAAGATGTTAAATTTAAAAAAGAGCAACCAAAATACAATTTTCTACCTTTTGCCATTTTAAAGAAAATTAATTAGTAAGATTTCAATTATAAAAAAAATAAAAAACTGTTTTGTTATTTTTTACTTACTCACCAAAATAATCTTCACCTCAACCTCAGTGTTAGTTGTGTTATATATATATATATATATATATATATATATATATATATATATATATATATATATATATATAATTTATACATGTAACTATATATTAATATGCATGCATATCTAAATATTAGATAGGTAGGTAGATAGATAAAGGATTAGTAATATACTGAGATAGTCACTTAGAGACTGATGGATATATGCAAAGTGACTGAAATAGGTATGAACAAAGATAAGATAGATAATTCTTACAAATCATAGATGTTAAATTTAAAAAAGAGCAACCAAAATACAATTTTCTACCTTTTGCCATTTTAAAGAAAATTAATTAGTAAGATTTCAATTATAAAAAAAATAAAAAACTGTTTTGTTATTTTTTACTTACTCACCAAAATAATCTTCACTTCAACCTCAGTGTTAGTTGTGTTATATATATATATATATATATATATATATATATATATATATATATATATATATATAATTTATACATGTAACTATATATTAATATGCATGCATATCTAAATATTAGATAGGTAGGTAGATAGATAAAGGATTAGTAATATACTGAGATAGTCACTTAGAGACTGATGGATATATGCAAAGTGACTGAAATAGGTATGAACAAAGATAAGATAGATAATTCTTACAAATCATAGATGTTAAATTTAAAAAAGAGCAACCAAAATACAATTTTCTACCTTTTGCCATTTTAAAGAAAATTAATTAGTAAGATTTCAATTATAAAAAAAATAAAAAACTGTTTTGTTATTTTTTACTTACTCACCAAAATAATCTTCACCTCAACCTCAGTGTTAGTTGTGTTATATATATATATATATATATATATATATATATATATATATATATATATATATATATATATATATATATATAATTTATACATGTAACTATATATTAATATGCATGCATATCTAAATATTAGATAGGTAGGTAGATAGATAAAGGATTAGTAATATACTGAGATAGTCACTTAGAGACTGATGGATATATGCAAAGTGACTGAAATAGGTATGAACAAAGATAAGATAGATAATTCTTACAAATCATAGATGTTAAATTTAAAAAAGAGCAACCAAAATACAATTTTCTACCTTTTGCCATTTTAAAGAAAATTAATTAGTAAGATTTCAATTATAAAAAAAATAAAAAACTGTTTTGTTATTTTTTACTTACTCACCAAAATAATCTTCACCTCAACCTCAGTGTTAGTTGTGTTATATATATATATATATATATATATATATATATATATATATATATATATATATATATATATATATATAATTTATACATGTAACTATATATTAATATGCATGCATATCTAAATATTAGATAGGTAGGTAGATAGATAAAGGATTAGTAATATACTGAGATAGTCACTTAGAGACTGATGGATATATGCAAAGTGACTGAAATAGGTATGAACAAAGATAAGATAGATAATTCTTACAAATCATATAAAGACAAGTATATGAATCTGTAGGGTTTCTATAACTTCTAAGCTTCAAACGAGGATTGTTTTCAATTTTTATTATAGGTTTAGTTTTCTTGAATAATAAAGTATTTTCATAATCAAATGACCCTTATGCTTCATGGCTGACACAAACAAACACAAATAAATATAAAAAAACAAAACAATATAGATAACTTATGTTGCTGGGAGAGATCCGTTAAACCAGGGCAGTCCTAGCAAAATCAAGATCCATGAAGTATATATATATATATATATATATATATATATATATATATATATATATATATATATATATATATATATATATATATATATATATATATATATTCTAAAGAATTAATAGATTTTAATTTTAATCAGACATATAAAGGGAGACACAGGTTCAAATCCTGCTGGAGGTCATATTTTAATTTTCTCTATTAAGTTTTTCAAGTGTGCACGCTGGTAGATGAAATAAATTCAGCTTAAAAAAGTCTGTCAACTCAGCTACAGGAATCCACTAAAAATAATGTTTCAAGTAAAAATAAAAAAATGTGAATGTGTGTGTGAATGTATATTATGCTCTATATATATATATATATATATACACGTGTGTGTATGCATGTCATACTCTAAATATGTACTTGGTAGATTGAAATAGACAGATATTAACAGAATGAGATAGATAGGTAGATAGATAAATAGATAGATAGATATTAAGAAAATGAGATAGATAGATATGTATAGATAGATCTTAACAGAATGAGACTGATATTTACATAATGAGATAAATAAATAAATATTAACAGAATGAGATAGATATTAAGAGACTAAGATAGATCAAAACAGAATGAGATAGATATGAATAGAATGATAGAATGATATACATACATACATACATATATATATATATATATATATATATGTGTGTGTGTGTGTGTGTGTGTGTGCATATCAAATTCTTAATATCCAGATAGATCAGAATAGACAGTGATATTGATCTTGTATTGTATGCAAAATTTAGCAAACACTAAAAATCATACCAACCAGTTGTCTGATGTGTACGTGAGTTGTATGTCGAAATAAAAGCCACTCAATTCCTCTTGTGCCTTTTTTTTTTTTAAACCTTGATTATATTTTTTTTAAAAGACCTTTCAACTTATATAGTTTAAAATTCTCCTCTCTGTCTGAGCCCAGTAGTTGTCTTTGCTGGATGCATGTGTGTGTGCTGTGCCGTGCTTACGGAGCCCCACCATGGCAGAGTGCGGCCGGTTTGCTGGAGAGTTGTGGAGAGAAAGAAAAAAAAAGAAAGAGAGATTGAAAACACAAGAGAATGAGAAAGAGTCTTTGCTAGGCTGTACAACAGTATCTATCCACTTTCCAGGACTGCAACACTTAGTTTTACTGATGATGTTATAGCAGAGAAACAGAGAGGTCCGTCCCTTCCTTTCCTGCAGCAGCAGGTCTGCTGCCATGCCTACATTCCAGAACCATTTTTCACCAACCTAAGCAAACCATGTGAAAGCTGGTAGGTGGTGGTGTACACAATTTTTTGGTGAAACCGACACTAACACATTCAAAATTTGCCTTGTAAAATGTTATAGTATAGTAGTTGGTGAATGTCTACAGTGAGTGTGGGAGGAGATCTGATGAAGAAAGAAAGATGGATGAAGGAAAGAAGGAAAGAAAGAAAGAAGGAAAGAAAGAAGGAAGGAAGCCGGTAGTAAATAAATAAAACACCTTAAATCTAAAATATAAGGGAGAGTATAAAATAACAAGAAAATGAAAACATGCAAAAAAATTCAAAATTATAAACTAAGAAGGAAAGGAAGGAAAGATGGAAGGAATTACAATAAGAAAAAATAAAAATAACCATATAAAAAGAGGAAAAATACAATAAGAAAAAGAAAACTGACTATATAAGAAAGAAAGAAAAATAAGTTGAATAAGAAAAAAAAACAATTATAAAAAAGTAACAAATAAAGAAAGAAACAAATAAAAACAGAGAAAGAAAAAGTAAACCAAATAACAAATAAAATAACATAAAAGAAAGAAAAAGAAAATAAGAAAAAGAAAACTGACTATAAGCAAGAAAGATTGAATATGAAAAGAAAACAATTATAAGAAAGAAAGAAAGAAAGAAAACTATAATAAGAAAAAAGAACTATACAGAAAAGAAAGAAAAAATAAGTAGAATAAGAAAGAAAGAAAGAAAATAAGTAGAATAAGAAAGAAAGAAAATAAGTAGAATAAGAAAGAAAGAAAGAAAGAAAGAAAGAAAATAAGTAGAATAAAAAAACAAAGAAAGGATAGTGGTCAAATAAGAAGAATAAGAAAAAACAGCGAAAATCAAAAAAAAAAAGCTTATACCAGTGAAAAGAGTAAAAGTCTAAGGGTAGAAGTAACTGAATGGTTGATAACGAAGAAAAAAGAGAAAGGAAAAAAGAGAGAGAAAAAAAATGAGATAATGGAAAGAATCGTTCAGGGTGTGTGTTGAGGAGAGGGGTAAATAAAAAAAAAGAAATGTAAAACAAAAAAAACGTCTGTCTGATGTAACCAGTAGGCTGCCTGTTGCTCCTGCCCAGCTGGCAGACTATCAACAGCAGTCAAACAGAATGATCGTTATTTGGTTATTTCAAACTTTCTTTTTATAATTCTTCTGTACAGTTATCTATCTACCTCAATATGTTACTCTATCTTTAGTTCTCAAGCAGTTCACAACTATCTATCTATCTATCTATGTCAATTGCTTAATATCCATGTCAATCTGTTCATATCTATCTTTCTATCTCAATCTGTTCATATCTATCTATCTATCTATCTATCTATCTATCTATCTATCTATCTATCTATCTATCTATCTTCCCAAAATCAGCAGTCTGATGTTTGGTCATTGAAATATTAATTTTGGGAAGTGGGCTGGGCTGGGATGGGCTGAGAACTATTCAGCATGTCCTTCTATCTATCTATCTATCTATCTATCTATCTATCTATCTATCTATCACCATTTGTTCATATAGATCCATTCCACCACACTTTAGTAAATTCAAATCACCCTGGATTCCCCATAAATATACATATTTCTTCCAGGCAAAGTTAAACTGTCTTATCCATGTCTCCATTCTATCTTTTAATAATGGAAAACTATGTTTATCAATTATATATCCGTATATTACAATTATTTAATATGCAGAATTTATCACATTGCATGTGCTATTCACATAAGTACACTTGTAAATGAGTAATATTAAACATATCCTAAAAAGATATGTTTAATATTACGATATGTTAAAGATATTAAAGATATGTCCGAATAATTAAAAAGACAGTTGCAAATGCATATATTAGCAACAGGTTGTTTTTGTATATTTTCTCTTCTGCTATATCGAGTCTTGTTGCGATGATACAATTTTCCAGGCAGATACAAATTTTTACTTAAATAACTTTATATACACACAGGCTTATGGGCATGTGGCCAAGTGGTTAGTATGTTCGCTTTCCAACTATGAGACTCAGGTTCAAATCTCACCATGGTCGATTTGTCAAGAAGGAGATTTCTTGATGTTATTAGCCTCTAAGAGACAATCGCAGCGTGGAAAGTGAAAACCATATCACAGATTGACCCAAGCCTAGGGACTGAAATTGGGTAGATGGAACTATTTGGGTGATGTTGATGACTGAGCTCACACAAAGTCGCAAGTCATCATGACCAAAGGTTTGAGTGTACTGACCTTGTTCAGACTCTTGATTATGCCAGATAACACGCTCTCCCCAGAAACTGTAACTAAGGTCTGTTCAGTTTAGTTGCAGTATAAACCACAGTTGGGCTGTATGGGTGTTGAGCAATCACAAATGTACCTGAACAGGTGTCTGCAATAGGGATTGGTTAGTTGCCCTATCAGACAGGGATCCTTGAACATGAGCAGACAGCTATTACTATTATATAAACAGACTTATGTAAACATACATACATTGATATTAAGACGTCTGCAGCACTTTGATGTGGTGTAATGATTAACAAGCTTGTTTTGTTAGATCAATTACAAATGAATAGTTCGTGCGATCCTCACTGGCTACCCCATATTATTTGGCCTTGTACCACATCTAAACTACACTTAGAAGATCACTATACCTTTCCCAAGGATATTTGCATATAAGTGAATGTAATGAACCTGACTGGAATTTGAACTTGGCTTTTCAATTTCTCATTCCAAGCTGTTATCCAGTACACCACAATGCATAACCAAATACCAAATACAAAATGTCACAAATCAGTGACATCGATACCCAGTGGTGACAGTCTGTTTCATGCTTAAATGTAATCTTCAGGCCACTCAAGGTAGAGGGTTACTAATGTAGGTTGTTATATGAGCAGTAAGAAGTAACAAGCACAGTTTATGAGGGGATGTGGGGAAGATAACGGTTAACCCTAAACTTGAAGAGGTTAAGATTCTTAGCGCTTGTCAAGCAACACATTTTAGAATTGAGATCAGCATTTTCCTGTTGAATAACTTTTTTTTTGAAAATGATGTTCACTCAGTAGAAGGCTCAAGAGTCACTTGAGGTAGAGAGTTACAGAGTAAGAAGCACAGTTTTTATGAGAAAGATAATGGTTGAGGTATAAATAAAAGGACAATGTATCAAGCAGTCAGTCAGACACCAGGCAGTCCATGTGATAATACGAGTAGCAGCTGGAGGTAACAGTTCAAGCCCAAGTCATTAAGTAATCTTCCTGCATCTTGCCTATTCCCTGTTGTATGAAAACTGTCTTCCTTTGAATAAGCTGGACTAAAAAAATTTTTTTTTTATAAATCACCATCACTGTTTCTGGAATAAAAAATGTATTTGCACTTTATTGATCAAATTTTCAGGATGTACTTATATTTAGATGGTCATATAGGAATTTGCAGTTTAAGTTCCTTGAATAGTAAAATTATAAGACCTAGTTGCCAGTCTAGTAGTATGCTTAAACTCATGCTGTCAAGGCACCTTGGAAGAAAACTCATCAGAAAATTACATTTTACACTTATGTTTTGTTTTATTATGTAAGTTAATGTTTTCACAATAAAATTGATATTAATCAACCGATATTAGTAAATACTAGCAGCATGACTCATACAGCAATTGCTATCACTTGACTTAAAATATGTTTGCCCTTCCTTGCCTTTAAAGGAGTGCCCTTTGCTGTGCTGATGTTGCTACATGCCTTACTTCTTGTTTATCTCACACTGCGAATTTTTTCTAAGCTCTATACTAAACATTAAATCTGTTACAAAAAAAGAACTAAACAAAATGAACACGAAACGATCAGCTTTAAAAAAGGACTCATAACTGGAAAAACCGAATGAAAAAAGAATGTTAACAACAAATACTTTTTCACACCCAACCCAGTTCTGCGGAATGAGAATCAATGTTGAGTTTAAGCAAGTGAATGAGCCAATTGGAGTAAAGTGCCATGCAGACTTAAATTTTTCCCACTTGTGACGAATGCAGCTATTGATTTTTTTGCATGCTAGCATGCTAGTTAACATTCATGTCAGTCAGCTGTTGGCTCTCATGCTGGCCAATAGAATCTTCCTGCCCATTCGTGGCAGCCAGCTATTGGCTCTCACTCTGGCCAGTAGAAAATGGTCAAAAACTACATGAAAACTGCTGTAGAAGCATGAAAAAATCGATTATTTCCACTATCAATGGGAGTTGGGAAATGCAAAGTCGGTCTTGGCCTTCCTGCTAACTTGGAGCATGTGCATGTAAATTTTGGTGCAAATCCATTGAAAATTGCGGCCGTGCATTCATTACACACACAAATACACATCCTGCCTTTTATAGATAGAGATTCCCATTATGCTTATATTTATAGTATAATGTGAATTTTGGGTTATGATTGTTTTTACTTACATTATTCAGACTGTTATCCTCATCTTTATTGCCATATTCACAACATTTTAACCATTGTAAACTCTGGCCTTCTTCAGATGAATGGAATTTTGAACCGAACCCTTTATTTCATCCACTTGGGTAGATTGTTCTAGTTCCACATGCCATGCCTCTTCTGGATGTCTCAGTTATTTCACTTAACGTTCACTTTAACTTTAAAGTTTTGGTTCACCACTGCTGTAGCTTGGTATTGAACTCACAACTCTTTGGGTCTAGTCACTGGATCTAACCTATGCCTTTATCTACTGAGCCATGTGTCCTTGAGGATGAAATAAAGGATTAGGTTTGAGATTTCAATCACCTGAAGATGGTTGGAGTGTACACCAGCTGAAATGTTGTGAATATAGCAATGAAGATGAGGATAAGACTTCAAATAATGTAAGTAATCATGATACCTCATCTCAGAGATACAGACAGATGATTGTTTTTATTAGAAGTATTTACAATAACTTATTTGGTATTGTGAGATGATATTATGAAACTCAGGAGTTGTTTATCATATTGTAAATAAATTGTAGTGGATTGGTAAATAGGATTATACCGATTTGCATATGTTATGTAAAAGAGATATAAAGTTCATAGTAAATTAAGAGACAGACAGAAGTTGACTATTGATCATGCATCATAGGACAACACAACACAACATAAATATATATCATATTTTAAATTTTAAATTTATGTATATATATATATATATATATATATATATATATATATATATATATATATATAGTAAAGATTAGTTTTAAGATATGCTATATTATGGATAAAAGTGCTCAATATCAGAGATATAGCATATGTAAATATATATGCTCAATATCAGAGTTACAGTGTGTGTATCTGTGTTGTATATATATATATATAGACAAGAGGAAAAACTATTCTTAGTCAACATGTATTGTTCTCCGAGTGACTTTATTAAGACATTTGCCTTAATAAAGTCCCTCAGAGGATTAAATGCATTAGCTAAGAATAGTTTTTCATCTGGTTGTTTTATTCAGTTTATTCCTTTACAGACACACACTATCTGAAAATAATTTACACACAAACACACACATATATATATATATATAAATGTATCTATCTGTCTATATTTATATATATATATATATTTGTGTAAGTGTGTGTCTGTGTGCATATGTATATTTCCCCAAGTCCTAAGGATGATATAACCTCAAAAACAGAAGCAAGGTATTATAAAGTTATTGAGTCTATTAGCATTTTAAAAAATTTAAACAGGACAATCCAATAAGAAATTCAAAACATTGACAAGAAACAGAAAATAATAGTTTTCAGAATGTCATATAAAGAAAGAGATTTGAGAAAATTAAGAGGATAATAAGCAAGAAAAGTGGATTGAGTAGCAAAAAGGTGTTGCAAATGTAAACAAAGAAAAAAAAATGCAGAATATTTTTTTTAAATTTAATTAAGAAAGATAACTCTTACAGAAAATTACATTTTACAGTATGTAATAAATTTGGGTATTTAATCCCGGAAGAGTTATAAGCTATTGGTATTTGATAAAACGTTCATAAAGCATTTTACTCGATATTAGATTTTATTATGCAAGTCAATGTTTTCACAATAAAATTAGTATTAATCAACTGATGTAAGCAAATTTTTCAGGATATGCTTATATTTAAATTATAAATATATAATGCAAATTTTGGGTTAAAATGTTTGTTTTTATTAGAAACATTTACAATAACTTATTTGGCGTTGTGAGATTATAATCAGGTAAATCAAAAAGTAAAGGCAATTTTGAAATTACACGATAAAAAAAAAAGGAAGGCACTGAAATGTGGTACCACTCATGTGCATGGGATAATGGATTGATAGCAATGAGCAGTATTCCTTCGTTAATTCGAGTGTCAGGAAGCAACAAGGTCAAACATATGGACACTCCCTTCAGCGATTACACCATGAAGGAACAATGTGTCACTGTGCACTTCCTGTGGGTGGAGGGAGTCAAACCTATGGAAGTCCATCATCGGATATCGGTGCAGCATGGAGCACACACTATGAATTAAAAAAGGTATATGAGTGTGTAGAATGCTTTAAAACAGGAAGAACAAGTGTAATGAATGAAAGTCAATCTGGTCACTCATCAACATCGTGCATGGAAGAACACATTCAGAGAATGGACGCTTCAATCACGAAAGATGAATCACATTAGTGCAAGTGGTAGCAATCATGGGCATCAGCTACAGATCTGCACAAGTCATAATGCACGATGACATGGTTCCTGTTTGTTGGGTGCCCAAACAAGCAAGCAGTGCAGGCATGGCTTTGTGAGCAACTGAAAAGCTGCTTGTCAAAATGGATGAAGAAGCTTGTTGAATGATACCAGAAATGCATCGCCGTGCAGGGAGGCTATGTCAGAAAGTGACATATGTATTTGTTCTTCATCAGTGGAAATAAAGGTGTGGTATGGAAAATGCCTTTACATTTTGATTTGCTGTCATATTAGGAAACTTGAAAATTGTTTATCATATTATCATAGTATAGTTTTTTTTATATTTAGTTTATATATATATATATATATATATATATATAAGTGAACACTGAAGTCAACACTCAGAGGCGACAGGCTATTTCATGCTAGATGCAACCATCAGACTTGATGATAGCATCTAGCATGAAAGCCTGTCCACTCTGAGTATTGGATTCAATGTTCACTTTTATATTTACATATGGTCTATCTCTGATATTGAGCACTTTATCCTAGAAATATAGCATACCTTAAAACTTTATTTCTTAATATATATATATATATATATATATATATATAACAAGAAACAAGTCATTGATTGGTTGATTGATTCATTGATTCATTAATTTTATATTGCTTATCAACCCTTTCCAGAAAATATTTTTCGATTGTAAGAATTTGATGGGATGCGTGGTAATAAAGGTTTTCTTGATACAAGTCTTACTAATTAACTCATAGCTGGTGGGGGGAACTGGATTCATACCTTTCCCAAAGTATGGTGAACCTAATGGGAATTGGAACTCAGCTCTGATTAACAATTCTAAGCCATTATCCATTACACCAATCACACATCCAAGCTAACAGCACCTGGTATTTCCAAGTAGTCACCCATCTAGATACTGACCAGGTTTGCTATTGCTTAACTTCGGTGATCATACAAGTACCAGTTTTCAATGTGATGTGGCTGTAAGCCTATGTAAAGTTATTGAATGTATGGAAATTGTAAAAAACCTAAACATAGAACAAGAAAATGAAAATATTGAACAATCAGATGACGATTATAACAGATCTCAACAATTGAAGCAATGGATGAAAAGGGCTACGCATGACAGACATGCTACAGAATTTGCTACTCAAAATTATAACAGAGTTAGCGGCAGTCCATTGCAATTTCATAAGTGGATTCTACATTTCATTCCATATGTGCCAAATGGTCATGAAATCAAATGTGTGGGTCACCTTCTTCTACACTGATTTTCTTTTACCTTCAACCAACTCTTGCATAAAGGAAGTGATCAGCAAAGAAGAAATTAAATTCTTGGCCATGAGATAAAGTCGATGGTGATGATGGTATTGAAGATAAGAAAGGCACAGCGAAATAACAAGTAATCTACCTCAGAAAGTTGATGGCAGAAAATGAACTGGGAAGTATAGTAAGGGGACAAACACTGTTTAGAGCTATGAAAGATAAGTTGTGGAGAGCCATGATCCTCAATATTGTGAAGGGACATGACACATAACAGAAAAAGACATGCAATCCACATCATGGGAAGTGACTCAGATCTTATCAAGAGCCATTCCCTTGTTCTAAAATGCCTCAGTTTCGTTTGAACACTGAAGAATAGATTGGCTAAAAAGTTTTAATAAAAAGAAGATATAAGTCCTTCTTACTGACAAAAATATACAGGCTTACACAAACACACATGTATGAACTAAAGCAAAAATGGAATATTGCTACCATATCTTGGCTGGAGCTGCACAATCCTCATTTTCCAGTTTTGACAGAATTCAAAAGCTTTTATGTGGCCCTGTGAGTGATGAATCATTTTCCACCTTACAACCACTATCTCATAAATGAAACTTTGCTAGTATCTCCCTTGCAAATGTTCAAATGAGCTATATTCATTAATTTCACAAGATCAGATCTTCACAGCTTGGATCTGTCATGCTATGTACACAGTCATTCCCATGCCCTTTGTATTGAATTGGTAAGAAGGAAGTTCTATTCAGAGAGCTTCTTCCCCAGAATTATTACTTTATGGAACAGACTTCCAAGCAATCACTACAGTCTTAACCCCTTCAAGGTTAGGGTCACCTATCCCACAAATCCTTATAGTATACAATTCTTACTTCCTCTCTTTACACCCTTACATAAATCTCATTCAGTAACTTCTCTACCTTGAGTGGTTCTTGGGCCTTGTATTGGGTGGACAATAGTATTAAAAAATAGTCCCTCATTTACTTGCATATTTTGTTAGTCTGTTCCAATGATAGCAACTGCTTATACAGAACCAAATACCAATTGCTTACATCATCTGGTCAAATGATTTAATTGTAGAACCAAACACAGCCAAGAAAATGTATCCAACTCAATGTAGGTGACTGACATTTCCCACCATACTTTACAATGCAAGGTACCCATCAATCACATCTCCTTCATAGCTTTTCCTTTCTACTCTCACTATCTTTTTCTTTCTTTTTTTGTATTTTTCTTCTTTTCTTATTTGTTTTTTCTTTCATTTTATTTTTTTTACCTTTTAATTTCTCTTAATTATTCTGTCTTTTTGTCTTATTTCTTTTTTTACTTTCTTTTCGAACCTTTATCCTTTCTTTCTGTTCATACTTCTTTTTTTTTTCCATCTATCTCTCTTTCCATTTCCTCTTTCTTTCTGTCTCATACTTTTTCCTTTCTTTTTATAATCTATTTCTCATTGTAGATTTTTCTCTCTCTTTTCATACTTCTTGTTCTCTCTCTTTTCAGAACTTTCTCCTTGTCTTCTTTTTCTTTTTTTTATATATTTAATTTCTCTTAAAAAAACAGACTTTTCTTCTTTTTCTCTTTAAATTTGCTTTGTTTCACCTCCTTTTATCTTTGCTTTTTCTTTTCTTTCCCTTGATCTTTATTCTTTATTTCTTCTCTTTTTTTGCTGACTTTTTTCCTGATCCTGTTTTATTCTTTCTTTCTTGACTTCCTCTCTTTTTCCTTTCCTTTCTTTTTTTCCTTTTCTTTCTTTCTCACAGTATTTTTCCTCTTTTCCTAATTCACTTTCTTTCCTTCATTCTTTTTTACTTTTATATTTCATTTTTATGATTGGCTCACTTTCCCCTTTTTTCTTTCTCTGCTTCTTAACTTTCTCTTTTTTCCTGGACCTTTTCCTTTTTGATTATTTTTTTTCTTTTTCACCTTCTTTCTTTTTCATTCAATCTCTTCCTTTGTTCACTATTATTTTCTTTTGATTTGAACTCTTTCTTTTCTTTCCATCTTCCTTCTTTCGTTCTTTTGAAACTTCTTTTTTCCTTTTCTCCTTTTCTTCTATGATCCCTTCCTTCCAACCACTTCTGCATTCATTATTAAGTGTCTTTCTTCCTTAATATTCTTTACTCACCTGTCTATGAGTAATCAATTACTCATCAATTGCTCATTGACAAACCCTTCCCAGTTTGCGATGTCCCTTTATTTCCCTTTTAAAACTTCTGGTCTCACTTAGCAACCTTAAGAAAAAGAAAGAAAAAGAAACACTAGACTAAAACTCTTATTTATTTTTATATACTATTGTTCACTCAATAGAACACCCAAGAGCTAGTCAATGTCCAGGGTTATTAAATGAGGTTATAAGGGCTTTAAAAGAAGGAGTTAAGAAGTGAATATTATAAGGATATGTAGGATAGATAATTGTCAGTATTTACATTATTCAGACTATTGTCCTCATCTTTGTCGCCATATTTATCACAACGTTTCAGCCGTTGTATGCTCTGGCCTTCTTCAGGTGGTTGGAATTTCGAACTGAACCCTTTATTTCGATCACTGGGGTAGACTGTTCTAGTTCCACATGCCATGTTTGATGGATGTCAGTTATCTCCTGCTAATTTTCCCTCTGAAAGTTCTCCACTGCCTTAACCGGGTATTGAACTCACACTCTTTGGGTTTGTCACTGGATCTAACCAACGCCTTTATCCACTGTGCCATGTGTCCTTGAGGACACATGGCACAGTGGATAAATATGGTGACAAAGATGAGGACAATAGTCCGAATAATGTAAATACTGTACATAATACCTCATCTCAGAAATATAGACAAACTCAGATAATTCTCAATATCATAGTGGTTGGAGGAGCATCTTTTCAGGTGTCTGTGCCACAAAGGAGAAGAAGTTGCCTGTGTAGAACTTCCTCCTTACAAAAGGAATATGGAGGGAATATGGATGAGTTGATACTGTGTATATGACATTGTGGGTCCTAGCTGTGAAGTTCTGAACTGATGGAATGTAACTCATCTGAACATTTGCTATGGAAATAGCAATAGAAAAGGAAGGGGGGTATCAACGTTTTGTTGGTGAGAAAGGGGTTGCAGTATGGAAAATAATTCATTACCCACAAGGTCGTATCATCGCTTTTGAGGTATTGTTCTATTAACTGAAATTTAATTGTTTGATCTATACTGACTGTACCTTTTCATTTAAGCATAAAATGACAATGTTTGTTAAGTGAGATATAAAAAAACCCTTTTTCTGTTTCCTGATACTTTTAGGTTTCTTGATTGATTCATTCATTTTATATTGCTTATCAACCCTTTCCAGAAAATATTTTTCGATTGTAAGAATTTGGTGGGATGCGTGGTAATAAAGGTTTTCTTGATACAAGTCTTACTAATTAACTCATAGATGGGTGGGGGACTGGATTCATACCTTTCCCAAAGTATGGTGAACCTAATGGGAATTGGAACTCAGCTCTGATTAACAATTCTAAGCCATTATCCATTACACCAATCACACATCCAAGCTAACAGCACCTGGTATTTCCAAGTAGTCACCCATCTAGATACTGACCAGGCTTGCTGTTGCTTAACTTCGGTGATCATACCTGTTTTCAATGTGATGTGGCTGTAAGCCTATGTAAAGTTATTGAATGTATGGAAATTGTGAAAAACTTAAACATAGAACAATCAAAGAAGAAAATGAAAATATTGATGGTACTGAACAATTGGATGACGATTATAACAGATCTCAACAATTGAAACAATGGATGAAAAGGGCTACGCATGACAGACATGCTACAGAAGGTGCCACTTTTACTTTTAAAATATATGTATTTTGAAAGCATTAAAAATAAACAGAAATTTAGTTCCTACCTAAAAAAGAGATATTTTACTATACTTAAAGTATAATTATTAACTATTGCTGAACTGTTATGCAACATCAATACACCATGTACGAGAACTGATAGTGAATAACAGTTGATCAGTAATGAATGATGGAAAATTCCTACCTTGATTTTTTCTTAACTTAAACTTGGAAATTTTGAAGTCATGTATTTGAAACACTTGCTGTTCGTATCTAAAGCTTTTACATATTGATTAATGAGGGCCTAGATTGATATGCAGAGGTTGGAAATATGATTTTATCTTTGCTCACTAAACGTGGATTAATTATGTGTTTTTCTTCAAAAGTAAGTAATGTTCATGATGGCCAGATTTGTTTGAAATAATGCTCTTCCTTGACTCTGCTGTCCCATAAGCAAAGGATGCAGCGATATTTAATATATCCTCTTTGTCCTAGCAGAAAATGAACAATTTTTAAATCAACACATATGGTTCACTTATGCTCTCTATATTTGATAAGATTTAAATTTTGTTGTGTGCCCAATTGGTATCAAGCCATATAGATTATCATTATGCAAAAACACACACACTTAAAACTTCCTTTTGAACTGTCTCAAAACAAGTGTCAATCATTTGCATTGTAAGACTGAACTACCATCTTTAACAAACCAGATATGGTGCAGCAATATACTAAACTATCTTCTGTTCTAAAATATTTAAGAAGTTGTCTTTTTCTGTAAAATGAAATGTATGTTTGAAGTAAGCAAGATTTTCAACTTTACATGGCTAAAACAAGACCTGATAAACCAAAACTGAGTAAAAATTCATGCTCACTACATCCAAATTACATAGAAACTATCAAATCTAATTCAATAGACAAAAAGTTGAAATTTGTTCTGCAGTCAATGTTCCTGATAATGGCTTAGATGGTTAAAGTCCTCAAATAAAAACATTGAACTTTGGATATTTTCCCCCTCCTATGTTACACAACTTATGGGTAAATTGGGAAAATATGATAAAAATTAAACAGATCAATCTTTAAATTTGAATTTAATAAAACTTATATGATATATACCTCTATATGTATGTATATGTATACGCATGTATATACATAGCCTCCAAGGGCACCTCGTCGTGGTGTAATGGTTAGAAAGCATCTCTTGCTAGATCAATTATGGGTAGTGAGTTCGATCCTCACTGGGTGTCCCATACTTTCCGCCTTGTGCCACATTTAAGCTGTGCTTAGAAATTCACTACATAGCTTCCAACTTGTGTGTGTGTGTATATATATATATATATATATATATATATATATATATATATATATATATATATATATATGTATATATATAAATATAAAAGTGAACATAGAAGTCAACACTTAGAGGCGACAGTCTGTTTCATGCTATATGCAATCATCAGGTCACGTGGCCTGACGCTTGCATCTAGCATGAAACAGACTGTTGCCTCTAAGTGTTGACTTCTATGTTCACTTTTATATTTACACATGCTCTATCTCTGATATTGAGCACTTTATCCCATAAATATAGCACATATTAAGACTATATTTCTTCATATATATATATATATATATATATATATATATATATATGCTCATGCTCATATATATCTGATATTGAGCACTTTATCCCATAAATATAGCACATGTTCAGATTATATTTCTTCATATATATATATATATATATATATATATATATATATATATATATATGCTCATGCTCATATATATCTGATATTGAGCACTTTATCCCATAAATATAGCACATGTTAAGATTATATTTCTTCATATATATATATATATATATATATATATATATGCTCATGCTCACATAACACAGTCAGAAAGATATTTGAATAGCTGCAAAGAAGTAAAAAATAGAAAATGAATAAAGAGATTTTAGACAAAAATAAAATTCAAGATTGTATATTTGGAAGAAAAAATTCATTATAACTTGAGGCTTTCATTATGGGTTTGACACTGTGGGAGGTTGAGTGGGTGAAAATTTTGGTCTTGTAAAAATATTCTTGTCCACAAAGAAAAAGGAAAGAAAAAAAGAAAGAAACAGATAAAATGTAAAGCCAAAATTTTTATATTCCAGAAATTGTTGATGTGTTTTATGAAAATGCTTTACATTTTTTTTCTATGTCCAGTTTCTTCTTGTGAAGACAGTTTTCATACAACAGAGAATAGATGAGACACATGATGATTTCTTAATTACTTTGCCTTGGACTGTTACATCCGGCTGCTACTCATATTATCATGCAAACTGCTTGGACTAACAACTTAGTACATTGTTCTTTTACTTTTATTTTGAGGTTATATACAGTGTTTTATGTTTTCTGGGTAAAGGGACAAGCAAGCAGTCCCAAGCCTTGATGTATATTATGACAAATTACCCAGATCTTGTTACTTAAGTCTGTTTCAACTATATACTTCTGATGTCTCCACCTTACTGGAGGTAGCCTAAGAGATTAAATGGAGATTAAAAAACAAATGGATTAGCAGTAATTTCTACTGCTAGTTCAAAGCAAAGTGCTTTCAATGAGTGCACTAAGCCAGGGTTATTTTGCAAGTTGAGATTTAGGCTTATATATACGAAGTCCGTATAAGTTCATTCATATCAATATCTGTCTTGTTTTTCATCATGTTTTCATTCATTCTCTTCTTTAAAATTATTTTTCATTAACTTTTCTGTGGCCAAGAATTCAAAATCAGAGTCGAATTCATAATACTCAGTGCTTTCAGGTTCAAAATATAACTGCTTAATTACTGATCAATGTATAGTTATGGCAGATTTAGTTTTCAGCCTTGGTTGGCAACCAGTCAAGGAGAAAGAAAACTGAATTCCTGAACACAGGTAGATAGAACTTGTTAGTATGGGAGCACATGGTCATGCATGAAAAGGCAAAATTTGACAGAAGACTAACTCTTCCTCATAGTAGAGAGGTGGGTATGGTGATAATCCCTCCACAATGTGGAACAATTTGATTACAGAATCCTCACCAGAGATCTTATGTGCCATCAGGCCCAGGCAGATAATAATAGCAAAGTATACTTACTGAATATCAACAATACAAATGCAAAACAACTTATGTTTATGTTTTATAGATTGCACCAAGATATTTCACAGGGTTTCAATATGAAGAGCTACTCGAAATATGAGAAAAGCTTGATTTCCATGTGACAGAAATGCAAGTAATCTGTAGCTTTGATTGGGAATAAACAGAGAATGAGTTTAGTGAATAAAAAAAAATAGAAACTTTTAGAACAGTAAAGCCAAAGATGCATTTTCTCATCAAAATATACAACTTAGATTCTAGGAGACCTGGAAGACATACCATGATTTATTACTGGCCAACATAATCTTAACAGCATAACATTTTATTTTAATTTGATAAATTATTTATGTATTTACTTATTTTAAATAATAGAAGGTCTTGAGTTAAGTTGGCTTGGGTAAGGAGTATATCTTTTAAGAAAGGAGATATTTTTTAAAAATCCTGGATATAAGTTAACATTTTGGGAAGAACTGATAGCTTCCCTCTCTGTAAATTATTCCCTCTTTTAATGTGTGTGGCATTAGATTGAAGTTGTGATTGAATTTATTTATGTAGGTAATTAATGCATTTGATATATTATATATGAGATCCTTTTTCCGTTCATTATGTTTTTTGTATTTCTGAAAGTTTTCCGAAAGTATGGTAAGGAGTATTAGTGACAGCTTATATATATATATATATATATATATATATATATATATATATATATATATATATATAAGTACTTCAGAATGATTATTGTTATAGGTATTTCTTTGTTTTGATCATTACTATTTGTTTAGACTTCCCAATTAAAAAAGCCTATTTGTTTCAAAAAACAGAGAGGAAGTTTAGAGACTTTCTAATTCATTCAAAGACTTCTTGTATTTAAACTGAATACATTTGATATTAAAGGCAGTATTTTAAATGGACAAACAATTTAAATTTGAAATATTACTTTTTTTCCTGTCAGTAAAATGGTAGGGACTGAACTAGTTACAAATAAATCAGAAATTAATTTCAGAAAGTTGTATTTTATTTATCTTATTTTAACATTGAGGATATCTGATATAAATGCTCAGAAACTGAGTGATAAAAAATGTTCTTGATTTGGAGAGTCAAGTGAAAATTTGTTGTGAGTGAAACGTAGGAGTTATGTTTTTTCTACACCATGAATCTAATACAAATATGCTAAGAGTAATATAAACTGTTTCCTTATATAGAAACATTTGGCATTCATTGACCAGTTCTACTTTCTGATGAAATTTTTAAAATCTTTCTATTAGGTTGGTACAAAAATAATGACGTAATAATGTTGTTCTTTGACGTATTTTTTAACGTCAAAGAACAACATTATTACGTCATTATTTTTGCACTAACCTGATATTAAAACAATTGTTCAGGAAAATAGGTTTCTTATGCCCAGTGTTATCACTTTTTCCTGTATTAAGAAGGGGTTTCCTTTCTTACTTTTTGTTTGAAGTAGTGTGGATGGTAAACATCTTTATTATGTTTTCTCTTCGAGTTACATGTGCTACACATTTTAGTTGTTGCTCTTGTTGAAAGTCCTCAATTGATGTGGTTTCTGTTATTTGGCACAGTTCCTTATTTGTGATTCTGCAGCACCAGTCCACAAGCTTCGAAGAAAGATGGTCCTTGCTAACATCCATATCAAAAAAGGAGTCCTTTAATTTGGCCCAAGTAAGCCAATTTTTGATTGCTGAATCAATAAATGTCAAATATTTCCTTATGATTAAACAGCTAATATTACACCTACCATTACCATTTCAGTCAGTTGTGAAGATCCCCTATTCACTCCCATCTTTTCAGGACATCGCATATAAAGGAAGATACTGAATATTTGACAACATCAATTGCTCTAAAACTCTCACATCTCTCTCTCTCTATACATATATATATATATATATATATATATATATATATATATATATATATATATATATATATATAAGCAAATATATGGATATAGATCCGACAGTATGAAGAAAAATATATGGAAAAAACAAACAAAAATCCTTATATGCAATTATGCTGTTTTAATGTTAATATAATGTCAACAGCATAATTGCATATAAGGATTTTTGTTTGTTTTTTCCGTATATATATATATATATATATATATATATATATATATATATTTATATATATATATATATATTTATATATATATATATATTATATATATATATATATATATATATATATATATATATATATATATATATATATATAGAGAGAGAGAGAGAGAGAGAGAGATATTAAGTAATTGAAGGACAAAGTGGATAAAGTCCTTTTAGAGACTGCATTGCACAGAATTTTTCCACTTTGTCATTCAGTTAACTGGCATATAAAAATTTATATCATATTCTCCCAAATACATACATATATATATATATATATATATATATATATATATATATATATATATATATATGCACATATATATATGTTAAATTTTTTATTGTATTTTTATCATATATATATATATATATATATATATATATATATGTATATATAGTTTTATGCTATGCTAAATGGAAACAGTCAGTTCATGCTTGAACACAATCTTCAGGACATATATATATATGTGTGTGTGTGTGTGTGTATATATATATATATATATATATATATATATGAATATATACACTAATAATTACACATATACCTATATTTACATTATGACTTAATGTTTTATGGCTTTCCCAATCATGAAGTACAAAAAATTATGAACTGTTCAATACAGGCGTTTTTTTTTCTGTAAAATTCTGGGACTCATGAGAGCAATGCTACATTATATATGTAATTATTAATATATATTTTATACCTGTTTAACTGCATTGATCACTGTTTTGTCTACACCATTGATTAAATAAGTACTTATTTGCTCACCTGTATGTGTACATAATCGCTCACATATATGGTTAATAATATCTCTTTATTTAGATCATTTCTACATCTATATCTATATATGTGTGTGTGTGTTTACAGTAAGCCAATGAAAGACATTTTAGCGATAAAAAACAACAAAAATAATATTGATAATAAGACTAATAATATTTATTCTATATTAGTAGATTAGTAGTAGTATTTTGACCAATCAGAAGCATGATGAAAAAATGTAATAATTGGTATTTTCAGACATGCCTGTATTCTTTTTCAGATAGAAATAAAATGAAGTTGGCCATGGGGGGTGATTTTCATTTTTTCTATATTTAAACACTAATGTCAATTTCAGTTTTAATTACAGTTTTCTGGTTGAGATTTTTAAATATTACATTTATTTTTATCATAATAATTGCTAATTTGCTAATGTTCACATTGACAACATTCATTTTATTAAAATATTCATATTATTGCTTTAAAATTATTATTATAATTAACACTTATTTTCATTATTGATTATTTTAATTTTAATTTAATCTTGCTAATTATAATGTAATTGATATTAACAATATTAATTTCTATTAGTTTATTTTTTAAAATCTGCATTCTATAGCTTTAATTATCTTAAGTTTAACAGCATCTATCATGTTATTCTCAACTTAATCAAATCAGACTAAACTAATTTAGACCTCAAATTGCTACCACTAGAAAATAGTTTCTGTTATCAAATGGGTTTAAATCAGAGAAGCAAGGTCATGAACTTGGCTGTTTTTTATATTTGTTGTTATTTTTGTTTTTTTTACAATTTCTCTGATAATTACCTCATTGTTAATGATGGCAATCTCACTTTTGATCTGAAACAGTCCAAACCAATGAATAAGCATTTTATATGAACATTAAATTTTTACTAATAAATAAGCCAATGAATAAACATTTTACACCAGCAATAAATGTTTACCAATAAATAAACCAATGGATAAGCATTTTAAATCAACATTAATTTTTTACTAATGAGTAAACCAATGAATAAGCATTTAACATCAACAATAATTTTTTTCTAATAAATAAACCAATGAATAAGCATTTTACAGCAACTGTTAATTTAGCCTTAATTGGTGCTCAAAGATTTTGCTGGTGGGGACAGCCAGAATAATTGACTTTAGGCTCAAAAGATCACCATAATTGGAATAGAGTCAAACATTTATTTTCCAGTTTAATTGCCAGAGTCAAATTATCTATTAATCTTCTGAGTAATTAATGAAAATCTAAGTAGAGAATTCCCACTGATACAAAAGTATTCTTTGAAGTAATTACTAAACTATGCAGGTGATTTGTTGAAATAGTCACTGTACCTACATCAGGCTGAAAAGATGCAATCAAAAAGTAAAAGCAAAGGATTGGGAAATACAAACTTTAACATTGCAACCTCTCATTACATATTGTATAACAGTGGTGGCTGTTTAAATTGTTTTAATTGATTTATTCATTTTCTTCAGCTTATCAACCCTTTGCAGGTTATTTAAAACCCGAAAATATTTTTAGATTGTAAGATTTTTGTTTTTGGAGATACTAATGATTTAGTGATACAAGTTTTGCTAATTAACCCATAGTTGGGGGAGAGAAGAGATGGATTCATATTTTTCCCAAAGTTATTTGTGTGTAAGTGAATATAACAAACCCAACTAGAAATGGGACTTGGCTCTCCAGTGAACAATTCTGAACCATTATCCATTACACTACTTGTACATCCCAGCTTAGAGCACCTGGTATTACCAAGCAGTCACCCATCTAGGTATTGACCAAACTTGACATTGCTTAACTTTTGGTGATTATATGGGGACCAGTGTTTCAATGTGATATAACTGTAAGTCTAGAGGCTTTTGAAAGTAAAGGAAGCTGCATATATGTGCCTGGTACATAAATAATGATTTCAGTTCATTTTTCTAGTGACATATCAACATCCTTATGGGTCATTGAATGTCAAAATTTAATTTTCTTGGGAGCTTTGAAATAATAAAAATATGATATGTGCTATTCTGTTTTCATTCAACATGGTAGGTGATACTCAGTGATCGTATATATACATATTTGCATCGGCATGATTACTAGAGGCAATGATATATGTGCATTTTATGTTATAGTTTTGTTAAAGTTATATTTTGGAATATAGTTTGATTTCTTTAAGAAATTATAGGATATTATATGGATTAATGTCATGAAAGAATTCTTTCATGTACACTGATGTATTGTTGGTAATTTTTTTATATAAAAATGTATTACTGGTATTCTTACTATAAAAATGTATTTTTATTCTTTCATAGGGTTTTGTTTTTGTTTGGGGGGTTCACTATTTTTCCATAGCTGGGACCCTAACAGGTGTTACCACCCTGGGTTTAGAATGGACTTAGGAACAACAGCAATTGAGAAGTGGTTCCATGCTCCTCAAAGCCTCTGATCTTCTAATCTTTCTGCTGGATGTAGTTTATTGTTATTCTCAGGACTAATGTACATAAATAAGCCATATATAGAATTCAGGGTTATGTACACTACCGTTCAAAAGTTTGAAGTGACCCCAGAATTAGCATGGGATGAACTTGACAGCAGAGTGACAAAAAAATGAAAGAGAGCTCTTAAAGTGATTGAAAAAAGAATGGAATCAATTATCAAACTTATATTTTGAGAAAATTTTGCAACAAATACCAAAAATTTGTGCTGCAGTAATCAAGGCTAAAGGAGGATATTTTGATGAGAACAAAATTTAATCATAAAATGTTTTTTTTTTTTTTAGTCATAAGAAAATTTCTAATTTAACTATGGGAGGTGCAATGGAGTAAAGGATAGTGGCTCGGATTGAGGAATTGGAGAGCTGAGTTCAAATTCCAGTTAAATCCATTACATTCACTTATGTGCTAATACCCTTGCAAAAGGTATGAATACTCTTCTTCTCCCCCCAGCTATGGGTAAATAGCAAGATAGAACAGATTCTATAGCATTGGATGGCAACTGGTCTACCACAGAAAGAAATGGCAACTTACTGCAGGGGGTAAAAAATCTGCCTTGTCAGTCATGTATCAAAAGATACTTGATTGCTTAAGCATGTATCACACATGGTACATAACTGACTAATTGTGGAGATTATTTGATAGGACAAGTGTTTGTGGATGAATTTAACGAATGTTTTTCCTATGTTTGTTTTTATGTTTTTGCTTTACATTAGATTAAAATATTTGATATTTCTTGTTTTGTTAGCATGTTTATACTGTGAAATATGTGTATATGAGTGTTGCCAAAAATCCACTATCTTTTAAAGATGCTTTAACATCTTTTTGGCTTCATTGAACATAGTTTCACGACAAGAATTCTCAGATAAACCACAGTTAATTGATTATGGGATCTGTTTGATTATTGTTGGCAGGTAGTTGGAATATGTGTCTATGTAAAATGGTTCATCTGTATAGATAATATGTACGTATGCACAGTGGAGTAATGGATAGTGGCTCGGATTGAGGAATTGGAGAGCTGAGTTCGAATTCCAGTTGAATCCATTACATTCACTTATGTGCTAATACCCTTGGGAAATGTATGAATACTCTTCTTCTCCCACTAGCTATGGGTAAATAGCAAGATAGACTAGGTTCTATAGCCTTGGATGGCAATTTGTCTACCACAGAAAGAAATGGCAACCTACTGCAGGAAAAGATCTGCCTTGTCAGTCATGTATCGAAAGATACATGATTGTCTAAGCATGCATCTCACATGGCACTGAATTTAATTATATAACAGGTGACAGAAAATGTGACACAGAAATCTGGTCCATTGGAATAGCCTTCCCAAAAATAAAAGTATTAATGTAGCATTATACATGGTTGGATTTCAGGTGCTGCTTCTTGGCTGATCACTGTATCTGGATGTAAAAAAATGGCGCAATTGAAAAGTGACCCTGTTGTCAAAAAAAGTCACAGATGACAAAAAACAGCTGAAGAAATCATTGTGGTTTATTCATGTGCTTCAACATCAAGATGAGACAATTGCTATGAGACTTTGAAAGGACTGACCTGCGCAGATTACCATGAGCTGGTAAAATGATTCCTCTTTTGTGGAGCTTCAACTCCTCCCTCCTTCCAACTTAATCAGGAAAAGCCATAGCTCCCAGACCACATTCATCTCAGACCAAAATATTCTGGTTGAGCTTGCCCAGGGATGAATGAGAGTATTCTGAGCTGTCATGATCAATTAAAAAGTTGCTACTCTTCTCCTTTCGTTGTGTATCACTATATTAAGAAACAGGAAAATTTTGTTACAAAAAAAGGAAAGGTTGCTGAACTACTATTTAATATCAGTTTTCCTATATGGCATTGAATGCAAGACAATTTCCTTACAGGAGAGGAAACTTGAGACAGCAGAGATGTAGTTCTCCAGAAGGATGCTGAGCATACTATGGACTGTACATATGCAAATTTTATGGAAACAAGCAAATGTTATAGAAAATGGAAACAAAAGGGTCATTTGTAGTTAGAACCAGAAAGAGGACTAGGACACATAATGAAAAAAGGCTTGGAGGATTTGATACTCCCGGGACATACTGAATGCAAAAAACGCAGAGAAAAAAGTGAGTAATATACCTAATGAGCATGTGTAAATAGATAGCAGAACATGGATTGAGAGGTATAATAAGGAGGCAGCTATAGAGGAAAGGAAGTTGTGGCGAGCCATGAAAAATAAGAAGATTTAAGATTATGCAATATAACAAGCTTGCATAGCATAAAACAGTTGGTGGACACATGTGCAAAATGTGTGAAATATTAGAAATCAGAAATGACTGAGAAAAAACAGAAAAGAACAAAAGAGAATTTTATAAAAGAATAGTTGAAATAATTAGACTGAAATAAATTTGACTCTGACCCACACCTAATAACATCTTGGGTGGTGGCATATAATTGATGTATTGTACTTTCAAAATTAATTTTATTGTTTCTCCACCTCTTCCCTGAGGAAAAATAAAATGGAAACCTATTTTAAAAGATTGTTATTTGTAAGAGTCATTTTTCTATTTTATGTAAATAAAAATTACCAGCTCCATGTTTTGCACATTGTTAAGGAATAAATGTCTTAGAATTTTATCCAACTCATGGGTATGATAACATAGAAGTATTCTTCCAAAAGCTAAGTAAAGTATTAAGAAACAGGAAAATTTGGCTAGAAAAGAAAAGAGTGCTCAACTATTATGATCTCATGGCAATTAATTTTTTTTAATTGAAATTACCCCATGCAAGGCAGCAAAAGCCACTAAAACACATAAGGTTACTGGGTGTGTGGAAGAATTAAAAAATGAAAACATTACTAATGAACAAGAATAAAAAGAGTAATCAGGACAGTAGATAGTGATTGACTTTGCATTTAAATTTAAATTTTTTGAAGGTTAAAGTTGGCTGGAGAGCATGGAGCTGGAAGGAAGTTCCACAAGTGAGAAGTGTGAGAAAAGAAACTGTTAGCATAGAATTTACAGTTAAATTATGGGATCTCAGCATCATTCTAGTACTGTGCTTAAATTCATACAGTCTAGGTACGTTAACAATGTGCTCATCCAAACAATTACCAGGAAAGTATTTATATAAAAGGCAAGGGGAGACAACCTTATGGGAAGGGGACTGAAGTTGAGATACCAGATGAGGACCAATAATATTACTGACTCTTCTTTGGATTTAGATAAATAGCAGGAGCACAGGACCAGATGTGGCAGTAATATTTTAAGCATTTTACTAATGGTAAGACTTATAGATATGTAGGATAGATTCCGGAGAGAAAAAATTGTAATGCAGAACAATCTCATTACAGATGAAGAAAAGATTTGAGGCAACAGATATGGTTCTACAGAAGGATGCTGAGAATATCATGGACAAAGAATATGAGTAACAAGGAAGTTTTAAGGAAAATAGTTAAATACTTAGAATCAGAAAGAGCAAGATGAAATTTCTAAGATAAAAGAAAGGTTAAAAAATTGGACATTTACAAGCTATTGAAGGCAAGAGAACAGAGGAAAAACAATAAATAAATGATCTTATATAATTGGATGGAAAGATAAGAAGAAGAATAGTAGAAAGACAAACATTAGTAAGGTTCTGGACAAAATCCAAAGGAGAATATTATTATCAGTCTTGACTTGGCATCTCATCTTTCTGCCATCATAATATAGCTTCAATAAATATGTTCCTGACACCTACTCTGATGACCTTTCCTCTTCTATAACTCCATTTTTTGAATTTAAGTGCAGCATTTGATTGACAGTAAGATCCCATTTTACTGTTCAAATTGCTAACCTGTAAGTTCAATTCTAATAGTTTCTCTCCCACACTTCTTGTCTTTGGAACTCTCTTCTGTTTTTTTTTCTTTCCTGAAAACTACAATCTTCAAAAATTTTAATGCAACATCAATCATCTGTCTCCAGGAATCCTGTTCTTTTTATTGTTCTTTCTCCTCAGAAACGTTTTCTCAGTGTTCTTCCCTCTATTGTGTCTTAGTGGCTTTATCTTCATGCTTGGTTTGAAATGATTAAAAATAAAAATCTCTTCACCTCTATACATTGATTCTGAAACTGAAGACATCTTCAAATAATTTATTGGTTCTTTGAGTAAAGAACTCTTTAGGAATGAAATTGTTGGCTCACTGCTAAGGTGGAAAAAAGATGAATGTTGCTAAGAGCCAAGAACTTTCAGCAGCAGCAATAACTAAAATAGATAGCACATATAAGTTAAAGAGAGAATAATGATATAATTAAGATGATGATGCGCCACACAACTTCAAATAAAAGGTTAGAAAGGAAACTTCATCAATATTGGAAAGAGCGATAACAGCTACTGGACATGAGAAACCTATTTTCCTGAAAAGTTGTTTTAAGAGAAAGATTTTATAAATTTTAACTGAAAGTATCACTGGCTGCTTGGTCACTGAATGCCAAATGTTTCTTTATAAGGAAACAGATAATATTTCCATTAACATTTATTGCATAGTGGGACTCTCAGTTTTCTGACTGCATTGTGCAAGCTAGCCAACTGTGAAAAACCATATGTAACACGTAGTGTTTAGAGTGCTGTACTGGCTTGACCTTTCAACCGGGAAACAAATGATTTGGTATTTTAGCTTACAGTAAGGATGTATTAAAGTGACAATTATCTAGGAAAATTCAAAATACCAATAAAAAAAATGTCAAATCTTCTGGAGTGTACCTTGTAAGTAAAAACTTTCATAATGATTGCATATAAAGTTGAGACTGCATGAATACCCCCCCCCAAAACACACTCTTTTTTTTTTTATTTTCATTAATGCTATCACCCTGATGGTTCCAAATCTTTTCTCATTTCCAGTTTTAGCAATTAAGTTCCTCAGGACTGTTCCCAGTGCTTTGATAATGACTGGAACCACTTTAACATTTATGTTCGGCAACTTCTTCGGCTATTTTGCAAGATTATATGAAATAAGAGCTGCAGTTAAATGATAGATATATTGCAAAATGAAAAGAAAAGAAAATACTAGATCATAATATAAAAATAATGGATAAAATACACATCAACAAAAATATCAAGGTAAAAAGAGATAATAGGAAATAGAAAAAAGTTAATAATTGATATAAAATGAAGATAAATTATGAAATTTGAATAAAATAATGTGTAGCAGTATAAATGTGGACTGGGGTGAAGAAAAGAACATGTTTTTAAAATGATGACAATTTTTTATTGTTGTGACAAAAGAAAAATTTCTTCAAAATTATGTTGAGACAATAAACTTTAATCTGATCTGTGACAAGTACATTTCAGTTTAATATTTCTTTAATATTCAATTCACCCTTTTCTTTTTATCCTTTTTATTTCAGAAACCGTAGTGAAAGGAAGAAAACTTAAAAGCAAAACCCAGACAAAGTTTCATCTTTAAAGAGTAACAATGGAAAGATAAATAAAAAGTAAAAAAAATATAAAAAATTTTGCATTTGTTTTTAAAACAAAATTCTAAAAAATTATATTTTATATATCTGCCTGGGTTAATTTTTAATTTACTTCAAAATATCCCAAGAATGGAGTGAAGCAAAATTGCATATATCAGAACTCAACAGGAAGACAGTAAAATGATGAATTTCATGGAAGAAAAAAGAAACCATTTCTTTTTTTCATTGTTATTATTGTTTTGTTTTTTTTAATTTACTCATTGTGTATTCATATCAACTTTATTAATCTACTGTTCAGTGAATATTATAATAAACAATTCTAGATTGGTGGCAACGTTTCATCATTTAACAGTCGAAATAGCTAGATGTAACCATAAGTTTTGTGTTAAGAGTTTTTTCTATTAAACTTCTTGCTTGTGGATCTCTCTTCTGGCTTCTTGCTTCCCAGTTAAATTTGATCTTCAAAAATATAAATGTAATGTCAACTGTTATTTTTTGTCTTCTTAATTTTTGTTCTTTTATTGTCCTCTTTTCTTAACAGTAATTTTTTTCATATTCTCTAACATTGGACCCAAGTGGCTTTACTGACTTGCTTGGGATGAAATGATTACAAAAAAAAACAAACTTAGATTGGTGATCTAATGTTTATCAGCACAGAAAGTGGAATTAGCAAAACAAGTTCAAGTTTCATCCTTGTCTTTTGTGTTTACTTTCCATAAATGACCTTGGAAAAGACATGAATCTTTTCCTCCCAGTTATGGGTTAAATAAAAGGATAAACCAAGCTCTGAAGCTTTAACTGACAGCCAGTATGGTAGAAGGAAAACTCAAAAACATGGAGAAGGCAATAAGAAACCACACTGGTACCTTTCTGAAGATGTTATGGCTTTTTACAGATAATAAAGAATCTATCGTTTCACTGGAAAATTTTCTCCACATATTTGGTCTTTTGCAGAAACTTATACAAATTCATAGCTGAGCTTAATAAGCTTTAACCAATCTGATGAACCATAGACCTTCTGATGCTCATTCCACTATTCTATTCTCTAATCTATTACTCAGTAAATAGCATAATCAACCCTGTATTTCCTTCTAAATTTTATCCCACGTGTTTGACATTTTGGATAAATCTGTCAATAACCTATCTTGTTCCCATTACAGCATGTATTTTTTTAAAAGACAGCCTCAGGCTCCACTTATGTAATAGATCTTCAGTTACCTGCCTCCTCCTTCTAATTAATAGCCAGGTGCATTTAGATAAGTGTGTCCATTTGTCTTGTCTGATAGGTGCAGTCAGCTAAGACATGACCTTTAACAGATCAGCGTATTTAGGTTATGCAATGAAAATGAGCCACTTAGATCAAATAAGTTGTTTTGCAAATTTCCCTGATTGGATTCTTGGAACATATTTTCAAGCTGAGATTATATAGGTTGTAAATAAAAACAGTGAAGAAAAAATATTCACAATGGAGGATGTTTAGTTTTTGATGTATTGTGTTGTTTTATGATACGTGATCAGTAGTCAACTTCCCCCAATTTTTGGAGGTATTCCATAACAGAATTTTTCATCATCCCTTCACAACCTGCTGAAGCTAGGAAGAGGTCAGTTATTTCATTTTCTCCTACTCTTGCCTTGAATATCTTTCAATTTTTTTAGCCCTTACCTGGGCTGCCAAATATTGGATCCAAATTTCAACAAATTCTGGTTCATCCAAGCAACTTAAACATCCTATTGGAACTGCCACATTTTTTAAAATCAAATCCAAGATTATTTCATTCTCCTTGCTCTTACTGTTACAACAATAAGGATTTTAATTACATTCAAATATTCTATTTTGTTATTTCAAAATTTAAATTAAATTAAAAAAAAAAAGGCAAGAACTACTTTCTTAAGATTTTTCTCATCTGCAATAAAATGTTCAAAGGATCAAAATAAAAAATAAAAATAAGCAAAACCAAGATCAAGAATATGATACTTTCAGGAAAGGGTAAAAAAATGAAAGGATATGAGATGCCAATTATGTCTGTTCAGCATTTTGCCATTTGACAAAAAAAAAATCTCATTTAGGTCATAGCTTAATTATTCTGCATTTATTCCAATGTCCCCTGTCCTGCTGACTGATTTTGATTTTAAGATTTACTGTTATGTTTTATATTACTATTTTGTTGATTCTTACTTTCTATATTTTTTTCTCATAATAGAGGAAGGTGGGCTTGGAAAATTTGATACTCACAGGACAGATAGATGGCAAGAAGGACAGAAAAAACAATACATAACATACTTAGTGAGCTAAATAGATGGTAGAACAAGAATTAGGAGAAATAACAGAAAGACAAAGTTTATTAAAAGCTACAAAGGACAGAAGGTTGTGGAGAGCCATGATTTTCTATGTCCTGAAGAGATACAGAACATAAAGAAGAAGAATTCCCAGCAACCATTTTGTTGTTATACCTTTCCATCCAAACTCACATCTGCTTTAAATAGATAAATATGGATGACTCCTTCTGGTTAGCCTATGTAACAAATCAACCAATTGTTGTCATGGAAAGACAAACTCTCAAAGATAAGGGATGAGAGTTCAAATCTCACTGGTGGTTTATTCTTTATTTCTGATCTACTTACCATCAATCAGATAATGACAATGTGGGAATTGTGAGAAAAAGCAAATGAAATTAAGAGGTAAGTCAAAAATTAAAAATAGTATCTTCATAATTTAGTATTTCCTTTCTGAGATGAGTAATTATCAATATTCTTGCATTATTTAAAATCTTGTTTTTATCTTGGTTGATATTTATTATAGACACAGCTTTTCAACCAAATATCCTTTGGTTATCATCAGGTATTCATTGATTAGCTGATATGGGATATCTGTTGATTATATTGGGGAAATCCTCAGTCTAAGAATTCTTCTTCCTAGCAATGCTATAATAATCCCTACACTGGCTGTTTACATTGTTATGGAGCTCAGCAGGGCCAGTGCAAGGGTCTTGTCCCTCCCTCCTGGAATGTATGATATGGGGCCCCCACTCTATTACATCTCAATTTTCATAAGAATGTATTCATATAAAATAAAATAAGTTATATTTACCAAATTAGATACAATAAAGGATCATATGCAATATAGGAGAACAATTCAACTAGAGAAATTGAAAATAAATACAGTGTATCTAAATACAAATTAGAGACATGTCATAATAGATGATTCCATCTTAAATAAATCAACAATGTTTTGCAGCAATTTTTAACCTCAACTTGAGATTTTTCTTGTTAAAAGTTCAATAATTTTAATAAATTCAACATAATAGATAAAAAAATAGTGAATTTTATATAATGTTTTTTTAGACTATATGAACAAAATAAATTCATGGATTTGGATGCAAAAAATACTCCAGAATGATGTCAATATCTGCAAAAAATTTTAATTCTTTAATAGTCAGTTATGTTTAGTTAAATTTGTAATGTATATAAATGTAGGTAGAAAAAAAGCAAATGTTGATAAGACAGCATTGTCCAGGGCCTCCAATTCCCCTTCTTGGTGGCGGAGGAGGGGTAGCACACACTGGCCTTGGAGCCCAGTCTTCCCAAATATATTAGATGGCTGTTAACTCTACAAGAAGGTTCATTTGCCCTTTGATAGATTTTATTTTAATCCTCTGGGTGTCTAGCCACTCTCCTCAAAAAACTGATGGGGGAAACAGTTTAGTCACTGATTACCCAACCATGCAGCAGGTAATAGTGGGCTCTATGGTACCAGCAGTACCATTAGAGTGACCTGGCATTTATAATTATTTAGAATAAATATTTGGAAATCTACAATGTTGTAAAAGTTGTAGATTTCCAACACCTTGAGTTGATCATTTGGCCGGTGTTAATGCTGTGTATTGAAATATATTGCTACCCAGTTGTGTTCACATTCAGGTGCTCCTGAACTGCAAGTGCATGAAACATTTGGGTAATTTGGGACCTAAAGTATTATGCACTGTCAAATATAAAAAAAGGATTATTAGTTTTTGACTAATATTTTTTTTTATCTTAATTTCATTTGCTTTTTATCCTAACACCTAGATTATCATTCCATAATCATTAGCTAGAAATGAAAAATAATCCTTCAGTGAGATTTGAAACCCTATCCCTATCTCAAGAGGTCCTTAAGCATTATGAGACATACTGTTTACTAATCATCACTGAATGATGACCTGGGAGATGCAATAAAAAGCAATTGAATTTATGATGAAAAACACAGTGTTTCATTTCCATAATTTAATAATAGATTCTCTTTAGTGATTACCCAAGAATTAAAATTCAGCTTGTCAACCTTTGTAACAGATGCTATGCATAGCATGAATGTGATGAAAAAAAATTTAATTATAATTGACAATGAATTATCTAATAATAAACTCAAGATAATATTGTTACTGCTATTACTAGTGTATGTAAACATAAAAATATGTCAGCACATTGAAGTAAAGAATAAAACATATGACCAGAGATAAGTTTTTATCATTTTCTTCATAGACAATTAGTGTCTAATTCAATCAGTGTTCATTGTTTCTGACTGATGCTGTTTGCTAATGATCTCAGAACAATGTTCTGGGAGTTGCAATAAAAAGCAATTTAACTTAATATAAAAATACTAGTTGAAAAATTAATAATAATTAACAATGCTTCCTCTAATAATGAATTAAAAAAATAAAATCCATCTTGCACATTTACAAGTCTACCATTCATCCATGCACTGAATAGTTGCCATATCTGGTCTGGTGTTCCTGCTGTACATCTCAAGATTCTTGACAAAATCTAAAGAAGGATCTGCAATGTATTTAATCATGACCAGGGACCTCAACTTTGCATGGCTTCCCTGTCTTTTCTACAAATATTTTCATGGAAACTGTTTCTTTTTTTCCCTGGTGCCCCAAATACATAAATGTAAGCATGCTACTTGATTGGTATCTAGATCTCACCCTTTTACTGTTGAAATAACTAAATGCAACTACCACTTCAACTCCAACAGCTTCTTTTCTTACACTTCTCACCTGTGGAGCATCCTTCTATTTACTTGCTTCCCTGATAGCTATAATCTTCAAAAATTTTAATACAACATCAATGGCCACTTTCTGTCTTCTTGAGTCCTGTTCATCTTTTGTCATTTTCTCAATCCTATTTATTCTCAATCTTCTCTTTCACTTTCACTCCCTGTGACCCCTGTGTACTAGTAACATTTCTGCCTTGCTTGGGGTGAAATAATTAAAAAAAAAAGGATTTCTATTAATATTACTAGTGTCAACATTAAACAAAGATGGCAGTATATCAATGTAATTGAAGAAAAATAGTGTTGTGTTCATGAAAGATTCAGAAAGAAAACTGTTGTAACCTAGAATATGTTACTGAATGAGGAATAACCAAAATGGAGGTTGGAAATGAAATGGTAATCTTTATAACATCAACAAAATACAATACTCGGCAGTGGCATGAAGTAGATAAACCATTGCTAGTGGTGGAATACTTAGATGACATATTACCCCCACTTACAATAGTGTCCAATGTATTTATGAGGATCGGTTCATACCCATTAGTGTTCATAGATATGGTATATAACAAAAACTAAAACAACTATTAGACATGGTAGTAACAGAAAGCAAAATGAAAGAACTAACTATAAATGGTCAAAATATCTTTGAAAAAATTAAATATATAGGTCTTTGTCAGGACCATCTTTCTTTGAATCTTATGGACTAGTGCTACAGAATCCCAACTAAACCAAACTTTAGCAAATAACAGAAACTGTGTCACTTGATGACTTTCAACTAAAGTTGCAGCAGCAACTAAAATGCATAGCACATGTAAGTTGAATAGAAAATAATGACATAATGAAGATATTGATCTTCCACACTAATTAAAAAAACAAAAAGTTAGGAAGAAAGTCCCCCCTCAGTACTGGAAAGAGCAATAACAGTTAGTGGACTTGAGAAACCTATTTTACTGAAAAATTGTTTTAAGAGAAAGATTTTATAAATTTCAACTGAAAATAGCACAGATAGATAGATAGATAGATAAAGAACAGACTAAGACAGATATATGGATAGATAAACAGACCATGATAGATAGATAAACAGACCATGGTAGATAGATAAACAGACATAGATAGATAGATAGATAGATAAAGAACAGACTAAGACAGATATATAGATAGATAAACAGACCATGATAGATAGATAAACAGACAATGATAGATAGATAGATAGATAGATAGATAGATAAACAAACAGACCATGATAGCTAGCTAGATACTGTTGTGAGTATATAGTACACCCCCAGTGACTATATGAACTAGTCTATTACTATAAAGAGATCCAGGTTAGAGGTAAGACTGGTAACCATTTTGAGCCAGGTAGTTTGCTGTCTGGCTTGTGACTGACAAGACCTTTGTCTTCAGGCAGAGAATACCTCAGTTGGGATCTGTCTACAGATAGAGTCTCAGCTGAGAAAAACAATAAATCAAAGTACCCATTCCCCAAAATTGTGGGGGGGAATGGGAAAATTTTGGACCAGTGACCTGAGTGTCCATGCTCAGGTTCCCCACATTAAGTCTGACCTTGTGTTGCATCCCATCTCAATGGGAATGCATGGGTAAATATCTAGCCATTTGGAGTCAGTCTTCAGACTAATACTATACGGGCATCATGGCAGGTAGCCAAAGCAGTACATGTAGAGAATCCTTATACAAAGTATGTTATATGATTAAAAGGTGTTGTAACAATAGCCATAGAAAAGTCAGCACTATAATTGATAGATAGATAAACAAACCAAGATAGACAGATATTATATTGTGAAGTACAAGAAGGATATTCCTTGTATCAAAGCTTAATTTTGGCTGATTTTCCACTAACTGTTCTCGATTATGCCTTGCTATTGGAACCTGGATGGAATGTCAAGAGGGTGGGTCTGAACCTATGCAATACTTTACTCATCTAAAATTTTAAAAAATGTCCCCTCCTGTAGATACCATTCTTTAAAAAGAATCATCATCTTCCCTTGGGATAAATAAATTTAGATTTGCATCCTCATCAATCATTTGATCCCTGCATTTCAACCACTCTACTTCTTGGTTTTTCTTATGGCTATATATTATATTAAATAACACTTAGAAATTTCCGAAAATCTTGTTTTTGGTCAAGAACTTATTGTTCTTTCTATTCTGTTGTTGTCATAAGCATATGGAGTTCAAAATCGTTTATGCCATCTTGACTTATTTTCTTCTCTACTGCCTCTTTTCCACAGACCAATCATTGTAAGCCTATTGCTACTCAATAACTATTTCCATGGAAAATATTCAGATGAGCTTCATTTTTTAATTCCATCAGTTCAGACTTTTACAGCTAGGAATCACCATGCTATATACATGGAGTTAAATCTCCCACATTTCCTCTGTATTCCATTTGTAATGAGGAAGTTTCACTCAGCTTTTTCTTGAGACTACCACTTTGTGGAACATATTTGCACAAGGATACTTCCCTAAACACTAAAATCTTAGCCTCTTCATGTCAAGAGTCAATCTCTATCATCCTTATCCTCATAATGTTCACTCCCTTCTACTTTCACTTGCATTCATATCACATACCTCATTCAATAATCCTCTATGATGAGTGCATCTTCAGCCTTGTATTGCATGAACTTTAAGTATAAAAATTTAAAAAAATATGAAAAAAATGCTTCCTAGTGATTGAACTCACAACTATTTATATCTAATATGGCTACTATCAAAATATCAAATTCAGGAAAACATTCTCAAACCTGAATAAAAGATAAAAATAACACTCAGCAAATGCACTAATATTTAATTTGCAAGATTTTAATAATGAGCTATATTTTTTTAATCCCTTCACCCCAAGCAAGACAATAAAGCCACTAAAACACAAGGGGTTAAAGAACCTGAGAAAAATCATTATTAAGGCAGAATAAAAGAAAAGGATTTAAGGAGACAGAAGATGATGATTGACATTGCATTTAAATTTCTGAACATCAGAATGGAATGGAAAGCACTGAATCAGAAGAGAATTCCATAAATGAGACATTTGAGAGAAGAAACTGTTAGCACAGAACTTATGGTTACATCTAGCAATAACAACTATAAAATGGTGAGTCGTAGCTGCCAATCTAATATCGTGCTTAAATTCACAAAGTCTGGGTACCAAAGAGGAAAGTTCATCAGAACAATTACCATGAAAATATTTATATACAAACAAGTAGAAAAGTAGAATAAATAGAATTGTGCAGTTCTGCTTAATCATTTCTGAGCTAAGAACGATTATTAGATGAAGATTTTGTTGGCAGCAATGCTTATTGATTTTTGTTGAAGCATGGGATTGAAATCAGATCTGAAAGAGTTCCAGAAAAGATTGGATAGCATGTAGAAAGATTACAGACAATTGGGAAGGACTGTCAGCTTGAGGTATAAATGCTGATACCCACTGTGCATCCTCAAGAGATTGCAACACTACACAATTGTTACCAAATTGCAACAAATTCACTTAGCCCCTGTGATATCTTGAAATTAAGGAGAGAATAAAATTGTCATGTCAGAAAATATTGCAGAACCATCTTATTAAACTGGCTTTTCTCTCTAAATCAAAAAGACAGAATGCATGGTTGTCCGCAAAAGGAACAGCCTAATATGCAAATTACAAACTGGAGATACCAAAATCAAACAAGTACAACAATTTAAATATCTGAGAAATGTTTTAATAGAGGATGGAAAGTGCAACACTGAAATCCGAACGTGTATTGGAAATGTTTCCTTCCAAAAGCTAAGCAATATATTAAGAAACATGAAAATCTTGTTAGAAAAGAATACTATTACATATCAGTCTTCTAATATGGCAGTGAACACTGAACAATGTCCTTCCAGATAAAGAAGAGACTTGAAGTAGCAGGAATGTGGTTCTACAGAAGGATGCTGAGAATATCAAGGACTAAATATGAAAACAAAAAGGAAACTTATACATAACATCAGGAAGAGCCATTTGAAATTTTTCAGGCACATAATGAGCAAAGAAAGCTTGGAAAATTTGATACTGGACAGATTAGAGGCAAGATGGACAGAGAAAAACAATGCATAACCTAGCTAGTGAGCTAGAATAAATGGATGGCAAAGTAAAGATTTAGGAGAGATAACAAAAAGACAAAAATTTATTAAGAGCTACAGATCACCAGAGTACTGAAGAGACATGGCATATAGAAGAAGATGTCTGCCAATGTGTGTATTCTTGGTAGTTTTTCTTTATATTCTAATACTTATATTAAAATTCTTGTCTAAGCCTTAGATCTGACTCTACTGTGTTTTCAACACTCCCCCAGCCAATTATAAGGCTGACATTTTTCTTAACAAAGATGTTTATTCCTCATATAAGATGCTACATTATGCAGTAATTCAAAATAGCTAAAAGACATTATTTTCTACATAATTCCTTTAATTTTTTCTTTCTTTTTAATATATGCTTTTTGTCTCCTTTTCAGCATTTTTACTGTCCTAAAATATTTCACTTGTTAAATTGTTTGTTCAAATCTTGTAAAAATATGGCTGTTATAGTTTTATTCCATGCTGCAAGGTAAGCACTGGTACTGAAAAAAATAAAGAAAGTTTCTTTTAAATGGTGTCAGTTAAATATTTAAGATGGCAGCCAGTAAATACGTGGAAGAAGTAGATAGGTTTATCTGGCATCTGGTTTACACCCATAGCTGCTCTTTTGAACAAGAGCAGTGATTTATCCCTTGTTTCCTATTTAGGATTTGGGTTTTCTAAAGAATCTTTTCATTCTCTTTCACTCACAGTAGCCCCTTGTGTCTTATTAGCATTACTGCCTTGGCATTAATTAAAAAAATATAAATGTAAGTGAAATTCCTCTCCTGGTTAAAATTCCTCCTCTGGTTAAAATTCCTCCCCTGGTTAAAATTCCTCCCTTCAGATTTGAAATTCCTTCCTTATGAGCCAAGTGATACCTGTTTGAGAAACACTAATTCTAATGAATAGAGAAGATATTTAAGAGAATATAGTCAAAAGAAGTGATTCCTGTGGGCTATAGCAACTGAACAGGCAAGAGTGAACCAAAAAGAAGATTATGGTTTCATTTGCATGAAAACACTAATGCCAGCTTTCAAGTAGAAACCTCAGTGGCACAATTTTCAGTGGGAAGATTAAAGATTTCTCTCCTAGGGGTGCTGCAAAGAAAATCATGAAATGAATTCCAATCAGTGTGTTGGTAACAAAATGATGTATTGTGAATAGTGAGGTTCTTGCCTAATAGATCAGTAGAAGGAAATATCAACAAACACATGAAATAAGTTACCAAGAGGATAGTTACAAAGCATGACAAGTGTCTAGAGAGGAGTTAACAGATTAAATAAAGAAGCTGTCCATAAAAATTATTAAGGAAATGAGTAGGGAAATCTACTATTTGACTGATAGACTGAGCAAGTGAAAATCAAGAAGATTGGGCTCCTGCAAGATCAGTGATATTAGAATGGTGAAGCCACTTGACATGATGAACATTGGAAGTTGCCAAACACAGAGATATTCACAGACAAATGTAGAGAGAGAGAGACAGAGAGAGAGACAGAGAGAGAGAGAGAGAGAGAGAGAGATTTCTATACTGTCAGATGTTCTAATAAAAAGGAACAGAGAATTTGGTGGTAGATATTGAAAGTTAGTTTCGTTGGCCCTGCCCTGGCGTCTCGTCTACAGTTACTTTCTCACAGATGCGCTGTCGCCTCCCTCTGTCTGTTCTACAAATACTTTCATGGAAATTGCTCTGAGGAGCTGCATTTGCTGGTTCCCAGACGTCATGAGTTCCAGTGCCATTCGAGGCTGGCATCCCGCGTTCACCCCTTCACTGTCGAAACTCCTAAATGTAGCCGTCTCTTCTACTCTAATAGCTTCCTGTCTCACACCTCTCGCCTGTGAAACTCCCTTCCCTTTTCCTGTTTCCCTGTGAGCTATAATCTCCAGCTATTCAAGTGTAATGTCAATCGACATCTCCAGTTGCCTTGATCTATCCACTACCCTCATCCTTTCTTCTATCACTCCTATCTGATCTTGCTCTAAATTTTCTGTAACCCCTTGCGTCCTAGTGGCTTCCCGCCTTGCTTGGGGTGAAATGCTTAAAAAAAAAAAAAAAAAAGAAAAAAGAGTGTTATGATGCCTCAAGAGCATTTCAAGAGAAAAGAGCCTACACTACGGAAAGTGATATGAATACCACAAATGTTGGTGAAAGCAAAGTTAAAGGGATTAGTTAATTTTTTACAAACTGAAAGAGATGTCTAAAAAAAAAAAGAAAAGAAAAATGGTAGATAAAACATAGAAATATGAGAGGGTGGGAAGAAAAAATGTTGTGGGATGCAAAAGTAGAAAATAAAATCTAAGGAGAAAAAAATAACTATTTACACTACATTGTTCAACCACTTGTTCTCATCTTTATTGCCATACTAGACGACCTGTTACCTGTTGGGTCACTGATGGTTCAGGTTATAAAACAATGAAGCTGATTTCAACATTAAAAAATTGTCTGTTTGAAGAAATTTGAAACAAAAATACTTGCTGTATAACTAACTCATATTTCTAAATCTTATTCACTTAAAATATTTTTTAAATCAGATTAACTTAAAAATATTTTTTGATATGCCAAAAAATATTTTAAAATCATATTCACTTGCAAAATATTTTTTAAATATGGCAAAAAATATTTTTTTAAATATTTAAAATGTTATTTGTTTAAAGAAAGTTGAAATATAAACAAGCACGCATGCAATCACATAGAGGTGGAAAGAGAGAGGGGGAAATAAACATTATTATGCACCCAATGGATGATGCAACACGCAAACACGATTCAGACTTTTAGTATTATATAGATTCATGATATTTCAGCCATTGTACACTCTGGCCTTCTTTAGGTAATATACGTTGGAATATAGACAGATGAGAAAAAAATAAAAGCAAAGATTTTTAAAAGGAAGAAGATATATTCAGAGAAAAATGAAACTATATAAAACAAGAAAAGGTAAAAAGGGAGAATGAAGAAAAGAAAGAGGCATGAAATAAGATGAAGAGAACAATTGAAAAGTGATGTAATGGAATAACCTGTCACCCTCATGAGTGACTACACTATAGGTAGTAACTACCTATAAGTATCTGTAAGTCAACAGACTACAGAGTCTACCTGAAATCTTTTCAGCTAGATGGTTGAACTCTCTGCCTCTGAGCAGAGAGGAACCCGGACGATGCTCAGCTGAAGAGTCTCGTTTGGGGAGGTTGACCAACCCGATCCCATTATGCGGGTTCTATAGGCATTTTTTGGCTGAGCCTATGGACTCAGGGAACCCACATTAAACCCAGCCTTGTGCCATATGCAACATTCGTGGGGGGGTGGCTAAATATTGTCTAGTTGAAATCTTTTCAGGTATACGGTTGAACTCTTTGCCTTTGGGCAGAGAGGAACCCAAATGAGGCTGTGCTGAAGGGTAGAGTCTCATCTGGGATGGTAGACTGACCCGGCCCCATTTTTTATGGGGTCTACGAGGAATTTTTGCATGCGCATACGGGCTTGGATACCCACCGTTAAATTCAGCCTTGTGCCACATCCGACTGCATGGAGCGGTTGGCAAATATTCTAGCTGGATTATTAATCTTTTCCAGCTGTGCTGTCCAACTCTCTGCCTTTACACAGAGAGGGACTCAGACAATGCTCTGCCAAAGGGAAGAGCCTAGTCTGGGGAGGTAGACACACCTGATCCCATTTATGCGGGATCTACAGGGATTTTTTGGTCAAGACTATGGGCTCAGGAACCCCACATTAAATTCAGCCTTGTGCTACATGTGACTGTGTGGGGCAGTTGCTAGATACCATCTAGCTGGGATCTGTTGAGTACGACTCAGACTTATGCCAGAACTACCAACCTTCCAATAGTAGCACTCCCTACTAGATTGACTTGCGATGACCATGTGCATAACGGTTACCTTTATTCTTATTGTATTGGTTTTTACAATAAACCTTTACTTATTTTATCCACCGTGTTTGTCAAGTATATATTCCTATTAGCACAGAATATAACAAAAAGAAAAAAGGTGACTGAGATGATAGATTTTTTATTGGTTCATTCATTTTTTACAGTTTATCAAGTCTTTGCAGTTTATTTTAAAGCCAGAAAATATTTTGAGATTGTAAGAATTCTTTAGAGATAATAATGGCTTACTGATATTTGTTTGGAGGGAGAATAAATGGAATCATAACTTTTTCCAATGATATTTGCATGTAAGTGAATATAATAAACCTGACTGAAATTGAAAGATTAGAAAAATGATAATTTAAATGATTTTGAAGACAAAGAAACACAGAAGCATAAGATATTTCAGTCATTGAACAGCAATAAAGGATTTTTTAAAATCTTTTCACCAAATCCTAAAATAAATGAAATATCTTTGCATTCTTACAAAATCTACAGAATGCAGCTAAAATAACATTTTTTTTAAAGGCAATTCACCCCAAGCAAGGCAGGAGTGCCACTAGCATGCAACGGGGTTACAGAGGATTGAGAACAAGAGTAAAGAGGCATGTCTGAGGAAAGGATACAAAGAAGAACGGGGAACAAGCTCAGGGTGTCAGATGTCGATTGACATTACATTTGAATATTTGAAGATTATCGTTATCGTAGAAGCAAGTAAGGGGAAGGGAGTTTCGCAGATGGGAAGTGTGGGAGAAGAAGCTGTTTGAAATGAAGAGACAGTTACATGTAACCATTGGGACCGAGATGCCAGCCAGGTAGCATGTTTAAATTCATATAGTCCCGGAACCAGTGAAAGTAGCTCGTCATAACAGTTTCCATGAAAAAATTTGTAGAAGAGACAGAGGGAGGCCACAGCACATCTGTGGGATAGCGATTGTAGACTAGATGCCAGACCAGGACCTATCATCTTGCATATTGATCTCTGGATTTTGTCAAGGACCTCAAGACGTACAGCGGGAGCACCAGACCATATATGACAGCAGTATTCCATGCAAGGATAGATGGTTGATTTATAGATTTGAAGGGTGGACTCAGACCAGAAAAACTTTCTGGCACAACACAGAGAGCCAACCTTGAGATAGATGAAGCTATTGATCCAATATATTTCCTTAAAATTATTCTCAGCAAAACAATCTGAATCTAGTTTTTTATCCATCAGTTCAATATATTTATTATATCATTATTGATAGATTATTCAGTTAGCTTGACAATAGAGTATAAGATACAGTTTCAGCAAAATTTATGATTGTCTATTTTTGAAAACAAAGAAACAAAGTCAGAAGGAATGATAAGGAATTAAATATTAAAATTTAGCAAATAATAAGCTTTATTTTGACTAATACATAGAACTGTATGACAGATTGGCCACCTGATTATTATCACTGTATATCTTGAAGAAAGAGGGCTTGGAATATATGATACTCACAGGATAGATTGAAGACAAGAGAGACAGAGGAAAACAATGCATATCATGCCTAGTGAGCTTGAGTAATTGGATGGTGGAATAAGGTTTAGGAGAAATCACAAAAAGACAAAATTTATTAAGAGCTATGAAGAACAGGAAACTGTCGAGAGCCATGACAGCCTATATCCTAAAGGGACATGGCACAATAAGAAGATATCTTGGAGGCTAGGGTTTATATGTAAACCATGAAGACACAACTTAGATTGTAGTCTGAGGTATGTCTGCTGAACTGAAATCACAAATCACTTTCATCAATAAAGAAGCTACAGGAAGTATGTGACTTTTATCATAAACTCCATGTTGTGAAGTCATTTCACAGTGGAGGCTTGTATTTCAATAAGTCGTCCTAAATTAGGTTCGATGTACAAAACGTTAGAACTTGGAAATAAGAGTTAAGAACACAGCAATCTAGTTGTGATGGTTGATACTTCAATGTCCGATATCGTCAGACTCACTCAAACACCACCTACCTCGAACTGGCGACCGCTACTGCTACTTATTGTCTCTGGAAGAGTCCATTACCATAGAATAGGTAGTATAACACTCCAATATCCACACTCCTCAAAACAAATGCTTATTATATACTAATCCTTACATTAAATTAAACACTTGATTTTAATTTGATTTGATCCTTTTTAAATTGTGAGAATACCAGTTGAGAAATTGTCATAAATTCATTTTTTATGTTTTTGAGAAAATCTTAAACATCAGACTAAACAAAAATGTGCTTCTAAAATTCAAAAGACAAAAAAGATAAGAATATTGTTATATAGTATGTCACAAGATCAGAATCATGCTATAAATATATCACCAAACCAGAAAATTGCTACAAAGTGTATGCCCCCAGATCAGAATATTGCTATAAATAATATATCTCCAGATCTTAATATTGCTATAAATAGTATCTCACCAAATTAGAATATTGCTATAAAAGGAACAATTAGTCTTTTAGTAATTAGCCTTCATAAATATCCCATGTTGTTACTATATCTAATGTTCTATAATCAAATTTGTTTCTTTATTTCCTTTGGAAATTCTACTCTCAATTATTAGTTTATTTATATATGCCACCATAATTGCTAGTAAATGTCTTTTTCACTCAAAATAAAAAAAAAAAAGATAGTTGCTGGGTGAGACAAAAAAGATTACAACAGGGAAAGAAATTGATTTGATGTCCTATCAGCTTCAAAATCACCTGCCTTATTTCTCAAGGATATAAAATAGTATTATCTTTTTTCTTCTCTTTTTTTCCTTTTATTGTAATGACTTCTTGGTTTTATTTTTCTAGGCATAATTCATTTACTGTCTTAACCTGTCAAGCTAATCATACTGCCATAAATGTTATTAAGCAACAAATTCATTATTTGTAGGGACATCATTAAATGCACAGCCTAACGATGAAAAAGATGGAGGAATTCTTCATGAGCCAACAGCTACCTAACTAGATAGGGTGTTTTAATAAAATCCCCATGGAGAAGGTTACGAGAAATCATTTTATTATCAGTCCCAAGAAAATTCAGGGCAATGTACATAAAAATACCGAGAATATTGAAAATGGAGTATATGAGAAAAGAGGTGAGTTTTAAGGAAAATGGAAACAAAAGGGACACTTACAAAGAGACAGTTAAAATTTCTGAGACATAAAGAAGGAAAAGGGCTTAGAGAATCAAACACTCAAAGGACATACAAGGGGATGCAAAAGTAGGTATACAGCAATGAAAAACAAAATGTATTGAATTGATTATGCAGACATAATAATAACATAGCAATAATAAACATATCAATCCCTCAAAATGTCTGCCCTGGACATTCACACACTCCTCTAGTCAAGTGTGGACACCCATGCACACCCTGGCACAAAGGTCTCTATCAGCATCAGTTTCCTGGTAAACCTCATGTATAAACTGAATCATGGCATCAACTGAACATGTTTTGGATGTGAATTTCTATTTTTTACACATATCAAAAAAAAAAAAAAAAAATCCATGATGTGAGATCTGGGAATGTGGTAACCAGTCCACAGCTCCTTGATATCCAATCATCATAATAAATGCATTATAATAGAAATTATGAAAATAAAAATATTAAAAATGATTTCAATGAATTAAATTTATTCTAGCATTAAATGACTCTTAGAACCACTATTATAATGGGTGTATAATTCTTACTGTATATCTACTTTTGCAGCCCTCATGTATAAAATATAATTTGGAAAGTTTTTACTTTGACATGTTTAAAAAAAGCTAATTTTATTAGACAAGAACACAATATACATTAGCAAGACAAGATGTAATTTACATTAAGCTGCTGAACATTTGAGTTTAACTTCAATTGCTGCCTTATAAAAATTAAATTTTAACACATTTCAACTCAGTTTTTATTTCTTTGTATTTATATAAATTGTACATATCCTTCTTAAGTACATAAATATATTTTAAATCTCAGAATATTTCGCTGAGCTATTTTTATGAGCATTGTTTTCTGCTTGTTATTAACCTGATTAGCTGTTTTATATCGATTACATTTTTAATTCTTCTTTTAAGTGTTTGTGATTTCTGTAGAGAAATGAAGTAAATTTTTTCAAGTTCATTATTTATGGCATTTATAGTTAATATAATGAGCTTAGGTTTTGTGCTGTCTTATTATTATTATTATTATTATTATTATTATTATTATTATTATTATTATTTGTTAAAAAATAAAAATTCTAATAAATGTATTATAATAGAAATTATGAAAATAAAAATATTAAAAATGATTTCAATAAATTAAATGAATTCTAGTATTAAATGAATCCTAGAACCACTATTATAATACTAGTAATATACTTACTTTATACTTATTTTTTCAGTCCCCTGTACTGAAGGCAAATGAGTCAGGGGGAAATATTTGATAACCTATCTAAAAAGCTTGTGTAAATCAATGGCAAATACAGAGTGAGATTGACTTATTGAGTGATTTGTTTTTTATGGCCTTTCAACCTTTTGCAGATTATTTGTAGCCAGAAAATATTTTTATAATGTAAACATTTTTGGAGATAATAAGAATTTAGTGATACATGTCTTACTAATTAACCCATAGCTGGGAGGAGAAGAGGTGGATTCATATTCAAGAATGTTTACATAAGCAAATATAATGGACCCAACAGAAATTGGAACTTGGCTCTCTGATTAAAAATTTCAAGCCATTACACATCACACCACTCACACATCCAAACTTACAGCACCTGGTATTCCAGATGGTCACCCATCTAGGTACTGACCATGCTCATCATTGCTTAACTTCAGTTACAGGGAGTGAGAAGTATAGTAAAAAGACAAACAATGCTAAGAGCTACAAATAACAAAGTTGTGGATAACATATTGAAGGGTCACTGCACATGAAAATATTTTTCTGTGTAATCTTCTTCCTTGTCAATGCACTTAATTCATATAGATCAAAAACTATATAGTGGCAATATACATTACTGAAACATGATATAGTGGAAATTTCAGATCCAAATTTAACTAATCAGGTTACAAACTTATTGGTGCATCCATATAGATAAATTTTTGTAGCATAGTACACAATCAGACAACTGACAAGTTCTATTTTATTTTACTTTGAAGATTAAAAAATATCTGATTGATAGAGGAAGGAGATTTAAACTTTCCATCTGAATACCAAAAACATATCCTGTTTACAATTTCTCTCTAAGTGTCAATTTGTGTGCAGTAGTTGGACAAACACTGACAAGCTTTTTCACATGATTAGTTGATAGAACAAACAGCCGGAAGTATTGCTTTAGTAGATCCATCATGTAACAGCAAAGTAAAAGTGAAAGTGAAACTACAGGTTATAGCAGCTGGTTGCCTTAGCAACGGAGCACACAAATCAAAACATTATAAAAATAAAAAAAAAATGGTCCAGAGATGACTCATATTTTTCTCATCTTCATTACAAATGTAAGACCAGGTCATCAGGTGTTTTGAAAAGTAAGAAAGAAGTTGTTACATTTAAATATTAATTTTTTTTATTTTTATAGTAAGGTTCACTCTGTACAAGGCATGGGGCCCACTCAAGGTAGAGGGTTACATTAAAGGGTAGTTTATATGGAAAGGAGGGGAAGGTAATGGTTAAATCTAGACTTGAACAGGTTAAGATTGTAGTGATTGGAAGTCTGTTCCACAGAGCAGTGATTCATGGGAAAAAGCTGTTTGAGTGGAACTTACTTCTTGTCAATGGAATACAGAAGGAATTTGGGTGGTTTGCTACTATGTTTTAAGAACATTTCTTTTATCAATTACAAGGTTTGTATGAAAAACAACCAGTGATAATATTAATGAAAAAGTAGCCTACTTAGAGCAGTGATACCTGTGTACCTTCAAAGTACTCCTATTGGGAACACAGATATTTATCTTGACAATAACTCTACTTTTCAAAACAGTCTGTAAAATCCTCTTTCAGGATTATGATTAGCTGCCTCATCACATTGTCATTAATCTCATTCACATTCTGTGATTTTTAGTTTTAGGGAAAAACCAGAAGTTGCGGGAAGCCAATACACTCAGGTCTATTCGCTATAGAGTGAATAGACCTGAGTGTATTAACGGTTTGCCAAAATAAAAACCTCATCAGATGTGAAAAATGATCAGAATTTGTTATTGTGTATGCAAGTCATACAGTACGTAATGTTAATAGCATCTCACTACTGACTGAATAACCCTACTGGAGAGGATCTGTTCAAGCATGCACCATAAGATCCCCTTTGATTTACTATCCCAAAGTTGCACAATCAGTTCTTAAGATATCTAAAATGGCCAGATAAAGGGTGTGATGTGTAAATTGTTGCCATTTTATATTTCTAATTTTGTGCATGTATTTTGTTTCTTTTTGATTTTGTCAACTGCACAGTATAGTAGGGTCAGTTGCACACCATCTGTGAGAAAAAGAGCACCATGATGCAATTCACTCTACCAGAAATTTGGAAACTGCATGCTGTACTGCTTGGTATTCATGCCAGAGGCTCCAAATAGAGCATTTCAGAGTGTTTGGGTATCAATCTGAGGACAGTGCAGAGGATTCAGAAAGAGTTGAATGAGTCTAATAGTGATCACCAAGGTGTTTGGAGTGATCACTAGTGATGGCGATGTTATGCCTCCATTCATCATGCCACAGTGCCTCATGCTCAACATGGAAGCCTACATCAAATGCTTTGAGGAGGTAGTACTGCCCTTGGTCAAGAGAGTAACTGCTGGAAGACCCTATATCTGACACCAAGACTCTGCACTGTGTCACACAAGCAGGAGAATGCAGTCATGGCTGTCTGACAATTTCTGCAACCACATCACCCCTTACATCTGGCCACCTAACTCCCCAAACTGCAACTCCTTTGATTATTATGTGTGGGACACAGTTGAGTGAGAGACCAACAAAACTCCTTGTAATACCAAAGATGAAATGAAGGCAAAGATTATAGCAGCATTCATCAACTTAAACAAGGAGACTGTCCAGAAGAGTTGAAGGAGATTCCAAAAATTGTCTGAAACCAGTGGTTGAAGCCAATGGTGATTTTATTGAATAAATTTACTCTTTAGTATTTCAATATATTTCGTTGTAATTTTGGTAAATATATCTGTTAAAATGAGATTTTCATTTTTGCATAATTTAGATGACAATTTATCCATCGCACTCTGTACTTTCAGGACAGACCAAATTAATGAATTTAGATGACAATTTATCCATCGCACCCTGTACTTCCAGGACAGACCAAATTAATGTTTCTCCAAGAGATGAGTAATTGATTTCTACTTTTGTTTGCTAGATGAGAGCAAATAGAACTTTTGTAGTCAATAAATTTGTAATAGGATACATTACTTATAGTCTAGATTGACTGGCATTTGTTTTGCTTCCAGCAGTATTTTTTCCTCATTTATAAAAAAAAATTCAGAAATGAAAAATATTAATACCTTAAATTTATCTTCATAAAAAACATTTCTTCTTAAATATCTTGACATGCCTTGTGTAAAAGTACTTAGTACTTTTTCAAGCTTTTAATTTTATAAATACTTACTGAGAGATAAAATTGATTTTTGTTCATTTCTTTTTTAATGCCATATCCTATCAGGTCATTGATGATCACAGGTTTCAAACCCGGTAATGATCACTAAAATCATCTCCCCAAATTTATATACAAATCATACAGATGCATGATGGGATTTCTCCCTAACTAATAAAAACAAATGATCGCTTGGTTTCATCCATCATATTTTTTGTTTTTTTTTTGTCTTGAAGTCAGAATGCTACAATTACTTAACTGTATTCCTTTGGTGTATCCTTTTTTAACTTTTTGCTTTGTTATTGTTGCTTTGCTTAGTTTTGTTTTGTTTTGTATATATATCGTTTGCTCAGTATTATTTTGGCCTGGTCATTTTCTGCCTTTTTTTTTATTGTTTATTAAGGACTTTGTCAATTCCATTTGTTGAGCATTTTGCTGATTACACTTAATTGTGACCAATTACTCCACACCTTTTTCTTTATTACATATGAATTGTCATAATTTCTATGATAAAATAATAAAATGGTTTCCTGTTGCCTTCACTGTTTTAAATTAAAAGTTTTTCTTCTTCTTGGCTGGCACCCAGCCAAGACTAGAGAGTCCAGTTTGCAATACTATTTAACCTATAGCTGGAGGACAATTTTCCATATTAGATTTTTCCCATCTGATCTTGTGCCAGATTAAGCTAAAATTTGTAACTCACTATTTATCTATTCATGGGGTTTGAACACAGATAATATTATATTTTCCAGCAGTGGTTAATGTTTGTATCTATGTAAAAATAACAAGACTGGCTTTAAAAATGGACATTTTAAAAATAGTCTATATTCATATAATATATACAAATATGATAAAACAGAGGAGGAAGTAAGGAAATGAAAAAATATTATTCACCATAAAGTAATAAATCAAAAAATACAAAAAAAAACCCCAAAAAACAATCACATGTACACATATTTATGTTTTGTCCTTGATTGAGCTCTGAAAACTGAGGAGTTATAATCGGTTAGCTTCTTGTTTTTGTTTATATATATTTTTTAATTTAACACTTTATATTTATGGTGGGTAATATTTTCTTTTTCCTTTTCTTGCTCGTTCTCTATTTCTTTCTTTGTTTTAAAGAACATAGGTTCACCTATCATCCAGTTCACACCCCTCTGTGGTCTTTTAAACAGGAATAGAGGCTTATCCCTTGTTTCCTGCTTAGGATTGGGTTTCCAGTTGCTTCTGAAGTCAACTTCAACTCTACATTTCTGACATCTTCTGAACAACATTTTATATACTAATTATTTGTTTACTATTTTTTCTACTTCTTTTTTACCAAAGATTCACTCAAATGTAGATATGCTTGCCTACCGTCTGGTTCACACTCCTCCCAGGTCTTTTAAACAGGAGTAGAGGTTTATCCCTTGTTCTCTATTTAGGAGTGGGTTTCCAGTTCCTTCTAAAAACTTTTCATTCTCTTTCGCTCTAAGTAGCCCTCTCAGTAGCATTTTCGCCTTCCTTGCGATGAATTGATTAAATATATATATATATATATATGTACATATTCTGTGAATATATACTCTTTCTTAAAATGTCCATTTTTAAATCCAGAATTAAATTTTGTATCACTGACATAATTCAAATACTGAAATTCAAGGCAACCAGACAAGTCCCCAGTTGGTAAATTGGCATGACAATCTTTCTCCATTCATTTGCATTTATTTTGCCTTATGTCAGACAGAGTAAATATTCTGAACAAAAATATCTCAAGAGACCAAGCAGTAAAACCTAACAAAAAAACAAAATAAAGCTCAATGTAATCACAGAAGTAATTTCCCAAAGCAAGTAATAAATATATGGAAATATGGTTTATCAATTCCATTAAATCTCCTTTGCCAGATAAGTAAACACTAACAGCTTTCAGTTAATGATGACTCCAATTTAGTTAAGAGATCTAGATACAATATTTATTTCACATTGTTTTTATTTAGAAAAATTCTTTAGAAGCTAAAGAAAAAAATCATGTCCTTTCAAGGCAAACATAGATATACATTCTCACTAAAATAATAGATAGTCTGATGGAAAAGTAAACAGCATTCTACTCTGGTAATATTATCCACTGATCTACAAAATGTGTATGTATCCACAAGCTTTTCCCATCACATCCCAAGTCCTATAACTGATTAGGGTCTTAGGGGAATCACTTGTACTGCAGCCATCACAGTAATAGTGTGTCTAGGGCAAGATAGCCTGAGAGAACCGATCGATCTACAGGCTGATTTTGGATTCAGAGTTTTCTTCTAGATAGGAGATGGTGAACCACTGATCTGTGGGTCATGAACTGATCTACCATCAACTTTTTTAGTGACTCACAAGGAGTCAGTGAAATGACGTCATGAAATACAGCTCACCCCGAAATATATAAAATCAACCACCAGGAATCATTTTGGTATGGATATGAGTGATGCATGTGTTAAGATGACAACAAGAAAATATGGACCTTGAATTAAAACTAAGCTGCTGCACCAACCAGTTTCTCATTAAACACATATTAATAAGTATATGTGACACATTTATGTTTATGAAAAATTTAAAACTACCAAAAATGACCTGGCAACTATAAAGTTTTGCCATCTCTGTCTTAGGCTGAAAGTTTCTTTGTTTTTTTTTAAATAGGTTTCACCCCAAGCAAAGCAGTATAGCCACTAAGACACAAGGGGTTACAAGGTGTGAAAGAATTAGCAACAGAAACATTAGTAATGAGTAGAAAGTGAAAAAAGTAATCAGGAGGACATTAGATACCAATTGACATTGCATTTAAATTTACACCCCAAGCAAAGCAGTATAGCCATTAAAACACAAGGGGTTACAAGGTGTGAAAGAATTAGCAACAGAAACATTAGTAAGGAGTAGAAAGTGAAAAAAGTTATCAGGAGGACATTAGATATCAATTGATGTTGCATTTAAATTTTTGCAGATTAAAGTTGGCTGGAAACATGGAGCTGACTGGGAGTTCCACAAGCGCAAAAAAAAACAAAAAAAAAACTGTTAACATAGAAGAATTTTTGTCCAGTCTGCGAACTTTAAACCTAGACACTAATTATTTTATTAATTTGTGGAGCGAATGGTAGAAAAATGTCATTTGGAGTTAATTGACTTACAATGCGATAAATTTTTAAAATCAAAATTTCATTCTAAATCCACTGCTGACTTCTACAAGAAATATGATTTTCCCACCATAAAATGTAAAAATCTATTGAATAATACAAAAATGATGGTATATTTATTTGGAAGTACATACACTTGTGAACATGAAATTTACAAAAGGTCGTTTAAGAATAAGGTTAGTTGATGGCCACCTGGACAATGTTTTGCTCATGTCATCTACAAATATTTCATCTGATGTGAAGTTATTGTACAATAAGTAAAAATAAGTATCTCATTAAATAATTTTCCACTTACAACTGTATTTCGTTTGTAGTAAGGAATTTGCAATTTTTGTTGATTCTGTTATTCCTGCAGTAAAATAAGGAACCTTGTTTAAATACTATAACATTAATTTTTTTGTTTTTTTCTCTAAACCTCCAGACTAAGGCAGCCATCAGCATGGAGCAGTCTGGGGCCTAAGACAATTTATGATAGTACATTTGATATCATGGCTCTCCTCTGAGACACTGCATAACTGTCTGGCCTGCTCTCTCCAAAAGGTTGCTGACCTCTGTTTTAGACTGACTGACTGCCACCTCAAGGCAATAGAACCTAGTTAGCTCTGCTATTTACATGGGATGGGGAAGGAATGGATTCATACCTTTCCTAAGGGTATTTGAGTAAAAGAGAAAGTAATTTGAACTCTGGTTATCGATTTCTTTTTCTGAGGTGTTAACCATGACACTGTCCTCACATGCTTGCAAGGTTATATGAAAGGTTAAGGCAAATATATTATCAGAATCTATTCCAAATTAAAAAAAAAAACAACAAAATACTAGCTTACATTTTGATCTCCTGCATCAATTATAAGCTTCGGCTATACAATCAAATTCATTTAGTTTTATTATTGATCATGCCTACAAGGCCCAGCATGCTGATTTTTTGAGTAGAAAGAATTACTTATTCGAACCTTTTCTGTTTGCCAGTCCTTCACCTGTATCCATCATACACAAACTTTTTATACTTTGTTCAGTCACTCTAATCACCAACCGAGATGGACAGAGTTTTACAAATTAGGGTATGAAAGCCAACTGGTATTTTTTGTGATAATAATGTTTTTTGATACAAGTCCTACTATTTAACCCATAGCTGGGAGGAGAAGCAACCTTCCCCAAGGTATATGCATATAAGTGAATATAACGAACCCAACTGGAACTCAAACATGGCTCTCCAATTTCCGTTTGTGAGCCATTATTTATTAAGCTACCTGCACATCCAAGCTTAAAGCATCTTTATTCTCAAATGGTAACCCATCTAGGTACTGATCATGGTCAATGTTGCTTAACTTTGGTGGCAGGAAAAGAACCAGTGTTTCAACGTGATATGGCTATAAACTGGCAGGGTAGAATGGCTACTCTGATTTCAAAGCCTTTTGAGTGTTGGGCTAATAACTCCACCCTTTAGAAACCTACTTACTATGGAAACCATAGCAACAACACCTTCTGTAGTGAAGCTGAGCAACATGCACAAGTAACAAGTAGCAAACAAATTATTCGTTCTTGATTCGTAGAGCTATGGGTGCATTCACACCAATCATTATTTCTCATAGTAGTATTACATAACATTTAGGATAACATACAATCTATATTTCTAATTAAAATTTATTTTCATCATGGTGCTAAATAGCAACAACATTTAGTATAACATGCAAACATTATATTCCATTAACATATATTATACAATATTTATTTTTGCTATGTGAAGAAACAAAACATTTAAGATTCCATAAAATCTTAATTTCTCATCACATAATAAAAGCCATAAGACTCCCACATATGTAATTAAACCCTTCAGAATTACTATCATCACCATCTATTTTTAAAATGTCCATTTTTAAAGCCAGAATTTAAAATCTTGTTATTTTTACATAGACGCACCAGCTCATTATAAACATTGCCATTTACAGTTTTGACATATGGGCCCCAGTCAGTTGTCTTATACTATGGATATCAGATAAAATGACAAAGATTTATCTAGATTTTGGGTCTCATCTTATCTACAGGTTGTCTTATATGTGGAAATATATGGAACTTTCTTTTTGTTGCAACCTATATATTAGGGTGTGTGTATAACATAGAGAGGAGACATGGTGGAGCAAAGGATAGTGGCACTGATTGAGGAATCAGAGAACCGATTTCGAATTCCAGTCAAATCCATTACATTCACTTACATGCTAATACGTATGAATCCTCTTCTTCTTCCCCAGCTACAGATAAATAGCAGGACAGACTGGGTTCTATAGCTTTGGATGGCAACTGGTCTACTGCAGGAAGAAATGGCAACCTACTGCAGGAAAAAAATCTGCCTCATCAGTCATGTATCGAAAGATTCATGATCGACTAAGCGTGTATCACGCATGGCACACAACTGACTGTATAACATGGAGGTTATTGGTGTGTAAAGTGAGACTGGAGTTCTGAGTTCAAATTCCAGCCATGGATGAATTCACTTTCGCACAAATACTCTTAGAAAGTTATGCAATCCATCCCTTCTTCCCCAGTCTAGGAGAAGAACAACTTTGAAAATCCACAGCAGCAATACGTCGCATAGTAAAGCTGTGGCTCTCTACACACCTGGGGAGACTAATGGCACTATGCAAGAAAAGGAGAAAATAAAACTATATAACAAGACCAAACCCTTCATCAGATAATAACAACTAGTGAAAGGTATGTTTTGGGCAATGGAATCACTTAATTCAAGACATTACAGCAATGATATAAATCCATCTCTTTCTCCCCAGCTAGGTGTTGTTAGCAGGGCAGATTAAGCTCTCTAGCCTTTGTTGGCAACCAGCTTAGGAGAAGGACAACTCTGAATTCAAAACTAGTTGGGCATGGAGCTATCAATATGGGCTATAAATTCCATTCTGTAAAACCCTACTTCATACTGAATTCACAGTAGCATTGCCCAGCATGGCAAAGCTGAACGCTTATGCTCTACAGGGGAGACTACAGTACTTACTACTACTGCTACTAATATGTATGCTGCACAAATGTTACAACTATTATTAGTTAGCTGTAATTTTAAAACCTTTTTAGAATGTATAAATTTTAATTTTGCCATCTTCAAAAAAATCTATTTGATTTGGAAAAAAGTGACCAAGAAACTATATCTGGTTATTATTAAATCTAAATACTTAAATTTTACTATGTCTTGCTTATAAAATCAAAGATATTTTCCTGAGATTTTATCATAATTTGTTTACATTATTGTTCATATTTTCAAAAAATCACAATTTAAGAAAATTAATTACTTTTGCTATAATTACTATGCATACAATGTAATAATAAAATAGTAAATAAAAGGTAGTGATATAGAATTTAGAAAATTCTCATTCCTGTTTTGAGTATCTTCAAGGAAAATGTATCATTTAAATTTAATGAATAAATTATACATTCGTTATGTATTAGTGGCTTTCTGATATGATAAATTTCTCTATCAAATAAATTACAGTTACATATCAATATAACAGGAAGAAAACTGAACAAATATGGCTGCCAACGCAACTCCTAAAATGACAAAAACAATGTTTAAAATTTGAAAGCCAACAAATTTTCTATTCTTTAAAAGTATTACATTAGCAACTGTTTGTAGAAAACAATTTTCTACAATATATTAAACTAATAACAACATTATTACTGCTTTATTATCTCTTAATCTTGTTTTAAAACTAAACGAGATCTGGTTTCAGAACATTTATGCGTCCTGAGAAACACACAATGACAGAATGTCTGAATCAGGGAGCCTCCATTTAACAAGGATTGTTTAATTTTACACTAGTTTGGCTTCAGCTGCACAAAAGTTAAACAAGTGGAATGGAAAGCCAACATATCTCAGGATTTGTAGAAGTCAATGAGAATTTTCTTTTTGCCGAAGGGAGGTAAATATCAGAATGAGACATCAAATGTTTACAAGACAAGAGAACATAAAAGTGTCATATATATTTAAATAAATAAGCTAATATATATACAAATATGGATATACACATATTTTAACATGTACTCATATTTGAGTAGATGCTCCTTGTATTTATTAAACCATATATTTATTTATTTATACTTTAACTTCATTGCCATGGCAACAGTCCAAATATTTTTTGATCAGACCTCATACATTTTGAGAGGCATTATTATTCTGCATCACACCAACCACAGAAATAGTATTTCTTGCAGAACACAGTTTGTTCCCTCTTCTCAAGACACTCTTCTTCTTTTATGTGCTGTGTCATTTCAGGATGTGGGCTATCATAGCTCTCCACAACTTCCCATTCTTTGTAACTCTTAGTAAACTTTGTCTTTTTACTATCTTTAATTCCTGTTCTGCCAACCACTTTCCCAAGCTCATTAGGTAGTCTCACTGCTTTCCTCTGTCCCACTTGCCCTTCATATGTCCTATGATGGTCAAATTTATTAAGCCCCCTTTCCTCATTATGTGCCCTACAAATTTCATGATGTTAAATAGAAGTGTCATTTGTGTTTTCATTTTCTCTCAAACTTCACCATTGCTCACATGTTCAGGCCATGTTATTCTCTGCATTTTTCTGTAGAACAACATTTCTGTTGCCTCAAGTTTTTACTTCATTTGTGAGATTGTCCAGCCTGCATGTCAGATATTACATAACATTTAAGTACTCTTTTCTTTGTTTCTAATGAGATTTTCCTTTTTCTTAATACTTGGCTTTTGGAAGACATCTTTTGCTATCCCAAGTCTTTGGATTTCAGTCACATTTTTTGTCCTCTTTTAAAACAGTTCCTTGATATTTAAATTTTTGTACTTGCTTGAGTTTGGTATCTCCAATTTGTAATTTGCATTTTGAGCTCTTCTTTTTACAGACAATTCTGTCTTCTTACAATTCTTTCTTTTTGCTTTCATTTACTAACTTCCATAGAAGTTCTTGTAATTCTCTTTCTATATCTACTATCAACAATATGTCATCTGTATATCTAATGTTGTTAAGAATTTTTGTCAATTCAGGCATCTTTATTTATGCAGCAGGAAGTGTCTGCAAGTTTTACCAGAGTTAGCCACTCAAACACAGTAACTAAAGTTTTTTACAGATTTTGAATGTTGTAAGAGCAACATTGTATATCCTTAGTGACATATATATTTTTCAAAAACTGAAATTAATATTATTCATTTTTCTTTCTGTTTATTTTATCTTGTTTCTTGAAAATGTTAGTAGCATGTAAAAACTCATTGAGGCACTCATTTTTTCACAAAAAGGAAAAGATATTAAATTTTGGTTTTAGCAAATAGATATCTTGACGAGTCAGTATATTAAATTTCAGTGTATATTAACTGAGTTTTGAAGCTTAAAAGATTATTACAAGAAAATATTTTCCATACATACAAACAGATGTATAAACACATGCATGCACAGACTCATATATATATATATATATATATATATATATATGGAATATATATGTATGTATGTATGTATGTATATATATATATATATATATATATATGATAGATAGATAGAGGTACAGTGGAGTAATGGTTAGCAGATTGGATTGAGGAATTGGAGAATTACAGTCAACTTTATTATATTCACATGCTAATACACTTGGGAAAGATATGAATCCATCTCTTCTACCTGTAGCTATAGGCAAAATAGCAGAACAGACTGGGTCCTATAGCCTTGGGTAGAAATCAGTCAAGGAGATGAAAGCTCTGAATTCAAACTGAATCACACTCTCCTAAAAGTCTGTATACATACAATAAGGAATATATATATATATATATATATATATATATATATATACATATTTTAAATAAAAACAGACCACTTTATGGTTCCATGTAATAAATTATTTCACCACAGCCCTTTTAAAGGACTGTGGATCAGCAGACTTTACTTCCAAACAAAAAATGAAAAGAAAATTTACACATTTTTGACGGGCCGTATTAAACATATGTAAATTAACAAAGTGACGAAGTGAGGGGGGAGAGAGAAGACATGAGTTAGTTAGCAGATATTTATTTAAATTATTTGCTCTGGATTTACATTGAGCTCTCTGGATTTTATCCTCCTTAGGTTTACCCATACGGATTACCTAGTTTTTCATAAACTATATATATATATATATATATATATATATGCACACTATTTACATTCTTCAGACTGTTGTCCTCATCTTTATTGTCATATTTTACAAAACCCAGTGGATAAAAGCAGTGATTAAAATAATTCAGAAATGATTTGACCCAGCAAGTTGTGAGTTCAATATCTGGCCACAGCAGAAATGGACAAAAATCCAGAAAAGGTATGGCATGTAGAACTAGAACAATCTACCTCTGTGGAGTAAATAAAGGGTTCAGTTTGAAAATCAAACATATATCACCTGAAGAAGGCTGAAGTGTACAATGTCTGAAACATTGGGAATATGACAACAAAGATGAGAACAACAGCCCGAACAATGTAAATAGTGGAAATAGTTACAATACCTCATCTCAGAAATACATACATACATATATATATATATATATATATATATATATATATATATATATATATATATATATATTTAGAAAAATAGTATGACAAATTGGAAAAAATGTTTTTGTGATATGTTTCATCTGTTAGGATTTCATTGAACTGGACTTTGTTGATCTTGCTATGTCTACACATGCATCAAATGAGAGATGCTGGTAGTTTCAAAATTTTTGAAAGAATATTTTTGAAAGAATATATACATATATATATATATATATATATATATATATATATATATGTATATATATATTTCTTTTTTTGAAAGAACATTTTTTCAGTCTAGCCAAATTCATCAGTATTCTTTTTCTAAATTATCCATTAAGATGGAAATGTCTGGAAAGTGCCTTGATCACTAGTTTAGCCATAGTAAATTTGCATCCAGGCTCTTACAATATAGTAACATTCTTGGTAGATTTTCTGTTGTCACAATGTGGAATAGTCAGGGACAAAGGTGATGGAGAGAAAAAGAATATCAATGAATTTGAAAAAATATTCTTGCAAAAATAAAAATACTCTTTTAAAAATTTGGAAACTACCTGCATCGCTTGTTTCGTGCATATGTGTAGACATGGCAACATCAACAAAGTCCAGTCTGACGAAATCCTAACGGATGAAACGGGTCACAAAAACTTTTTTCCAATTTGTCATACTATTTTTTAAATACTGTTTGTTGATATATAAAATTATATTTTATTGATCACTAGATGTTAAGCATATACATATAAATAAAGGTATGCTATAATTGTTGGTAAAAGTGCTCAATATACAGGATATACCATGTGTAAATATGAGTGAATACTGAGGTCAAAACCAAATGGCGACAGTCTATTTTTCATTCTTAAGTGAAATATTCAGGCCATGGTCTGAAGATTAGTTCAGATTATGAAACAGATCTAACAACTTAGTGCTGACCTTAGTAACCACTCTTTATATATCAATATATATATCTATATATTTTATTCAATAATCCAACAGATTTTTATTATTTAAACACTATATCTAGTGGCTACACTTATTTGAGTAGATGCTCCATTTATTTATTAAACAGTATATTTATTTTTTGTCTACTGGCCTGAATGTTTGAGAAATCTTATTAGAAAAATATATCTTTTTAATATGATTTTTTGATTATTCAGGATGGAGAAGAAAATAAATATGAGTATCCACTAAAAATAATGTTTAAGTAATATATATATATATATATATATATATATATATATATATATATATATATATGTATGTATGTATGTATGTATATATATGTATATATATGATAAAATATAGTATTTAAGCTATGCTATATTTATGGGTAAATGTGCTCAATATCCAAGATAGTGCATCTGTAATTATATAAGTGGACACTAAGCTCAACACTGAGTCACAACATTGCACATTCTTCTTCCAATTTTATCAAGGATCTCTAAATATCTATCAGAAGCACCAGACCATATGCATCGGCAATATTCTAAGCATGGATGAATGGTAGACTTATAAATATGTAAGATAGATTCTAGCAAGAAAAATAAAATTATCTAGCATATCTCAGTGAACTAACTTTCCAAGCAGCAGATTTAGCAAAATACATGCTAAGAATAATTGAGGTGGAACTAAAGGCAAAAACCGGTTTGACCCGGTAATAGAAGAGTGTACCTAATAAATTTGTCTGTCCTGTTAGCAGTTATGTCACATTCACATGAATGCACACATATATTAGACAAATCACTCTCCCATAACTACCTTATGTTATTGTAGCATATGATTTATACCAAGAAATACCAGGTAGTATGAATCAAATTTATTGCCAATGAGGAGTATTGTTTCACAAGAAAAAGATGCACATTTGGAGAAAGCCCCCAAATCACATATCATTATACTCATTCATATTAATTAAAAATGTATGAGAGATGTAGTCTTGTGTTCTTATTAGTTTTTACAATGATACTGTCAGCTGTATACAAACACTTTCTGAGATCAATAATTAAAAAAAAAGCTTTGTGTGAGTGAAGCCTGAGAGTCTTGGCAAAGATCATTTTTCTTTGAACATTGTGGACCAGCACTATAGAATCATAAACAAAGAACTGTACCAAATAACAGAAAACAAATCACTTGAGGACTACCAACAGCAGCAACAACTAAAATGGATAACACATGTAACTCAAAGAGAAAATAATGACATAATGATAAGGACATTCCACAAATAAAAGGTTAGGAAGGAAACCCTCATAATAGTTACTGGGCTTGAAAAACCTATTTTCCTGAAAAAATTGTTTTAAGAGAAAGATTTTATAAATTTCAGCCAAAGGTAGTACTGGCTGTCTGGTCAATGAATGCTAATTTTTTTCTTGTAGGAAATGGCTAATGTTACCATTACTATTCTTAATTAAAGCAATAAAAATAAACATAATTAAAAAAGACTAAAAGAGAAAAAGAACTATGGCAGTTTGCAACATAAAATTAAAAGCAAAATAAAATAAAAGAGAACATCAAAACAAGCTAAATGCTTATTGTATCTCATTCATCAGAACTTGATCAAAGAAAGTCATATTTGTTGTGCATACCCAACTAAAAAGGATACAACGTCTTTCCCACAGAGGAAACATCTATAAATTGTGCCTCCTAATCTCTAGCTTGGTTATATTTTTATATAAACAAATAACATTCAGTCCTAACAACCAGTTTTCTAACTTCAGTTTACATAAGGAAGTTTGTCTTGATTTAATAAAAATAGTTTAAATTACTTTTAAATGGAAGCTTGAATGTGATCTGCACAAAACTGAGAACATGTCCTCTCGGAAGGATGATGCACACTTTCAATTTTGTATCAGGTGTTCTGCAATTGCAGACCAGGATGCAATGGTGCAAGTTATCTAGCTGACCTTTTCTAATGGATGTCAGGACATGTTGAGCAATTCTTTCTTTTAGAAGTTGACTGGTCCTAACTATGTAGCCAGTGTCACACTGACATTTAAATAAATCAATTATAGAACTAGGTTGCATGGCTAAACCAAGAATATATTCCACGAGGGTGAGCTGAAAAGTTCATAGGCTGATTATGAAGGGGTGATGCTAGAGCTGTGAATTCTTGCATGAATTAGTTTTAACTCTTCTTATTAATAACTGCATTGTTCTTTTCCAAGTAAACTGACATCTAATTGTTCAAAAAATACTTCAAAAGTAACTAGTAGCAACTTCTCTTGGAAATAGACAAAATTTGGCATTGTGCTTTTATCAAGTATCTTCAGTAAAAGGGTTTAGCCTTCAAGGACATTCATGTTGACATGGTTGCTATATTAAGGGATGACACTCCAGCTTTATCAAAAGTAGGAAGTTATTGAAAGGAGTTTTGTTTTATCAGGACAATGCTCCAGCATACAAATCCTTGGTTTCAATGGCTGGTTGATCACTCTCCCTATTCTGATTTGGTCCCATCTGACTATCATCTGTTCCCCAACATGAAAACATACTTGGTTGGGGACCAGTATTGCAGTGATGACAACATCATATCTGCTCTTGATGACCTTTTTGACCAACTGTATGAAACTGACAAGACCAATAGAAGAAGAACTGCATAGACTGCAAGAGAGACTTATGTTGAAAAATAAACCTCATTTGGTCAAATTACATGGAATTATCTTGGTCAGCCTATGAACTTTTCAGCCAACTCTCATACATTTTAAGAAAATGAAAATGGTTTGGATAGAGAAAAATTACTGAAAGGATGTAAAGAAAAATTGAGAAATAAATACTAAAAGGAAAACAATTGTATCAATGACAGGGCTGGTGGGTGCTACGGCAACAGCCCCATCACAGGGAGTGCCCAAGCCTGACTGGGGGTCCCAAACAGTGCTTTATGACCCTTGTTGTCTTATCAAGATTTGCATTTTTCTACCTACATTTATATACATTATAAATTAAACTAAGCACAACTGACTATTAAAGGATAAAAAATGTTCAAATCATTCCAGAGCCCCCCACCCACAAATCCATGAATTTGTTTTGCTCATGTTAAGTCTCAGAAAACCACTATATAAAATTCACTATTTTTCATTCCTAATGTTGAATGTGTTAAAATTCTTGAACTTTTTATCAAGAAAGATCTCAAGTTGATGTTAAAAATTGCCACAAAACATTTTTTGAGATTGAATTATTTGTATTTAGATACATGACGTTTATTTTCAAATTTTCTTGGTGATTTGTTCCCCCTATAGTACATATGATCCATTCTTGTACATACTTAAGTTATAATAAAATTTGTATTTTATATGAATACTACCTGTATATAGTAGAGTGGGGGGGCATATAATAGATTAGGTGTGGCACAAGACTCTTGCACCAGCTCTGATCAACATTATAGTTTCCCAACTCAAAAGATTGTCAAAATATTCTTTAATATGAAACAACAAGCAAATGAAAATTTTATGTATGTTCTTTTTAATGAGATGAATAGCAGAATCTGGGGAAATGTTCCCCGCAGTTCTTACAAGATACCTTTTTTTATTTTTCACATTCTTTAAAGATGAAAGCAGAACAAAGAAAAGATTAATAAGAAGAAATAAACATTGGCACATTTTCTGAAAACCATTTTCATCCTCAAAGAATAGACAACCTCCACAATTTAACTTCTTCATTCTAATGCTTTTGCTTCTACTTCCATTTAAGAGGAAGGCATTCTTATCAGCAAGATAAGTGTTTGTATTCATGAAACATTATATTTCTGCTTTCATTTTTTATAGATGCATCTGGGTGTATATGTGTATGTGTATAAGTGGCCACTGAAAAGTTCCATGCCCAACCATGACTCATTTAACCAAAATCTGACCAATTGACCAAACATCAGTATATATATATGTGTGTGTGTGTGTTTATAGATTTAATAGGCCAGTTAATGAAATTTGAGCAATAAAAAGACAATAAAATGGTAACAATATTGGCATTAAGATTTATTATATATTATCCTTTTGATTAAATAGAAGCACGAAGAGAAAGATTTTAAAGTCAGAATTTTCAGACACCCTTGTGTCCTTTTTCAATGAAAATTCTCACTTTAAAATCTTTCTCTTTGTGCTTCAATTTAGTAAAATTCTGACTTTGAAATCTTTCTCATTGTTATATACTGTACCTATGAACACTAATGGGTATGTCCCAATCCTCATAAATACGTTGGACACTATTGTAAGTCGGGATAATATGCTGTCTAAGTAGTCCACCACTAGCAGTGGTTTACCTACTTCACGTCGCTGGCGAGTATTGTATTTTGTTAATGTTATAAGATTACCATTTCATTTCCAACCTCTGTTTTGGTTATTCTGCATTCAGTAACCCTTCTTAAGTTACAAAACTCTTTGTGCCTCAATTTAGTCCAAAGGCTGACTAATATATAATAAATTTCATCAATCTTATTGCCAATATTGTTGTCATTTTCTTGTCTCTTTATTCCTGAAAATTGATAAACCGACCTATTAAATCTAAATATTCTAAGAAGCACATGTGGATCATTGTTTTAATATATATATATATATATATATATATATATATATATATATATATATATATATATATATATATATGTACAGGAGGCATGGTGGAGTAATGGACAGTGGCTTGAATTGAGGAATCGGGGAGCCAAGTTCAAATTCCAGTCAAATCCATTACATTCACTTACGTGCTAAATACTCTTGGGAAAGGTATGAATCCTCTTCTTCTCCCTGGGTTCTATAAACTTGGATGGTAACTGGTCTAGGAGAAGGACAACTCTGAATTCAAAATCTGCATACAGTCGTTTGGAAACCTTGCGGCACGTAGTGCACCAGGTCTCTGTATTCGGCCCTTCAAAAAGTGTGAGATGGTTCTGCACAAAACCTTCACCACTATTATCAAATCTCATGTGTTGGTGCTCAATGCCATAATAAATGGAAGAGCTTTAATATATTTTTTAAGTCCACTTTCAAGTGGGCGGTGACTGACCATGATTGCCAGTTTCATAAGCTTTTGTGCAATCATCAATCAGTTACTAGTTGTGTTTGTGAAAATAGAAACTCTTATACTCCCAGATAAGTTCAAAATGGTAAGACAACCAAATTGATCAGGAGGAGGGTAACCTATCCAGCCAAGATTAGAATAGCTGAAAAATTATAAAAACAAAACAAAACACCACAAATGGTTTACCGGTGTAATAAAAAAGTGTTCAATGTCATGGGGGACAATAGCAGCATGGTAGAGGAGCTTACTGCTTCAAGCAAAAAAGTGCTGTATAATAGAAGGCCACAAAAGGTACCCATGTCAGAGCTTTTATAATTAGAAATAAGAATAAGCAGCTTCCAAAAGAGTCTGCTTAAGATTGCCCACAAGAGAAAAGAGTGCTCAATGCCACAATAGATGGCTAATAGATACACAAAAAATATTGCATTCTTTTTAATGCAGCTTCACTTCTAATAAATGTTACAGATGATGTCACCATAGACTATTTCAAACTTTCACCTTTTCAAAGAATACCAGGATGTAAACAAAGAAGTTCTGCCTACCACACAGACACCAGGTTGGTTACTGAAAATGACTGAGATGGTCAAAATTACTTGGACAAAACAACAATACAACTCCGACAGTTTCTTTCACTTTATAGAACAGACTCCTCTTTAAGTCTAGCATCAACTAATATCTTCACCCCTTTAAATCAAGAGTAATTCTTTTTGTATTCTCCTTATCATCATGATCTTTACTTCCTTTCACCTCCACTTATACTCATATCCTACATATTTCTTCCTAATCTTTAACACTACCTTCTATCTTGTATTGAATGAACTTTAGTGTAAAAAAGTGACCTGCATTCTTATTTTATTAAAAAGATAATGACTGAAATAATAAAATAAGAAGGAAATTCAATTCAAACAGCTTATTCCCAAGAACCACTACTTTGGGGAAAAAACTCCCAAGAGGATGCTTCCCCACTACAATCTTAACCTCTTGAAGTATTGGGTTAACTCTCATATATCCTACATATCCTCATAATATGCTTTTCTTACATTTTCTTATTAAAAACTTACAACAAACTTATCCAGTAACCCTCTATCTTGAGTAGCTTTTGGGTCTTGTGTATGCTGAACAATAGTATAACAAAAATTGCTAATCACTGAAAAGTACAGTAAATGATTAAAATAATAATTTCAGGATGATGTTGATGATTATCAACAGCAGCAGCATACAAAGAATATTTCAGAATCATCATCAACAGCAACAGCAGCAGCATTCAAAGAATATTTCAGAATCATCATCAACAGCAACAGCAGCAGCATTCAAAGAATATTTCAGAATCATCGTCAACAGCAACAGCAGCAGCATTCAAAGAATATTTCAGAATCATCAGCAACAGCAGCAGCATTCAAAGGATATTTCAGAATCACCATCAACAGCAACAACAGCTTTCAATCAAAGAGCATGTTGCAATCATCCTTATGATCATTTTCAGCAGCAATAATGTCAGTCTCATGCATACAAATATCCTCATCAATTTTTAGGTGGTTCAAATATTCTCTGTTGATGTTTATTCCTGTTCTTCTCCATATCAATTTCCAGAAGTTACTTCCAAGAATGATGCAAATAATTTAGATAATATCACTTTTTCGTTCCTTTTCTTTATTTCATCTGTATTTTTGTCTTGTCAAATTATTACACTACTGTTATAATATATATTATCAACGGCTTTTATATAAATTTTGAATTGATTTAAAAAGTGCTGATTGTTCTATTGAGTCAAATGCCTTATCAGATTCAACTAGCTCCAAACAAAATGGTCTGTTATATTCTGTTGCTTTTTGTCAACCACTTGGTCTATAATTTGTAGATAGCATATTTTTGAAAAACATCCAATTTAGAAATTCACACATCAGGAAAATAAAGTATTTTTTGATTTTGAGAAATCAAAAATACTTTTTTATCCTGATGAATAGACTTCAGAATCTGTGAAACTCTGATTAGAGATAAGTGAACATTTTGTTTATTATTATCATTATTTATATTAATATATATTCTGTGAAAGATTTCAGATAGAATAAATTTGTAAAAGGACAATATGAAAGGAAAACTTAGCTAAGTTTTCCTTTTGTCTTTATTCATATTATATTATATTATATATATCTATTATATATTAATAAACATGACTGCTTGATTCTTTGAAAACACATCTTTTAAAAGCTGTAACTTTTTCTAACTTGTTTTTTTTTTTCAGATAAATGATGACAAACATCAAATTAACTCAGCAAATGACAAGGCATGATGCTCACTTCCTGAAAGTTTCATGGTCATTTGTTGTCAAAGTTCATAAAGTTCTGGAAGCCACTGGCAGGGATTCTACAGCAGTAGATCAGTAGATAAATGTAAAATGCATGTAAAGTGTCCTAATGTCATCCGAAAAGAATATCCAAATTTGTATGAAAGGTACAGGAAATTATTGATAAGAAACCTGTGGCACACCCATGTCAGTACAGATGCAAAAGAGGCCTCAGGTCACATGCAGATATGTTTATCAACCCCAGTTACACCCGGGTTTTTTCTGTTAGCAGTGAAACAGTTTGGTTTATCTAGATGCAAACCTCTCTGCAACTGGTCAAGATCTGGGTCATTGTAAGATGCCAATAAAAACAGGGGGAAAACCAGCAGTCAGCAAGATATGATGTCTTGTGAAGTTGGTCCTGTGCACATTTTTGATATCTGCAAGGAATATGCAAGGACTCAATCTGAAGTCTTGAGTCCTTGTATACATATTAAGAAATTCCTCTTAAACACATATGAGGATTGATAAAAAAAATGTACATTTAAATTACCTGTTACCAATTTCTTCACATCTTCCTCCTTCTTTTCTATTACACTCAATGTCATATGTTTGTCTATTTATTTTTTAAAAAAATAATATATTGTTCAATAGTTTAAAAAAGAATAAAGTGTTAAGAGGTCATTTGATAAAAATTGCCTGAAGATACCATAAGTTTGAAACCAAGGTAGCAGATTCAACTGATCTCTTGATTTTTAAAGTTAAAAGCTCTACATGTTATTTTTACTTTTATTTTATTTTTTTCTCATGTGTACTGAGCACTTTTTAATACTACTGCTTCCTGGTCTGATTCAACTCTGACCATTAACCTTATATATATATATATATATATATATATATATATATATATATATATATATATATTTCTAAAATGTAGTAAATAAAAAACCTAAACCTTTCCATGCCCACAGTTTTACGTATGCATCATCAGGACTATTACTGTTTGACGATTTGCAGAAGAAACCATGGTAGCAGAAAGGTTTGGAATTTTACTACCTAATGATCCATAAAAGAAACTGTTTTAGTGAAAAGGTTTGAAATTTTTACTTACTGGATTTTAGAAAAGTTTAATTCACTTTATTTTCTATTTTTTGAAAATACAATGAGTGCTTTTCTGTGCAACTGCTTTATTCTAAATAGCAAGTAATTAGCTTTCTGTTTTTGTTGTATTTTGTCACAAATATACATCTCAATAGATAACTAGATAAATAGATAGATACCATTAGTAAGAAAGAAGTTCCATTCAGACATCTTCTTCCCACTACTTTGTGGAACAGATTCTTGAGCAGATGCTTTCCTGACCACTATGATCTTAGACCCTTCAAGTCTAGGATAAACTGTTATCTATCCTACATA
>OZ010576.1:60305282-60465282 GCA_963932145.1 Acanthosepion lycidas
AGAAAATATTTAAAATAACATTTTTATTCATTAGAACATTGAGAGATGTGGTGATTTGCTACAAGAAAATCAGGCAATATCAAAAAAAAGCATCATTAGTCTCTTGTTATTTTACAGCAGAAGTCTTAGTATTCTCATATTTGGTTACTGACGATGAAAAACACAATTTTTATCAATTTGCTCCATTTGTTGTTTCTACACAATTCTATATAATCGAAGGAAAATCAGAACAGAATGTTCATCAGTTCATTGTTTTCTTATTCATTAATTATGGGTTTCTTGAAAAACTAAAGCAATTAAAGAAGTATTACAGATTTTCTTTATTAGTAGACAGCGATAGATGGGAGCAGATAGTGATAGATAGATAGATAGATAGATAGATAGATAGATAGATAGATAGATAGATAGATAGATAGATAGATGTGAATAGAGTGAAATAGATAAACAGGTAGATATGTATAGGCCTAGATAGATAGAAAAATGAAATGAGCAGATACAAATGCCCTGATGGCTAATTGCTATAAAATAAAATGAAGTGAAATACAGATTGGTTAATATATATATATATATATATATATATATATATATATATAATTTCTATATACAATATATATGTGCAGTACTTATTGGACTGAATATATATATATATCATTTTTTTAACTAAGCTGGATTCATTCTCACACATGGTCAAAACAGGAAAGCAACGAGTTAGGATTCAACTCCTCAGCAAAGACTAACTTGTAAACCATTGCATGCACCTCTCTCTCTTTCTCATATATATATATATATATATATATATATATATATATATATATATATATATATATGTATATGCATATTGTTTAACAAAGGTATTCCATATTTTTTATCTATGCAGGTATCTTAAAATATTTGTGTCCAGCCCTATATATATATATATATATATATATATATATATATACACACACACAAAAATAATAAATACACATTTTATTCTTCACCGGTATCAAAATTCTGAGTTTCATGCACAATGCAATCATCTGGTGTTGATGCAAAACTGAGCATTGCATAATATATATATATATATATATATATATATATATATATATATATATATATGTATATATGTATGTATATATATATATATGTGTGTGTGCGTGTGTGTGTCTATGTGTCTGTGCACGCATATGACAAATATAGTTTTAAGGCATGTTATATTTATGAGTTAAAGTGCTCAATATCAGGGATAGAGTATCTGTAAATATAAAAATAAAATATATCCACTTTTATATATAAATATATATATATATATATATATATATATATATATATATATATATATGCATTAAAATAATAAGAAAGAACTGTAAGATTTATAATCCAGTGTTCTTAGCAGGTATTTTATTTAAAATAACAGTGCACGATCCAAAACAGTAGAGCAAAATATTATAAATATTTTATCTTTTAAAAATATGATTCCCTTTGACACAGAAAATTGCCATGTTTCAAAACTGAAACTAAATTTATAAATTTAATTATTAAAATTAAACTCAAAATCCATAGTTTTGTTCCATTGTCAAGTGATGATAGGAATAAACTTTCAAAAAATCTAATTAATTTATAAGCACATACAATATTGATATTATGAGTTGTTAAGGTTAAGGAAAATCTATTTTAATTTAGGGGTGGCTGGGTTTTTATTTCCCTAAATTAAAATAGATTTTCATTAACCTTAACAAAACTCATAATATCAATATTGTATATGCTTATAAATTAAGTAGATTTTTTTTTAAGTTTATTCCTATCATTGCTGAATGATGAAACAAACTATGGATTTTGAGTTTAATTTTAAAAATTAAATTCATAAACTTAGTTTCAATTTTGAAACATGGAAATATTCTATGTCGCAATAAATCATATTTTTAAAAAGAACACAATTATAATAATTATTATATATATATATATATATATATATATATATATATATATATATATATATATATACACACACACACACACACATATATATATATTTATATACATATATGAAAGTAAGAAAAAGTATACCTATAAAAGAAATAAAAGTTAATAAAATTGGTTTATTCCCATAATAGCTAAGATGTAATCAGTCAGATCACAGCCTTTAAATAACAGTAAAAAAAGAAAAGAATTATAAAAACCATTGCAATTAAAAAAAAAAAATACATGCCTTTGTGTATATCTGAATTATAGATTAAATTTTCTCTGGTGACATATTTGTTGACATTTGGACATTGAAAATAAATTAAAAAAATAAATGAATAAATAAAAAACGCAACTTACCTATTATTTTATAGTTGCTGATGGAGTTTAACATACAATTTAAAATCAAAGAATCCAAAAGTGATGTTGCAAAAACAGAGGTATAAATATATATGCAATTTTTTTCATATATAACAATTTCAGATATATGTTGGAAAGTGCTGTCCAGAGTTTAAGTGCACTCCAAAAATATTTTAATGAAATTCCAAACTTTTTTGATGAATGTTTACAGAAGTGGCGCCACCTTTAACCATACCTGTTAATATTCAAATTCTCTGTTAGAATTTTTAAAAACTTGTGGGTTTGAAATTATTCTGTCTTAACTGTTCAGTAAAACCCATGTGGAATAATCATGCATTTGAATGTACCAGTAGTGGATTTGTCGGTGAGCATCTATACGTGTCTTGGATTTTGTCTTTTTATGTGGAGGTATGGATAGGTGCAAAATGTCTAAAAAATTGATTCTATACACATGTTAGTTGTTGCTGTTATATGTAAAATTCCTTTTTTTGCTGAGTGAGAGTTATGTTTCAATACTCAGTTAAAAGGGGGATTCAAAAATAAGAAATTAAATTTAAGTGAATAACAATCAAAACTCCCCTTTGCATCATCTATCTTGATTGACTTGTAGATTTTGTGTATAAGACATGCTCTGTTTCTTTTTCCTTCTTCTTCTTTCTAACGGTTATATAAGGTAAGCAGAAGATAATTTGTGCTTCTTTTACCAAAATTAGGATTCTTCAAAAGATAACAAACAGAAAGAATTATTTTGAAGGAGACAATAAGATATAATCAGTATGAAGCCACAGAAAGAAAAAAAACCTGTAGCAGGAATAGATTGCAATGAAATCTATAATATAGTATTTAAAATAGTGTTATCTGTATGTAGTACCGTTGCTACTGCTGCTGCTGCTGCAGTAGATACAAACAGATGTTATAGCAGTAGGACTTTCAACCTGAACAGAAACAGTACTGGCAGCTGTAGAAGCAGCAGACAAAGCAAAGGTGGCAATATAGATAGAAGTATTAGCAGAGTTGATCAGTACACATGGTATGTATGAATAATAGCTCCTGTTCCTGTTGAAAAAGATGCACCAGGGAGAAGAAAGCTGGTGATGATGTTAGAGATTGAAAAGGGAGACAGGGGAAACCTGAAGGTTGTGTCAGGGGAAACGAGATATAGATAGGTAAAGGAAGAGGATGGTGTGAAAAAGAAGGGGAGGAGATGAATAGCTGGGAGGAAAACTGTTTAACACTTGAGGAGGGAAGAGAAGGATAACATGTAACTACTGCAATATTGTTATGTATTGATTTTAGCTGAGGGAAAAAAGTAGTGAAAAAAGGAGAGTATAAGCGATAAGAGTGAGGAGGAGGAAGAGCATATAAGGTAGAGATAAGAGGATTATTGACAGGAAGGTATTAATATGTTGTAAGTAGAAAAAGAGTCAGTGAGTGGAAATGTGAGGGGGATATTTGGGATGAAATGGTTGCCAAAGAGAAGCAGGAAGTTAAGGGGAAAGAAATCATTGAATTATGAAAATGATAAAGAAAAGAATGTAAGGATGTTGTTCAAAAAAAAAAAAAAAAAAGAAGTAAAAAGAAAGATGAACAGAAGAGAAAATGAGAAGAGACTGAGAGAAATAGTGAGGGATCAAGGAGAAAGAAAAGGGAAAGATGAGAAGAGAGAGAGAGAGAGAAAAGACAGTATTAAAAGGTCAGAAAATATAAAGAGGAAAAAAAAAAGAGATGTAGAGAGGGAGTGCAGTAGAGAGTAGATGACAAAATGAACATAAAAGAGGGAAGAAAGAATAAAGCAGAAAGAAAAAGAGAATAAAAACAAAGTGTGTGGCTGGTGAAAGAAAGAACAAAAGAAAGAAACAGAAAGAAAGGAGAAAGAGAAATAGAGAAAGAAAGTTATAAAGAGAGCCAAAGAAAGAAACAAATAATCCATTCTATAATATGAAACAATGTGACTATATATTTATCAGCTATTTAGCATGATTGTTCTCACTTATTAATGAGATATTCCGTTGTCATGGTAGCAGAAGGCATTTCTTAACACCAATAAGTGAAAAAGACTTTGTGTTACCATAACAACAGAATATCTCGTTCGTAAGTAATGAAAATGAGTTGCTGTATATTATTTTTGTTTCTTTTGTTTTATATTAGTTTTCATTGGATATTTTTACTTTTTATAACTCAAAAAGTAGAATTCTTTCCTATATGATACAACTGTTAAGCATATAGATAAAAAAATCCTTGATTATTCTGGTAGAAAATATAAACAATGGACATCTTAGAAATATAGACAGACTCATAAGCAATGGAATTGAAAAATTACTTAAGTACTGCTATTGCCTTTTGACAGAATTGGTAAACTAGCAATAATTACGAAGCCAATAGGGATACACATTTTCTCTTTTTTCATTTTTTTTCTCTTTCTTTCACTTTCTTTGTCTCTTTCTTTTTTTTTTTTTTACTTTTTTTTATCAATTTTTCTTTTTCTTTTGTGCTTTCTTTTTTATCACTTTTTCTCTTTCTTTTTTTTCTTTTTTCTTTCCTCTATTTCTTTATTTTTTATTTTGGATTTTCCTTTTTCTCTCTTTTTCTTTTTTTTTTTCTCACTGGCTTTTTATTTTCCTTTCTCTCTTTTTCTTTTTCCTTGTTCTCTTTCTTTCTCTCTTTTTCCCCTTTTTTTTCTCTGGCTTTCTTTCTTTCCTTCTTTTTTTCTTTTCTTTCCTTTGTTTTCTCTTTCTATTTCTCACTGGCATTTTTCTTTTTCTTTCTCTTTTTCTCTTTCTTTCTTTTTCTTTCTATTTTTCTCTGGCTTTTTTCCTTTTATTCTTTCTTTTTCTTTTCATTGGCTTCTTTTTTTTAATCATGTCATCCTAAGCAAGTTGATAAAACTATTAAGATGCAAGGGGTTACTGAGTGTGAAAGATTATAAGAAAAGAAAAACACTATTAAGGAGTGAGACCAATAAAAGAACAGGAACAGAAGATAATGATTGACATTGCATTTAAATTTTTGAAGATCAAACTTGACTGAGAAGCAAGAAGCTGGAAGAGAGTTCCACAAGTGAGAAGTGTAAGAGAAGAAGCTGTTAGCATAGAATTTACAGTTACATTTAGCCATTTAAAGACATTTAAAGTCTAGGTACCATGGAGGATAGCTCCTCAGAACATTTACCAAGAAAGTATTTATGGAAAAGTCACAGGGAAGCTAAGTTACGGCAGTAGAAAAGTGACTGAAGCTGAGATGTCAGGTCAGAACCAATGACATTGCAGATTCTTTATTGGATTTAATCAAGAATTTCTAAATATATTACAGGAGCCCCAGACCATATGTGGATATCTTTCTTTCCTCAGACTCAACACAGAAGTCTACATCAAGTTTTTTGAGGAGGTAGTGCTGCCCTGGATCAAGAGGGTGGCTGCTGGAAGATCCTATGTCTGGCAACAGGACTCTGCACTATGCCACACAAGCAGGAGAACACAGTCATGACTGTCAAACAATTTCTGCAACCACATCACCCCTTACATCTGACCACCTAACTCCCCAAACTGCAAGCCCCTTGATTGTTATGTGTGGGGCACAGATGAGCAAGAGACCAAAAAACTCCTTGTAAATGAAAGCAAGGAGTATAGCAGCATTCACCAACTTAAACAAGGAGAGTTGCAGGAGATTCTGAAGATGTCTGCAGGCCATGATTGAAGCTGATAGAGATTTTATTGAATAAATTTACTCTTTAATATTTCAAGATATTTTTGTGTAATTTTAGTAAATATATCTGTTAAAATGAGATGTCAGTGTTATTTTCATTTTTGCGTAATTTAGACGACAATTTATGTACGTCACATAAGCACCAAACCAGATGTGGTGGAAATGCTCAATGCCTGGATGAATGGTAAACTTATAAATGTTTAAGATAGAATCTTGCAAGAAAATTTGTCTTGCACAACACAGTGAACCAGCTTTCCTAGCAGTAGACTTAGCAGTTGATTCAATATGATTGTTCCATTTCATGCCAGTGGAAAACATTAGACCAAGAATGCACAGTTACTCTCTTATCCTGGAGGTTAGCATTAGCCATAATGCTTAGAAGAATTGATTATAAATATTAACAATCCTGTTTTTATTGTTAAATTTTATTATAATTTAGATTGCAATTGTTAATTGTTATATAGGAAGAAAATGAGTAACTGCCAACAACAAGGTTTGAGTGTGACACTTTGGACTTACGAACATATATTTTCTGCCAGGTGTATAAATAGTGGTGTCAGGCTACTGACTGCAGTGATTATTGTGTGACTATTGAGTGGAACTATCCAGTTGAATTAGTGTGCATTATTGTGCATCGATAATTTAGGTTCTGATTTAGGCATTACCAGATGTTAGCTGAGCCGCGCTACTAACAAGGTATTCACTGAATTGGTTAATTATCATTGGTTGACTTGTATTTCTTTGTTCTTGTTAAGTGTCTATTTGCAGTTGTGATTAAATACTGTTTTATTGAACATTGAAGTCTTGAGTTATACTTAATTATTTTACATCCATCAAGAAATTAATATTTTTAGACCACCATTGAATCTTGCATAATGTATTTTGAGTATTTAGCAAAGAATGGTGTAGGTGAGTAAACTTGAATAACAAAATGGGTGACCACTAGCTGGTATTAAATAATAAATATTAAATACTAAACAAGATATCCCTAAATATGGAAGAAAACAATCTACTACTGCAGATTAAATAAAGGGTTCAGTTCAAAATTCCTGGTAAGTTACTCAGATAGATATAAACCTGATGAAGGCTGGAGGGCACCAGGGCTGAAACATTGTGATAACAAAAATGAGGACAATACTCCACATGTAAATAATTGAATAACAAAGATGTATAAAACTATTGATAAAGATGGGAAGTATTCTTTTCGTTTGTTAAAAAACAACTCCCTTCATTTTCTTTCTTCTTGTTTCTCACTTCTTTCAAATTCTCCTTCTCCCACTTCACTTTTTTTCTTTCTTGTTTCTCACCTCTTTCTTATCCTCCTCCTCCTCCTCCAGTCCTGGGTAAGACGATAAACTACGTCCAACAGCAAGACCTCTGATCAGGAGGTTTTGAGGAGCATGGAACCACCTCTTAATTGCTGGTGTTCCCAGCTCCACCCTAACCCGGGGTGGTAGCACCTGTTAGGGTCCCAACTATCAGCAAATAGTTAACCCCCAAATTGGGGTCAAAACACTATGAAAGTGTGAAAATAGGTCTTAATGCCAGAAATACTTTGTAAAAGAAAAATTTTTTTACCATCAATACATTATCAGCAATACATTTTAGGCCAAAAAAATTTACCAGCAATACTTTTTTGAAAAAAATATTATCAGAAATAGAGATTTTTTTTAAGGGAAAATATTACTAGCAATACATGTTTGAAAAAACAAATATTACCGGCAATAAAAATTTTGTCGGCATTAAATAACCGATTGAGGTTGATATGACGTAAACCAAACCAAACCAAACCTCTTCCTCTGGCAATCACTTTCTTCTTCCTTCTCATCTCTCTCTTATTTTCCTTCACCCCCTTCACTTTCTTTCTTCTTTCTCAACTCTTTTTTATTCTCCATCTCCATCTCCACATTCACTTCCTTTCTTTCTTCCCACTATTTTTCTGTATTATTTCTTCTCTTTCTTTTTCACATCTCTCTCATTCTCCTTCTCCTTTCTTCCCTAATGTTGGAAGAATGGCTTTTCCTCTTTTGTTACTGTTCAACTGTAACTCTCTTGTAGAGTTACATTTGAACAGTAAAAAAAAACTTGGCATCTCATTGCATTTTGCCTCTTTTACTATGTGTTGCTTCTCACATCTCTCATTTTGCTAACTCAATGCCCTTTTCCCCCTTGCTTCTTAGAATCCTAATTAGTGAACCCCAAAATACTGTCCATCCTTAATGATGTGCTGTATTGACCCTGCCCTAGCCAGCATAACAACTTTATTAAACACATGCACTCTGACTTACATTTCTAAATAAATGAGTTCGAATTGAAGAAGAAGAAAAAGAAGAAGAAAATGTGAAAGAATAAGAAAATAAAAGGTAAAGAAAACAAGTGAAGGAAATATTTTCCAAATCAGAAGAAATTTAGAGAAGACTAAAAGGAGGAGGAAAAATATAATAATAATATTTCACAGAAAATTTCAAGATAAGAATGTTCCCTATCATGTTACTCACGTTTCTGTTGCATTTCATTCATAGTGGCAGCATTTCATTCACTTTGTTGCATTGATTAACAATACAACCCTTTTTATCAAGGCAGCAACTTTTATACAAAGACTTGTATTTTTTTATATTTTTATGCATTTTTTAAACAAATTTGCAGAAAACAGATATACTATAGAAACATTGTTAAACATTGTCTTTTCTTTTTCTTTTCTTAAACTGTACTCTTGTATAAGTGTTGCAAAATACTGGTAGTGTCATTTCAATGATTTTGTTTGTTCATAATAATAATTAATAAATAAATATCACCCACATGATTAGCACATGTGGAATACTTGTGCAAAAAGAATATAGGCACTGTCATGATAATGTGGCCTCCCATCTGCATTGGTGCCTATGTAGGAAGTATGAACTTGAAGTTGGACAGAAATTGTACCACTAAAAACCAGAGGAGGGAATCAAAAACAACCAAGTCAAGATCTTGTCGGATTTCAACATTCAAACAGATAGCATCCTTGAGGCCACTGAACTATACCATTTCAAGTTCAATGTGGTACTAATCAAAGTCATTTTGGGACTAAGCAAGTTCATAATGAAATAGCCAAGTTCAAAATGGAATAGTCAAAATCAAAATGGGACATAGCAAATTCCAAATGGGATAGTCAAATTCAAAAAGGGATGTAGCAAATTCAAAATGGAATAATCAAATTTAAATTGGGACAAAACAGATTTAATATGAAATAGTCAAATTCAAAATAGAATAAGCAAATTGGATTTGGGACTTAGCAAGTTCAAAATGGATTAGGCAAATTCAATTTGGGACTGAGCAATTATTTTGCTAAAAAAAGACTTTAAAATTAAATATTTTTATGATAAAATAATAGTGTTCAACTAAACTTTACTATTGAAATGTTTTATTTTCTAGGAGCAATCAATAAATCAAGAAAATTCATGAAAGGTGTATGTTTTGGGATACAACTTTCAGCACTTAAAATCTCTCACTGTACCTCAATTTTTTCAAAGTCTGTCTTGATATATGCATTCCTTGCTGCTTTTTCTTACGACTTTCGAGATTTGTCCTGTTGTCCCCCAAATCATTTCATTTTGAATAACTCTCTCTTATGCTCTCTCTTTTTAACACTATGTACAGTCTATCCATCTCTTTCTTTCTTCTTCTCTTCTCCCTGATTGTCTTACCAATGAAAGTGCCAGAAACTCTAACTTTGACACAAATTTATCCATTCAAAAATAGCCTCTTGTAAGGAATTGGTAGGAAAATCTACACAATGTTGCACTCTGATTTTTAATTATCTGATTTACCGCCCAGTTGATTTTTTAATCTATGATATTTGTTTATTGAAACGTGCAGATAAGTTTGAAACATTTTTCCATAATGAATCTGCTTAGTCCCAATTCAAACTTGCTTATTTCATTATGAATTTGCTTTGTTCCAGATCAAACCGGCTTATTTTATTTTGAATTTACTATGTCTCATTCTGAACTTGGCTATTTCATTTTGAATTTATTACATTGTATTCTGAATTTGGATATTTTCTTAAGAACTTGCTTAGTCCCAAAATAACTTTGATTAGTACCAAATTGAACTTGAAATTGTACAGACATCACAATCATTGACAAAAGCAAGAAAATGCCTCCTCATCAATGTGGTTGTACTTGGTGACCATAATATCAATGTCAAAGAAATTGGAAAGCTTAAAAATATATTGATCTCAAGACTGAGGTTGCCAGAATGTTGGATGTTCTGGTCACTATTGTCCCAGTTATCATCAAAGCATTGTTACCTATACCACCAAACCTAAAGATTAAGAAAATCAAAATAAAGTCTAACATCCCATTATTTTAGAAGTCTGTGTTGCTTGGCTCTGCAAATATTCTGCCAAAGGTGCCATCAATTTGAGGGCATATGACTTGATGGAGAACACACCTATAATGTAAGATCTGCAGTTGAAAATGAAAAACCATGTGTAAGAAGAGAAGATAATAATAACAGAAAAGGAAACAGAATGGGGAAGAACGAAAAGAAAGGAAGAAATTCTTGAAGGAATTAGAATAACAATAATAGAAGTAAAAAAATAAATAATAATAATAATAATAATAGTAATAATAATGATGATAATAATAATAATAATAATAATAATAATAATAATAATAATAATAAGAAGAAGAAGAAGAAGAAAAAGAATAATAAGAATAGAAAAAGGAGAGAGATTATGACAGTCAGAAGTTGAAAATAAAGAATCCAAAAATGAAAACAAAGCAACTTCATGGAGATTCAAGAGACAAAAAAGGAATTGAAGATAAAATTGTGGTGGGAATTATTGTGCCAAGAATACTTGAGGGTAGAAATGGATTCCCTACCAATTGCGTCTCGTCTCCGGTACAAGTGTATTTAAACTGACAATATTAAGATTAAAGTAGACAGGATAAAACAGAATAGTAAATATTCCATTTATAGATATAAAGACATTGGGCAAGGAAGATGATCCACTGTAAATTATAGAAAGGAATTCAGGACCTGTCCTAGGGAATGTAAAAATAAAATTTTAGTGTGCTGTAAAGTAAAAATGGATAAATCGATCCAGCAAATGGTATCAGATCTCATCACAATGAAGACAGAGATGATTTTTCAGATAGAGTGTTGTTAAGCCAGCAGACAAGAGTAAAAAGTTAAAGAAATATCATCACCTTGCTTGAGAATTGAAGAGATTTTGGAAAAAGGAAGGCGATGATTGTACTTGCATTTGTTTTGTGGTGAGACTGAAAAAGCTGGAACTACAATGGAAACCATCTTTTTTGGACTTTATATATATATATATATATATATATATATATATATATATATATATATATACTTTATATATATATATATATATATATATATATATATATATATAAAGTCAAAAGGAAATGATTTTATTTTGTGACAAGTTTTTATATACAAGGGCAAAAATGTTAATGGTTTTTCAAAATTTTTGTTATTTTTTCATTTATGAGACCTTGAATTGTATCAGCTCATATCCATGAGCTTGCCTGACTTTCCATCTAACCTGATGAATATTCATGAGCACTCCCATACCAAAGATTTTGAAAAACCAATAACATATTTGCTCTTGTATATAAATATATCACAAAATAAAATCCTTATATTTGCCTTGATAAAGTGCCTTTGAGGATGAAAAACTTCAGTTAAGATAAGCGATCCTTTTGTCTTTATTCATATTGTCCTTTTACAGCTATACTCTATTTGAAATATATATATATATATATATATGTTTACATGTATATATATATGTTTACATGTATATATATATATGTGTATATATATATATATATATATATGTATAACAAAAGATATATATACATATATATATATATATATATATATATATATATATATGACAAAATATATATGAAACATACAAAATATATATATATATATATACTTTTGGATGGGAAAAACAATTGGATGTTTAATTTTTTTTATTTCCATGTTTCACTCTGTGCAAGGATTTTCAAAATAACTTTATTTATCATGTATATATATTTAATTTATCATATATATATATATATGTACATATATATATATATATCTAATTTATCATATATATATATATATAATTTATCATGTATATATATATATGTATGTATATATATATAATTTATCATATATATATATATAATTTAACATGTGTATATATATATATATATATGTATGTATATATATAATTTATCATATATATATATATATATATATATATATATATATATATATATATATATATATATATATTTATATCTATTGCATGTTTAATTTTTTTATTCCTTTGTTAATGTTTCACTCTGTGCAAACATTTTCAAAACAACTGGAAAAATCTAAAGTTAAAGAAATATTACCATGCCAACCCAGCAACTTAAAACAAGGTTAATTTGAAAAATTTTAATAATAATATTTAGAAATAAATATCTCTGAATAAATCAATGAAATCTGTATATTGGAAATACGTGAAAACAAAACATAAGTATGGTGATTTGATATTGAAAAATAAAATATATAAAAGAAATTTATAATGAGAAAAAAACATGTAAATCAAAATATTTTTACATTATTTACATTATTCGAACTATTGTACTCATCTTTGTCGCCATATTTATCACAACGTTTCGGTCGTTGTATGCTCCGGCCTTCTTCAGGTGGTTGGAATTTCAAACTGAACCGTTTATTTCGCTCACTGGGGTACACTGTTCTAGTTCCACATGCCATGTTTGATGGATATCAGTTATCTCCTGCTAAATTCCCTCTGAAATTTCACTACTGCTAGTGGCACATGGAACTAGAACAGTCTACCCCGGTGAGCAAAATAAAGGGTTCAGTTTGAAATTCCAACCACCTGAAGAAAGCCGGAGCGTACAACGGCCGAAATGTTGTGATAAATATGGTGACAAAGATGAGGACAATAGTCCGAATAATGTAAATAATGTACATAATACCTCATCTCAGAAATATAGACAAAATATTTTTAATTAAAATGTAACTTATGATAAACATTATTTAGCTTTTATGGATTAAGATTTTTAATTTAATTTTTTTTAATAAGATGCTTATCCATTATCAGTTTTAAGTATTATATATTGTTGAATTTTTTTTTATATTGAAATTAATATTTATATTATTTTAGTTTGTGATAAATCTATGTATTATATATTTTAAATAATACTGTGTAACAAAATTTAACTTTACTTTGGTCACTAACTATTATTTCCTAATTGCTTCCGTCTAGAAAGTAAAGGAAATGACTCTTATTCGCTTCAAATTTTGCTTTTGTGATCTGGACAGAGAGGAAAAGAGAGCCATGAAATTTGATCCCATGAATTTGAACAGAACCAACTGATCACTCAAGCAATTGTTTCCTCTGCATGGTGGACCTTCCAAACACCAAGCTGGCAAGAATGCACCTGCAATCATATATCCAGACCATCACCCCAGTGCCAAATTTCCCTAAGCTCCCTGTACACACACCTCCAAAGAGCAGCTGTTTTAAGAAGAGAACAGCAATTTAGAAGTGGATGAAATCATTGATCCAGATTACAGAGGCACAGCTGAGAAGAGAAACCCATACTACCCTAACCAAAAAGACCTTAGTGACCTGATCAGAGATCTTGGTCTCACAAAGTCTAATGCCAAACTTTTGACATTGAGACTCAAGCATCAAAATTTGTTAGATGAAATAGTGTAATTCACAGGTCACAGAAAGCATCACTACTGTTTTTGAAGCTTTTTCACTTGTCAAGATGGACTTTGCTTCTGCCACAATGGTCTGTTCAAGGCAATTGGAATTGCCTGCAACCCTAGCAAGTTATACATCTTCATTAACGGCTCATCCAGAAGCATGCTGCTTCATAACAGGAACATGTATCCATCTCCTCCACTAGGTCACTCAGTGCAGCTCAAAGTGGAATACAAAAGTGTCAAGATCTTACTAGATGCATTGAAATATAAAGAGTATGATAATTTATCACAGACTTCAATATGGTGGCCTTCCTAATGGGTCTACAAAACAGCTTTATCATGTTTCTGTGTTGTTTATATATATATATATATATATATATATATATATATATATATATATATATTTTAAAGAAAAACAGACCACTTTAAGGTACCATTATATATATATATATATATATATATATATATGTATATATATATATATATATATATATATATATACATTATTAATTAAAGAATATCAAATACTTAAAATCCCATAGGTAATAATTTTTATTTCATGAGAGCTCTAAAAAAAAAGCTTTCAATCTTCAAGACCTACAAACAAAATTTTGTGATTTGTTTGTAGGTCTTGAACATTGAGAGCTGCTTTTTTTTAGAGCTCTCATGAAATAAAAATTATTACCTATGGGATTTTAAGTGTTTGATATTCTTTAATTAATAATAATTTTGTTCTGTCTGATATAGAGCTCTCCCTGGATCTATATCCTCCTGAAAATTCCATACGGATTACCATATTGTATCATTACTTTATATATATATATATATATATATACTTTTGCTGCCACTTGATATATAATAATGAGATAGTCAAATCATTGATAATCTTTAGATGTTTACATCAGATAAACTTTGGAGTAAAGGTTTGTAAAAGAAAAAAATACTTTGAATAACCCCTAATGTATATTAATAATATTAATAATATAGTGGAATCATTAATAGCTTTTAGGTGTTTACATGAAATAATCTTTGGAGTAAAGAGCTCTAAGAAAAAAATACTTTTGATACCCACTGATATATAATAAAATAAGATTTGGTATAAAAGGTCTGGAAGAAATGAAAATACTTTTGTTAATAATATTTTTATATATTGCTCATGCGGACAAAGAGACGATCTGTGTGGTGAGATGTTGCTCTGCCATTAGACAACTAATTAAAATAAAAATTGAGTGAATAGTTGGAGTAATAATAGGACCTTACTTTAGAAAAACTGGAAATCTAGTAATGAACTGAAACCATTCAGATGACAGCATCCCTAATGTTAGTTGAAATACTGTGGAGAGTGCTGGAGTATTGAAGAATTTGCTATCACTTGATCTCCTAAGAAAGCTGGGTGGGAGAATTGAGTGAGAGCCATAATAATTGAAGCAGAGGAAGAAGGAAACGAAGAATGACCTATTATGAATGTCTGGAATCAGTGATGTCTTCTATTGTAATCTTATATCCATTGACAGATTTCATCACTGGTCAAGCAACAACAGACAGTAAAAGCATTATTTGCTATTAAATAATAGTGCACAAGGAAAATACAAACATTTCCAATCATTCTGTAACTCTCTCCTTCACTGGTTGGCTATTTTAGCTTGGGAGGCATTCCCTGTCCAACCCCAATAAAACTAGGATATTGAATAATGAAGATGGACAAATGGCTAGACAAACAGACTGGGAAAACTACCTATTCAAGTGGAAAGGGAAAAAGAAAGACAGAGGATGGGAAGAATTGCATTATGGGAAATAAAAAAAGATAGAAAAATTTGAAGAATAAAAAAGTGAAAGAAATGAGTGGAACCAAGAAACAGAGCATATAAAAATTTTCTATAAAAGTAAGTAAAAGAAAGAAAATGGGAAAGAGTTTGGGTTGTAATGGGAAAGAAATAAAATCGAAAGAGTGTAATGGTGTAGGTTAAGGGTGAGGGTTGATGGAGAACAATCCTGGAAAAAGGAAAAACTACTTTGATAAATAAAGGGAGGAAGAGAGGAAAAAGTATGAAAATGAAAAGAAGAAAAAAACTGATAATGTTGTAGATAAAAAAGAACAAAAGAGAAATATATTACAACAGACATAGAAAGAAAAAAAAAAGAAAAGTTAAGATTGGTAAGAAAGAATGAATAGATTGAAATTGGTAAGGAGAAATAAATAAATAAATAAAAAGACAAGATTAAAAGAATAGACAAGAACATGAAAGAGAAAATGACGTTTAAATAAGAAAGAGTGATGATGTCATGAGAAAGAAAATAGAAAAATAGAAAAGAAAGAAAGAGCAGGAAGAATGAGAAAATGTTGAATGAGAATAAAAGAGGAATGCAATTAAAAGAAAGAAAACAGATTCAGACTGGAAAGAAAGAAAGAAAGAAAGAAAGAAAGAAAGAAAAAAGGAATGTTTAAGATTGGTAAGGAAGAAGAAACAGATAGGAATTAGAAAGAAAAAGAGACAAAAAGATGAAGTTAAAAGAAAGAAGCAAAAAACACGATGTTGTAAGAAAGAATAATAAAAGATGAGGTTTAAATAAGAAAGTGAGATGATGTTATGAGAAAGAAAGAAAGTAGGAAGAATAAAAAAATGTTGAATAAGAACAAAAGAGAAATACAATTAAAACAAATACTGAAAGAAAGAAGAGATTAAGATTGGTAAGAAGAAAGAAAGAACATTTTAAGAAAGAAAGAAAAAGAAGTTTGTCCAACACTCCATTTAACAATTTCTGTAGATTTGCATTCATTAAACCATCCACAAGACCACAGCCACAGATTTTTAAAAATCATTTTTTAAGTGGGGGTCCTGTTCATAATATGAATACATTGTTAAATCAGTCCCCAAGTTTTTAAAGAGTTATGTTCTTTGTTTTTATTTACAAACTAGCCTAGAAGCTGCCCTTTGGGCAAACTTTATGCTAGCTCTTGCAGAGGGCTTTTGGGCCTTTGGCCTTTTGCCTTCAGCATCCTATGTACATAAAAGTTATAAGAATTTAAAAATAATAAAATTATTTTATCTTTATTTGATGCCTTAATTCAGCATGATCTTCGTTTGCTTGCATTTATTTTATGCACAATTTTTATTTTCTTTTAAAATCACCATTCTTTATGATCCCTTCACATAAAGTCACTCTTAAAAGACATTAGGGAACCTGAAATATGTAATATTTCTAATACGTCACAGTATGCATGCTAGAAAAATAAAAATAAAAACATATGAGCAATGAACCATACTCCACTTATGTTTTAATTGTAGTTAATTTAGACGATATCAATTGCAATTTTGATAAAAAGCAAAATTAAAGTTAAACCAGTGTTTTTTAAACCTTTCACTCTGTTCAATATTTAAATTTAACTTTAAATGAGTTATTTATTTAATTTTGAATCACATTTAACTACAGTAGTTACTACCTTTTACTTTAGGTTGTTTATGATTTATGAGATCGAAAAACAGATGGACAGACAGACATGTATATAGCTCTTTATTATTATGGATGTCAAATTTTAAATTCTGCTTCTGCCATTGATAATCGTGTACTATTGCAAATTAAGAAAAAGGACAACATCAGTAGCATCATATTATTCACTAAAATAAAATACACAGCAAAGATTTATAATAAACCTATTCTGACTGTAAATTTATTTATAGTTTATAGGAGAATATTTAACCAGATTGTTGATAAATACCAGTGATGGTTTAGCCATTTTAAAAGAAGATATTGCGATAATCACCTGAAGCAGATTCTTGTAATTGTTGTAGATATTAGATAAAAAAAGCACAACACATTATGTTCAACTCCATGTGACTATCACAAGCATATTGGAAAAAGTCTAAGAAAGGAATTTAGGTTCCCATTATCTTTTACTAGAAAACTTAGCATTATGTCCAACCATCTGCAAGAATCCAAAGCGGAAAATACCACTTTCTTACAGGAAATTAGAAATGGAGTGTGTAAAGCAAGTACAAAAATTACAACAAAAAATTTAAATAAAAGAAGCCTTTCAAAAGCTAAGCAAAGTATTAAGATAATGGAAAATATCATTAGGAACAAAAAAACTCTTTTTTTTATTAAACTATTATGTAATATAATTCCACCTATATGACAGTGAATGTTGGACAATCTCCTTGCAGATGTAGAAGAAACTTCAGGCAATAAACATGTGGTTCTACAGAAGGATGCTGAGAATACCATGGATCTAAAGCATGTGAGCAATGACCAAACTTTACGGGAAAATGAAAACATAAAATAACACTTATACTTAGAATCAAATAGAGATATAATTGAAATTCCTAAGGCATATTAAAAAGAAAGAGGGCTTGGAAAATTTGACACTCACAGGACATATTGAAGACAAGAGGGACAGAAGAAACAGCACATAACAGGCTTGTACAAATGGTTGGCAGAGCAGGGATTAGGGGATATAACAAAGACAAAACTTACTAAGAGTTACAAAGGACAGGAAGTTGTGGAGAGCTATGATCAGAGATGTGGCATATAGAAGATGTTAAATGCAAAGAGATGTGAGGTTTAGTGTTGTCCCAATGGAAGATGACACCTTTTCAATTGTCCAATTCCGGATGCTTTTCATTGATGGCTGTCTTTAATCAGTCCAATTAAGAACAGTACTTGTTTGAATTGAGTGCCTGGTTTTGTGGAAGAAGCTCACAATACATAATACCATTGTAATCCCACCACATACATGGCATCATATTTTGGAGTGGTTAAATGTTTTCTATTGCCTTACACTGCTAATATGAGATATAATGGAGTATCTCTGTGATTCCTGTACTGTGTGACCTGGATTATTTTTAATCACCATTGCAATTTCATCATCATCAGTGACTGTAGGCCTACTGAAACATTCTCAGTCTTCAAGATCAAAATTTCCACTTCTGAAACTAGTGAACTACTTATGAAGAGTACTCTCAGTTATGGCACCATCTCCATAAATGGCATATGTCGTTTTGCTGTTTATACAGTTTTTTCCTTCCTGGAAAAAAAAAAAAAAATTAAATTATGAAAATGCAGGTTATTAATTTCCCAATTTTCACTTGATGAAGATGACATCCATCCAATTGGCCAATTCCAGGCACTTTTCATTGACTGCTACCATTAATTGATCCATTTTGAAAGAGTACTTATCTGAATTCAATGGAAGGAACTCTTAATGTATGATACAGTGTAACCTGGATATAACAGAGTTGTTGGGAGCGGAGAATAAGTCTCTTATATCCGGGTTTCTCTTATATCCGGGTTTGGTCTATTCTGTTTAGGTAAGTATGGCTCTAATTTGGGACCAGATAAAATCTCTCTTATATCCGGGTTTCTCTTATATCAGGGTCTCTTATATCCGGGTTACACTGTATCTTTCAATCCCACTAGATACGCAGTATCACCTTCTTCAGATGCATACCAGATTTTAAAGTTGTTAATAGTAGTTCATTTTGTTTACCCCAGGATGTTTTTTTGCTCCACATTGTTGTAAACAATCTATTTTTCATCACCTGCGATTGTTCTTTTCAAAAATAGGAAATTTTTGTTATGCTTGAGTAGAGAATTGCAGTCCATTAAATTTTTTCCATTAAATTTCTGAAGTAACCAAACATCATAGCCATTCATGTATCCAAACATTTTCAAATAACTTACAATACTCATATGAGAATTATGGAGTACATTTATAATTGCCTTTGTATGATCTGGATTATTTTTAATCAGTATTTTGATTTACTCATCATCAGTGACTGCAGATCTGCTGGAACATTCTCAGTCTTCCAGATCAAAATTTCTATTTCTCAACCCAATGAACCATTTACGAACAGTATTCTCAGCTATGGTACCATCTCCATAAATGGCACATATATTTTTTGCTGTTTATACATCATTTTCAACCTTCCCAGAAATAAAAGAACATGATAAAAAATGCAGTCATTTTCCTTCATTTTCACGTTTACTGTAAAAACATTTAAAATTCACAATCCACACATGTATCATGTAGAAAGATGTGTTGAAAGGTCACTTTTTCTGTTCAAATGCTGGTTATTGAAAAATGCTACAAACTTCTGTTCCAAACTAATATACAGATTTAAAGTGTGGTGCATTTTGTTAACATTTCAATGTTCATTTACATCCTCAGAACATTGAAGATGATATGAATAAACATGGAAACAATGACAAAACTCTTCCTTTTTAATAAAAATAGTGATTACCTACACTCATAAAAAAGGCAGTGTTTAGAGAAGATGTGGGAGATTTAGAGTGTAGAAATATAAAACAAAGGGAATGAAAAAGTTGGAAAAAACAAAAGCTATAAAAAATGAAGAGAAAAAGGAGAGGAAGACAAGGAAAGAGAAAGGAAGGAAAAGCAAATTTAAAGCTAGGATTTAAATTAAATGAAAAGATGGGATGTAAATATTTGCTGTGTGAAAAAGTTCTCAGCACTTTTTTGAAAACTAGAGACTGAATTCAAAGAGAATCATTTTTTTTTTAAATGAAAAATGCTGGACAGTTTAGCACAAAGCAAATAGATCGAGGAAGGAAGAACAAATCAGATTTAGAAACAAAAATAGAGAGTCATGTGAAGAATTTTGCAAAAATGAAAGCAAGAAAAAAAGAAAAGCATGAAAAATCCCAATGCAATGGGGTGGGGAACAGCAACAACAGCAACAACAGCAACAGCTGCCCTATATAGATAATGAGTCTTCAAGAAGATAATTTCTAGTTGCTATAGTAACAAAGTTTACATTTCTTTCTTATTTTAGACTTATCACCTAATATTTTCATCTATTGTAGCAAATGATTCTGTATTTTAGGATCCCTGTTAATCCTTGGTTATTTTTTTTCTCGCTCACTTTTATGCATTATAACAAGACTGACCACAATTCTGATATAAAAAATGCTACTGTAATTAAAAGAGAAAATAATTCATTAAGACAAAAATATTTAGAAAATATTTTAATCGCTAGTCCATCCACAGTAAATTTGTGTCCAGGTTCTTACAATGTTTTACCATTCTTGGCAGATTTTCTGTTATCACAATGGAAGATATTTAATAACAAAGATGATGGAAACAAAAGCAAACAGAATCTAAATGGAATTGGCTAGATTATATACACTCACAAAAAAAAATTTTTTCTAAATTTAAAATTTCCAGTGTTCCTTGTTAATGCACATGTGCAGTTGCATCGGCATGAATAAAAATGTCACATAAAAACTTTTCCACTTTTCCACCTGACAAAAATCATATATATATATATATATATATATATATATATATATATATATATATATATGTATGTATGTATGTATGTATGTATGTGTGTGTGTGTATGATAAAAACATAGTTTTTAAGGTATGCTATATTAAAGGGCAAAAGTGATCGATGTCAGGGTTAGAGTGTAAATATGAAAGTGGACACTGAGATCATTACAGAGTGGAGACAGTCTGTTTCAATTTTGAATGAAATATTAGGGAAATGAAATATTAGTACTGTGCTTAAATTTAAAAAGTCAAAGCATCATAGCAAAGAGATCATTTGAACAATTACCATGAAAGTATTTATAGGAAAGGCATGGGGAGGCAACTTTATGGCAATGGTATGTCAGAATAGGACCAATAATATTGCTGATTCTTCTTTGGATATATATATATATATATATATATATATATATATATATATATATATATATATTTGTCTATTTAGGCAGCAAATTGTTTTTTAGTAGGCATGTCTGATTGAATAAATTACAAACATTACTGCCTGCTTATTTTTATCATAATCCTTTCATATTCATAAGCAGACATAATGTTTATAATTTATTCAATCAGACATATATATATATATATATATATATATATATATATATATATATATATGTTGTAAACTAGAAAGGATTACTGAATGAGGAATAATCAAAATAGAGGTTGAAAATGAAATGGTAATCTTTATAACATCAACAAAATATAATACTCACCAGCTGCATGAAGTAAGTAAACCATTGCTAGTGGTGGACTACTTAGACAGGATATAACTCCCACTTACAATAGTATCCAACATATTTATGAGGATTGACATACCCATTAGTGTTCATAGGTATGGTATGCATGGTGTGTATATATATATATATATATATATATATATATATATATATATATATATATATATATATATATATGGATGCATGGCTGGGTGGTTAGAATGCATTCTGACCAAGAAACCCAGGAGGTTTGATTCTCACAATGCTTGATTTTTCAGTGATGTGACTTCTTGATAATATCAGAAGGCAGTCTGGCATATGACACTTTTGGGAACTGCCTGAAAAACATACCATGAGTCGACATGTCTTTTTAGTGCAATTGAGTACACAAAAATGTTTTGAACACATCCATGGTTGGACTAACATGAAATCAAAAGGTGTCATGACTGAGGGTTTGAGCCCTTGTTTAACGTCTGATCATACCAGTGTGCACTCTCTCCCAGATACTCTTGCTAAGGTCTGCTGAGTGTAGTTGTAGTATAAACCATAGATTAGCTGTTGAAGAAATGCAAATGTGATTGAGCAGATGTCTGCAGCAGGAATTAGCTAACTACCTGAGCAGATGGATCAACTTATTAACAAGTAATCAACCATTAATATATATGTTTTTTTTTTCAGTAATGTTCATCCAGTACAAGACCTGGGGAACACTTGTAGTAGAGGATTATGTTAACAGGTAGTTTATACAGATATGAAGAGGAGATAATGGTTAACCCTAGATCTGAACAGGTTAAGATTGTAGTGATTGAAGAAACATTCTCTTAGGAGTCAGTTCCATGGAGCGGTGGTTCATGGAAAGAAACTGTTCAAGTGAAACTGACTTCTTACTGATGGAATACAAAGAGAATGTGGGTGGTTTGCTACAATATAATTGGCACAGCAGGTCCTAGCCATGAAGGTTAGAAATGGTGGAACCGAGGAATGTAGTTCCTTCATTCACTTTCATGGTAGTAATGACAGAGCAACGAGAGGCTTGCCACATCCTAGCCGTGAGAGAAAGTTTTGAGGGCGGAAAATAATTTGTTACCCAGAAGGACTCAGAGATGCCTTTTGTCCTTCCTGGAAATAAAAAAAAAAATATTAAATGATGAAAATGCAGGTTATCTGTCGAGGCTGGAATGGGTCGACTCGGCATCTCCTGCCCAAATATGGTAACAATACTCCATTTTCTGCCTGATCTGGCTCTTATAAAGGTAGAGGATAGCATGAAGAGTCATGTACTTAAGCAATACAGGGAGCTGAGCATTTTATCTGCATCTCTGGTGATGGATCATATGTAAGAGTTCCATATGAGGTCAGGGTGAGTTTAAGACCTAATAGTCTCTTAAGGCACAAAGCCTCGTTGAAGAGACATCTGTTCATTGTGACTGGTGGTAGTTCGGAGTCCAATATATACAGGTTGCGATGGGTAAATTGTCGCCATTTTATATTTTTTAATTTTTTAACTTTGTTTAAGATTTTGTCAACTGCCCAGTATAGTAGAGTCAGTTGGGCACCATCTGTGAGAAAAAGAGCACCATGACGCAATTCACTGTGACAAAAATTTGGAAATAGCAAACTGTACTGTTTGGCATTCATGCTGGAAGCTCTAATACTAACATTTCAGAGTATTTGGGCGTCAATCTGAGGAGAGTGCAGAAGATTCGGAAAGAGTTAGATGAGTCTAGTGATAATTATGAAGGTATTGGAGCTTGGAAAACTCATTCTGATCATTCTGATAAAAAAAAGAACTCCCAAATTTGTTGGTGAGGGCCTCAGATTCTATACAAAAGCCTACATCAAATGCCTTGAAGAGGTAGTGATGCCCTGAGTCAAGAGGATGGCTGCTGGAAGACCCTATGTCTGGCATCAGGACTCTGCACCATGCCACACAAGCAGGAGAACCCAATCATGACTGTCAGACAATTTTTGCAACTATATCGCCTTACATCTGGCTACCTAACTTCCCATACTGCAATCCCCTTGATTATTATGTGTAGGGTGAAGTTGAGCGAGAGACCAACAAAACTCTTTGTAATACCAAAGATGAACTAAAGACAAGGACATAATCCATTCACTAATTTAAACAAGGAGATCATCCAGAAGAGTTGCAGGAGATTCTGAAGTTGTTTGTAGGCCATGGTTAAATACAATGGAGATTTACTGAATAAATTTACTCTTTTGTATTTCAAGATATTTTTGTGTAATTTTGGTAAATATATCTGTTAACAGGACATATAAGAATTATTTTCATTTTTGTGTAATTTAGACAACAATTTAACCATTACACTCTGTAAATATGCAATAACGATATATATGTTTTATATATCAATAACAATATTGGGAAAATTGTATGACAAAATGGAAAAAATTTATTTCTGACATGTTTTGTCCTTTAGGACTGCAGCAGGCTAAATTTGTTATGTTAGTGTGACTACACATGCACACGAATGAGGGAAAAAAAATTCTAAAATTCCCTGCATCCCTCATTCCATACAAAGTTCAAACCAACTAAAGAATCCAACCAACTAAAATTAAAAACTAACAAACTCATCACTGCTAATGATGCTGAACAAGACTTTAAAACTTCCTAAAAATGTGATTATAAGCCTGGTTACATATATGGCACTATAAAAATACACAAACAAAACTATCTTTTCCATCTTATTATATCGCAGATTCTCACTCATGTATATCATCTAAGAAAAATCATAAAACAGCTCATCACACCATACATTCCAAGTAAATATAGCATAAAATCAACTCTTGAAGTAATTCAAATTCTAAAAAATGAAAAACCTAACAATGAAACCATAGCCTCACTTGACATCAAAAATTTATTCGTCAATGTCCTTGTCTGGTAAAACTATTGATAGGATTATAAGGAATATATACAACAATCCATCTCTACCTCCACTTAAAATTAGACCTAATATATTACAAAAACTACTGCTAACTTGAAGTCCCTTTTTTCAATCACAAAAATAATATATATATATATATATATATATATATATATATATATAACAGGATGGTGTCTTCATGGGTTCAGTTCTGGGTCTGACTTTTAGAAATTTCTACATCTTTAATCTTGATAATAATATATTTAATAACTTTAAAAAACCCTCCATTTACCTAAGATACGTTGATGATATTCTTATATTAATCAAGAATATGGATGAAATACATCAACCCCAAAAACAATTTCCAAATAATTCTGTCCTTAAATTTACATACAAACTCAATAATAATAAAAAATTCCTTTTCAAGATATATTGATAAACACTAATAACAATAAACTTACTATCTCCCCATATAAAAAACCCACCCAGCCTAAATTCGTGCACTCTTAACTATAAGGGTGAATGTCCAAATTACTATAAAATAGCAATTATAAAAAACCTAATAAATCATGCAAAAACTAATTCATCCACAAAACAGACTTTCTACAATGAACTAAAAAATATAAAACAAACACTTATTAATAATAACTTCCCTAATTAGATTATTAGTGAACAAATAAGATGCTCTATCAGTAATGTTAATACCAAGCAAATAGAATTTAATACTGTTTCAACTGACCCAAACATATTAATTTTCTATATCATAACCAAATGCATTCTAATTATAAACAAGATGAAAATATCCATACTTCCTCATGCAAATATTAATAGTCATAAACTAAAAATTCTTGAAGCTATCTATATTAAAAAATTGAAACCAAACCTTAATAAAATTAATTATGAATACTGCACAAATGTTTTAAAATGTAGATGTAGATAGTCAAAAATATTGAAGTTCATACTAATAGTTTCCAAGTTTATTTCTTTTTCTTTTTTTTAGTTCTAAAAGAACTCTTCACAACCTCATAACTTAGTTACCTCCCCTGGAGCATTAATTATGCTAACCACATGGTACCAAACTCTGCACTTAAAAATTTTAACTTTCAGATGAACACTGCAATTTTGTCTTTGAAAATAATGAACACAACATTTTTTGTCTTAAAAAACAGCACCCTTATTGTGCTAATGTCAAAAGTACTCAGAATAAAAACATGTATCAACACAGTAATTTTCTCTTTTTTAATAACAACACCAAAAGGTTTGTTCATGAATATGAAAGGGTTCTGTTGACAATAAGTAAACAAAACTTGTCTAAATTATTCAATGAAACAAAGTCTCAATATATATATATATATATATATATATATTTTGAAACATGTCTCAGTATATATATATATATATATATATATATATATATATATATATGTGTGTGTGTGTGTGTGTGTGTGTGTGTGTTTCTTCAGCCTGTTCAAGTCCCTCTTCCTGGTTCACTAACATTATTACATAAATATTCTCTTATTTGCTTTGTTCTCTCCTTTTCTAATGTTTCCATTTTCTCTGACATTTTTCTCTCATATTTTCATTTCAATCTCTTCTTTTATATATTCTTCTTCTTTTTCTCTTACTTTGCCTTTCATTCTACCTGTCTTTTTTCTCTCTTCTCTCCCCTACTTAATACACTTGAATTCTGTCATTCTCTCTCTTATCTTGCCCTTTCCACCTCTCTATTTATTTTTCTCTTTCTCTCTCTTTATTCATCTCTTGTCTTTTTTATCTAGATTTCTTTGCGATTCTTCATTACATTTTTTTAATTTCCCTCTGTTATCTTTCTTCTTTCTGATTTTCTTTGTTCCCTCACTCTTTTATTTGAATTCTCTTTTTTTCTTTTTGCCTTTCTTTTACCACTCTTCATTGAAACATTCTCAGACTTAATTTTCCCCAAAGGATAATCAAAAGGTATCATTACTTTTGGTAAAGAATTTATGACAAGACCATGGGGAACAGCAGCCTTCCTCAGCTGTAACCTGCAATGTAACCAGCAACAATGTCAAGAACAAGAAGTTAATGGATCCATCAAGGCACAGATGGTTTAAGTTCAGTTGATGTATTCAGGGAAAGGTTGGGAATGCAGAGGATCTTGGGAAGGTGAGAAGTCAGCCATATTGGTAGATGACCTGGTCATAGCTTGCTTCAATTAATGGACACATAGTGAGAACATTCAAAATGATTTGTGAAAATTAATTCAAATTAATTAATTTGCGTACTTTAATTTAATATCACTGGGGAATTATAGCAAAGAGATGACAGAGATATTAAATGTTGCATCAGATCATAATTATTGCATGTCCATTTCTTTTTGGATTAGTTACGGTTGAACTCTCTGCCTTCGGGCAGGGAGGAACCCGAAAGAGGCTACGCCGAAGGGCAGATTCTCTTTCGGGAAGGTAAACCGACCCTGAACCCGTTTATACGGGTTCAATGGGCATATTTTTGGCTGAGCCCACAGGCTTGGAGATCCCACGTTAAACCAGCCTTGTGCCACATGATACCCTCATGGGCGGTGACTAAATACTAGTTAGGGTTAATTTGGTTCTTTACTTTAATAAATTTTATAGCTGTTAATTTGAAATGCAAATAATAATGCACTTTTGGTTGCGATCTGAAATATGCAAACTGAAAACTATACAGAAGAGTAGCACCCACAAACAAAACAAGGGGGTTTTCTGTTTGTTGCACATATACCGCCTTTTTAGACTCATACTAACTGGACTTATGTATACTATTTTTTACTTTTGTGCAAACAAAACCTATGTCTATCTTTTTTGACTCCTCACCCCAGCACTAGTTAACTAGTGGGAATTGTATTTTGAAAAATCATTGTTTTTCCAAAAAAAGCTGTTAATACAAAAAAAAAATGTTATCATTCTTACAATCTAAAGCATGATTCAGCTTTAAACAACCCTCAAAGGGCTGATAAGCTATAAAAAAACAAATTAATAACAATCATGAAAATCAGACTTGTGTTAACCTTTTTAACTGGAGTATGTTATAACAGGAGAGAGCTAGGGAAGAAAAGTTTGTTCTCCTAATTAATTTCCCCCATTATGGGCATTATTATACCTGTGATATAATAACAACATACTTCACAGATGTAACAGAATGGTTGAAAAGAAGAGAGATTTTTATGCCATTAAGATATCACAAAACTATATATACATATTTGCATGTGTTCCATGTGGAGAATAATATAAATGTAATAAAATGACAAAATTCTGTATTAAATAACCTAGAAAAGAGGCTGATATGGCATAAAGCAAACTAAACCAAAACAAGTAAATCATGTGTTTGCTGCTATTAGACAAAATTTAACTATAAAGCATAGTCATCAATTTTTTTGATACCTGTTTTAAATTTTAATAATTAAAAATACACAAATAATCAAAATATCTAGGGGAAAAATTTAATCTGTTAAAGTTTTATTTTTGATGCATTTTTAATTATCAAATTCAGTATGGCTGCCAATATCTTGATAAACCCAAAGAAGAAGGTTTTAATGAAAAGACAAGTGTTTTGACAAAAAATAAACTCATCCAAAATCTAATAGCATTAAATCAGATAATGTAATCAAACAATTCATCTGCTTATACAAATCAATTTTCTTATTTGCTATTTAAAAATAGAACATAAAATATAAAGATATTTTATCTCACATATATAATAGTATGATAGATGTTATGTATATTAAGGTATTCAGAAAATAATTGCCTTATATCAGAAAGGATATACAAACTAGTGTAAGTTAAATCTATTTGAATATTATATATCAAAAATGTAATCACCTTCATTTTCAATGACTGCAGCCCAATGAAATGGCAAATTTTTGATTCTTCATTTTTCCCTCAAAAAAAAAATGGCTGAAAAACTGTTTTTGACATTTTTCTTTCTTTCTGATTGTGTTTTTAAACCCCTAAAGCAAGGCAAGATCGGGAGAATAAGGTGGATGAGGAATTTTCTCCCAACCAAGTTCTTTGATTTTTTGTGATGTGATTCTTGCTGTGTGAGGTTGTGCATTGTCCTGATGAAACATTACCTCTTTTCAATTCACTAGAGCAGGTATTTTTTTCCTCAAAGCTTGGTTCAAATGCTCTAATTGCTGACAGCATATTTGAGCATTAATTGTTGCATTAGGTGGTAAGAATTCAAAGTGGATTATTTCTTGGTGATCCCACCAAATTGAAAGAAGAACCTTTTGCCCATGAATTTCCCTTCTTGGATGTGGCTGGGGTCCTTCCCCTTTACCAAGCCACTGTCTACGATGCTTAACATTTCGATAAAAGATCCATTTTTCATTGCCAGTCACAAGTGTATCCAACAAAGGTGAAACAAGTTGGCGAGAATGGAGAGAAGAGCAGATGTCAACTCGGGATTTAAGGTTGTTTTCAGACAATTCATGAGGCACCCATTTTCCAAGTTTAGGAACTTTTCCAAGTTGTTGAAGATGATGATGAACAGTTATATGGTTTGAACTGAGAACCACTGCCAATTCCTCAACTGATAAAGCAGGATTTTCTTCAAGGGCTGCTTCAAAAAGCTTTTCATTAAACTCAACTGGACGTCCGGTTCGATCTTCATCTTCAAGGGTGAAATCTCCACCTCTGAATTTTGCAAACCATCTTCTGCAAGTTCTTTCATTCACACATTCCTCTCCATAAACTGAGTGAATGTTTCTAGCCACTTCAGCTGCTGAGTTTTCTTTCTTGAACTCATAAAGCATTATGTGCCTCAAATGATTCTTGGGTACTTCCATGTTAGCAGGGTTTAAATCAAACAAAATTTAATTTTGTTGTTCTCTGAAATAAAATTTGATCAGTTTAAATGCATCTAAACATAAAAAAATAATGTTCAGCTCCATTAGACATTATAAAATACTCTTTAAATTTCGTTCATTTTAACAAAAAGTTAAAATTCAAACAGAACTTATGGGATTACCTGATATAATGACGCTATTCAAAAATAAAAGGTTTGCATTCCTGGTTAAAAGACTTTCACAAATGGTGGAATGCTGTGTTTGGTTGTCAAGCAAAAGCTCATGTGGAACTCAAATTCTCTTTTTGCAAATTTTCCCAATTAAATTCAGAAATGCTCTATAAATGCTGGATGGAAGATATGATAAACTAATTATAGGCAAAGATTCCTACCATTTAACCTTGTTTCTGCATTGTAGTTTAACTCATAATTCACACTAGTGAAATTAATAATTACTTTTTGGACATCCTAATATATTATAATCTTCCACATATAAGATATAATTTCACACTGTTGTAAAAACCATAGTCTGATATTTAAACCATTGTTGAGGCAAGAAACCAACTTAGTCAGCCATTTCTACACTGCTGTAATAATATTCTTACACACCTCCTACATTATTTTTGGACATCATGGGGTCATGTTCTATTTGTGATATGATAATAATTGTAGATTGTTACTATCCCTTGAGAATGCATATTGTGAATAGAACTAATAGCCTTTAACATTTCATGTGATGGTATTCTCTAACTATTACTGTTTTTTCCTAGGGTCATTCAAAACTTCTTGTAAATCTATTATTGATATAATTTCATACACATACTGTTGGGAAAATCAATTTAACCAGGATTGCTAACTTTTAAATGTGCCTCGAGTGTACAGGTCAATAAATGAAATAAATACTATTTAAAATAAACAGAGTGTCTATTCAAATACAGGTATCTAGTAAAAATAAGTAATAGAAATGTTAAAACAGGATCTTGATCAATAAACTGAGTGACAGTACTTCACCAAACAATGGAAAATTTCACCTTGAGGAGAAATTTCAGAAAACTTGAAATTCTGTCATTGTCATCTAATGATTAAATTCACTTTGGCAGGAAGGGAGACAAGCTTCTGCCACTGCTTAAGACATTCATTAAATTGAGGAGTGGAGTCTAATATCTTCAGAAATTTGTTAACCAAGGATAGCGAGTTCAATCCGAAGTAGGACCACAAGAATCAGCATAGTTAACAAAAATATACTGGATTAAAAAATAAAATTCATTAACATTTTAGAAATTGCTTTGTTTACATTTTGGATACAGAACTGAGCAGATATGGCTTTCAATAAAATTTTAACAAATAAATCTGTTTTAAAGACAAATAGAACTTTGAGTGGTCAAAGCATGCTGATGGTTTCTCCTAGAAAGGAGGATACAGGTTTGAATCCTGTTGGAGGGTACATTTTCTTTAATAAATTTTCTTGAATGTGTAAGCTGGTAGATGAAATAAATACTGTTTAAAATAATTTGGGTATACACAAAAGTAATAAAAGTAAGTAATAAAAATATGTTGGATTAAAGATAAAAATTAAAATTAAAAATTCATTAATTCTTTATATTATATATATATATATATATATATATATATATATATATATATATTTATCTCAGGGTGGATGTGTATTGCCTCTGAACAACCTTAATTGGGGGCCCAGGCAGTGCTTTGTGACCCTCATTATCTTATCAACATGATTTTTTCTACCTAGATTTATATAAATTAAACTAAACACTGACTATTAAAGGATGAAAAATTTTGACATCATTCTGGGGTCTTTTTTATCATTGAAATCCATGAATTCTTGAAAAAACAATATAAAAATTCACTATTTTTTATTCATAATGTTGAATGTCTTAAGATTATTCAAATTTTTAACAAGAAAAATCTCAAGTTGATGTCAAAAATTGCCATAAAACATTGTTGATTTATTTAAGATGGAAGGATCTATTATGACATGTCTCTAATTTGTATACATTGTATTTATTTTCCATTTTTCTAGTTGAATTGTTCACCTATATGGAATATGAATCATTATTGTACATAATTAGGTTACAATAAAATTTGTATTTTAGTAGGGTGGGGAGGGCCATATCATAAATTTGTGGGTGGAGGTGTATCATAGTTTTAGTGGGGGCCCCACAAGACATGCACACACACACACACACACACATGCGTGCATGTGTGTGTGTGTGTGAAGATGTGTGCCAAGAAAAGGAAAAATCCAAAAGACTTATTTTAAGACTTAACTTGGCCATTGTTTCTCTATTTTTATTATATTGATCACTTTCTTTATAAAAATTTGCTTAAATGTGTTAAATTTTAATAATTTATGTTTTTGTTAAGCATAATAGATTTGTGTTATAATAATATATACTTAAGTTTAAAACACCCATACATACATATAAGCAATTTTTATTATTTAAATGTTATTTTTAGTGGATAATCATATTTGAGTAGAAACTCTGTTTATTTATTAAACAATATATTTATTTTCGTCTACCAGCCTGAATATTCACAAAGTCTTATTAGAGAAAAATATGTGCCCTCCAGTAGGATTTGAACCTGTGTTCTCCTAGAGGAAACCATCATTAGATCTGACATGCTTTGACCTCTTCACTATAGAGTGTGTTGATGACCATCCAAAGTTGAATAGTGCCTTTAAACACAAATTTTTCTCTGATTCTTCAAATAGAAATATCTGCTCAGTTTCATATCCTCATGTAAACAAAGCAATTTGTAAAGAAAAGGATGGATTTTTTTTTATTTATTAATCTGATTTATCCACTAAAAATAATGAGAAGATTTCATAAGAGCATGTGTGGAAAATAAGTCACAAATGACTCACACTTTCTTTTCAAAATTATTAACATTTTAAGCAAATAATTTACTTAAGTTTGAGCACCTCTTTTATATACATATATATTTTTATTGCTTAAAACGTTATTTTTAGTGGATACATGTATTTATATAGACACTCCATTTATTTATTAAACAGCATATTTATTTATTTTTATCTATCAGCCTGCAGATGAATTTAGACAATTTTTGTCAGTAATAAAATCTGTAGGACTAATAAATAAAAAAAATCCCTTTCTTTATATATAAACATTTCATTGAATTGACAGATAAGGAACATATTATAAGTTTTATTTTAATGTTCTTACAGTTTTCATTTTGGAAGGACAGAGTGCAGAATCTATCCATAATATATCATTGTCTCAATTGCTTTCAGCCAATTCATTAGCCAATTTCAATTGGTTTGCTGTTAATATGTTAATGTTTTTGTGCTAAAGAGCACTGTGTAAAAGTAATAGTCATCTTAGGCTACATAAGAAGAGGTGGCCATGTTGTGGCATCATAAAAGACCACCAACAGATTCAAACAATTGTTAAATAAAGAGATTTGCTAATTTTTAGTTGTCATTGGCAGTCAAATTTCTTTAGGATGATGGTGTTATCAACCATAATTTTTCTAATGGTAGCAGGCAATGTAGATTATCAGTTTATGAAATGCAATTAAATTGATATACTATTTTGAACAATTTTAGTTTGGATTCTTTAGGAGTTTTGTTATTACAAAATAATAATAATAATGATGGTTAAATTGTCATCTAATAAATATATAATAGGTGCGATGGATAAATTGTCATCTAAATTACACAAAAGTGAAAATAACACTGACATCTCATTTTAACAGATATATTTACCCAAATTACACAAAAATATCCTGAAATACTAAATACAGTGTAACCCGGATATAAGAGACCCGGATATAAGAGAGATTTTCTCTGGTCCTAAATTAGAGCCATACTTACCTAAACAAAATAGACAAAACCCTGATATAAGAGAAACCCGGATATAAGAGACTTCTTATCTGGTCCCAAAAACTCTCTTATATCCTGGGTTACACTGTAGTAAATTTTTTTCAATAAAATCTCCATTGGCTTCAATGTCAGCCTCTAGATGACTTTGGAATCTCTTGCAAATCTTCTGAACAGTATTCTTGTTTAAGTTGGTGAATGTTGCCATAATCCTTGCCTTCAGTTCATCTTTGGTGATACAAAGAGTTTTGTTGGTCTCTTGCTCAACTGTGCCTCTCACATAATAATCAAGGGTTTTGCAGTCTGAGGAGTTAGGTGGCTAAATGCAAGGGATGATGTGGTCACAGAAATTGTCCAACAGCCATGACTGTGTTCTCCTGCTTGTGTGGCATGGTACAGAGTCCTTATGCCAGACATAGGGTCTTCCAGTAACCACCTTCTTGACCCAGAGCAGCACTAAGTCCTCAAGGCACTTGATGTAAGCCTCTATGTTGAGACTAAGGCCCTGTGAGAAGTTGAATGAAGGCATAATGTAACCATCACTCTCCAAACACCTTCATAATCACCATTAGACTCATCCAACCTTTTCTGAATCTTCTGCACTGTCCTCAGATTGACACCCAAATCCTCTGAAATGTTTTATTGGAGCTTATGACAGAAATGCTAAGCAATACAGCTCAATACAAAGTAGAACAATATTATTTATTTCAGAATATTACATCAAAAACATGTCAAAAATGCTACACTGTTGCAGTTGTGTTTTGATGTGTATCAAATTCATCTCATCAGGGGATTGTAAATTACTGGTGAGTAAATGATTTATTTAGATTTAAAAGCAAAATACGATCACTTTTATGAAAAAAGGTGGGGGTTTTAAAGTTTGTGAGCTTAATCCTATCAACCAACTGAATTTCACCTACATTAAATTTAAACTAAACGAGGAAGCAAAAATTAAGAAATTATTTTCCATAAATGGGTCATGACCCATAGATTGGCAATCAATGGCGGCAGAGATGTTAAACAGGAGCAGATGTTAATGGATACATTTTTTACACACTAGACAGTGTCATTTCCTAAGAAAAAATGAGATGGAGCAGTAATTTAACAAAATGTTCAACAAGTTATATGCTTTGTGTGTTTCTGACATAAATTTGTTTGTTTTTATATTATTGATTAGTTATTGTTAATAACATCTTATATAAAGAATCTTTTGTCAAAAGTTGCATATTATTTTACCAAGTAATTCTCTATGTTTAAATTATTTACTGGGTTCTTAAAGAAGTTATTTATTTATCAACTATAAAAATAATTTTTATGTAGGAAACATGCCACTAGTACACAAGGGGCTACAGAGGGTGTAAGTAAGGGAAAAGACTGAGTATGGGGGGGTGAGGAAAGGATAAAAAGAAGAATGGGGATCAAGGCAACAGGAGATGACGATTGACATTAAATTTTTAAAGATTATAGTTATCAGGGAAGCAAGTAAGACAAAGAGTGTTCCACTGTCTGGAAATGTGAGAGAAGAATCTGTTGGAGTAGAAGAGGCAATTACATTTAACCAAGATGCCAACCTAGTAGCACACTTAAATCCATGCAGACAAGGCACCAGTGAATATAGTTTGTCAGAGCAGATGCCATGAAAATATTTATAGAAAAGATAGAGGGAAGCCATATTACATAGAAAAGATAGAGGGAAGCCATATTGCATTGGTGAGAAAGTTGAGATCCCAAGTCAAGACTGATCACATTGCATATCCATCTTTGGATTTTGTTGAGAACCAGATCATATATGGCAACAGTATTCCATGCATGGATGAATGGTAGATTTGTGAAAGATGGACTCAGACAAGAAAAACCTACTTGTATGACACAGAGAACCAATTTTCCTTGCAGTAGATGCAGCAATTGATTTAATGTAGTTGTTTCACCTCAGGTCTTAGGAGAACATGAGACCAAGAAGGTGCAATGAGGCGTTCTTGTGGATTTGAGCATCAACCATGCTGATGAGGCAGGGATATTTCTCTATGGTGAGTAAGTGACAGCAGTTTCATTTTAAATATATTAAAATTCACAAGCCATATCCTGCCCCAGTCAACCACAGATTGGAAGTCATTTTCAAGATCAATGGCCAGGTTAATTTTGTCAGCAGTGCTGGATTTGCTATTGAGACAAGAGTAAATGGTAGTGTTGTCTGCGTACATGCCAGCTTGAGAACTGATGATGTCAGGAGGATTATTGATGAAGATCAGAAACAGTGTAGGACCAAGGATAGAGCCATGAGGAACACCAGTGTTCGTATGGAAGTAATTGGAAGAGAACCTGTTTAGGAAAACCTTCATTTCACTGTTAGACAGGAATGATTGTATTAAATCAAATAATTGTCCTGTAATATTGTATCTCTTAAGCTTATGTTGAAGGCCAGTATGCCAAACTCTGTCAAATGTCTTCAATATATCTAGAGCAACAGCTCGAGCTTCATCGTTATTATCAAGAGCTTGGTATACCTATTCAGTTATGGATGTAAACACATCAGCGGTAGACCAGGCAAAGCAGAAACCATATTGTTTCTCAGAGATCAGATTGTGGGAGGTGAGATGCTTAACTACTTCAGCATTAATTATATTGATTGGAGCGATTAAAATGAAGATCAACATGTTTTAGTGAACTCAGCAGATTTCAATCTGCTTGTCTGAATCATCTTCAAGAAGTGAGAGCAAGAACTAAAAAGTCAGCTGATCTAACAGTGATCTCATCTCACAATCCTCACTCTTGCTCCATATATGGCCTACTTTGTAAATCACTAGTGGGTCTTAAATGCCACTTAAGATTATCGCACAAAATTTCATAACTGAATCAACTAAGCTGTCAGATCCTGATTTGAAATCGACAAGAGAGTCCATTATTATATATATATATATATATATATATATACATATATATATATACATATATATAATGGACTCTCTTGTTGATTTCAGATATATATATATATATATATATATATATATATATATATATATATATATATATATATATATATATATCAGAAAGGGGATAGACTTTTTATTTATCAATCTGTCAAATTAATGAGTAAAAAAATCCATCCTCTTTCTTCATAACTTGCTTTGTTTATGTTAGGATAAAAAAAACTGAGCAGATATGCCAAAGAGCCAGAGAAAAATCTGTGGTTAGAAGCACTGTTCAATGTTATTTGGTCATTGATACACCTTGTAGCCGATAGGTGAATGCACGTCAGATCAAATGATGATTTCCTCTAGGGGAAATCAGGTTTGAATCCTGTTCGTATTGCATATTTTTCCTTGAATATTCAGACCAATAGATGAAATTAAATAAATATACTGTTTAATAAATGAATGAAGTGTCTACTCAAATACAAGTATTCACTAAAAATAATGTTTAAGTTTATATATATATATATATATATGTAGATATATATATAAATATATATATATATTTTAAGACATTTTTATGTTTATACATTCTTTTTTATTGATACAAATATTTAAGTAAATGCTCTGTTTATAATAAACAGTATTAACGACATTTACCGGCCTGAATGTCTGAGAAATTTTCATAGAAAATATATGTCCTCCGACAGGAATCAAACCTGTATCCTACACGGAACCGTCATATAGCCTGTCGTGCTTTACCGATTGAGCAGGGTCGATTTTACTATTTTTATATGCATATATATATATATATATATATATATATAGAGAGAGAGAGAGAGAGAGGTAGACAATTTTTAGAGTTTTTTTTTATTAAATGATATTTTTTGTGTGACCACACCTTGAGATGTTCTCTTTTTTTCTTAAACAGTGAAATTAATAAGAACCAGCCTAAATTGAAAAGTCCTACTAAAGAAAAAGTGTGCCTTCAAGAGGAATTGAGTTTTTTAAACCAAAGTCTGCATCTACCAATTCAGCCACAGAGCCAGCCTGGTTAGAATTACTTATTTAATGAAACACATTTCTTTCAGGAAGTCTATGAATCCATATTTGCTAAGGTCAGTTCTTACTAATTTGACTGCTTAATAAAAATAAAAAATAGGGATAGTGACTGAAAGTGATTTTCCTGATGGAAAAAAGGGATGCAGATATGATTCCTGTCAGAGGCACAATTTTTTTTTTATTAGGGCTTCTCACTTTAAATTGTTTTGTTATTAATTTCACTGCTTAATAAAAATAAAAAAAATGGGATAACAACTCAACTCCATTACCTACAAAAAATAATGTTTATAGTAATAAGATATAGGTATAGATATAAAAAATGCATATTTATGCTGTAAAATTTCAATGTCTCTTTATTTTTTTATTATATTTTTCATAAGTAAATTTGAAATATAGCATTCCTAAAATGCCAGTATTAAATTAATAAAATTTTTCGCTATGACATTGACAATATTAATGTTCCTGATGATTGAAGTATTCAAACAAAAAACAATTTCTCCATAAATTTAATCTGGATATATGACGACCTATTTATAAATTGGAGAAACATGAAAAAAAAAATGTCAGTTGAATTTAATAAAACTTGTTTGATATACATTTGATATCATTATATATTGTACCTATGGACACTAATGAGTATGTCCCAATCCTCATTTCTGTGTGCCACCCTCTGAGTAGCTTCCTTGTAGATATTTGTAAGTAGAGGTAATATGTCATCTAAGTAGTCCACCACTAGCAGTGGTTTACCTAGTCCATGCCACTGGCAAATATTGTATTTTATTGATGATATAAAGATTACCATTTCATTTCCAACCTCCATTTTGGTTATTCCTCATTGAGTAACCCTTCCTAGGATACAACATATATATATATATATATATATATATATATATAATTATTTATTTAAAAAAAAAAAATTTATAACATAAATATGTTATAAAATCACTACAAAAATAGCCATTTTGTTTCAACACCCCCGGTGTCTTATCAAGTGATGACGTTGAATGTGAAATAAATGTTTTTAAAAAGTTTCAAATTAATTAACAATCCTTCGCAAGGGGAAAACGTTGTTACAAAGGCTAGATGGACCAATCAAAATACAAGTATAGGAAAATTCAAAAAGCTTGACAACGAAGTCATGTTATAATATCTATTCAGATGTTTAAAATATGGGTAGTATTAAAAAAGAATTTATTCCAATGAATAATTACTAAATTATATGATAAAATTTAATATTAAAATTTAAAACTGCTAATTACAAAATCAAAATTTAATCGCTATTAAGTTTACAACTATAAAATTACTGAGGAGAAAAGAAGAAATATATATGTTATTCAATTTATTTCTTCATTGAAGTTACTTTAGCTAATTTAATATCTGGTCCTTTGACAATGTATACATTTTAATCCTAAGAGTGTGTGAATGGGGTCCTAAACTCACGCGTAAAACAAACGCAATCAGATTCTAATATATAAGCACCCAGACATATTTATATATATATATATACACACACAAATATATACTTGGGTATATATATATATATATATATATATATATATATATATATATATATATATATATATATATATATATATATATATTTCTAAAGAATTAATGGATTTATTTTTAATCCAACATTTTTATTACTTCAAATGTTATTTTTAGTGGATACCCATATTTTAAATAGATGCCTTCCATCAGTTTGTGCTTTCAAGAAATCATAATAAAAGAAATGGCACTCTTGTAGGATTCAAACCTGCATTCCCTTTTGTAGGAGAAACCACCGTTTGATTTAGCAGACCTTAAACCACTTGGTCACAGAGAGAGAACAATCCAGCAAAGTTCTATTTTTAAGATAATAAAGGAGCTTCTATTTTAAATATGGGTATCCACTAAAAATAATATTTGAAGTAATAATATAGTATTTATTCAAAAATTATAACAAACATGTCATGACATCAGCATAAAATTGCAATCAACACCATCACTTGACAAGACACTGGAAGTGTTGAAACAAAATGGCTATTTTTGTAGTGATGTTATAACATGTTTATGTTATAATTTTTGAATAAATAATATTTGATCTACTCTGTATTGAGCACTTTTTTAAGAATAGTGTTTTGGGTTATTAGAATTTTATTCTGTCTATACAAATCCTATACTTGTATATATATATAGGGAGAGAGAGAGAGAAAGAGAGAGAGAGAGAGCAATGTATCTGCTGTCACATTTGGTCTGGTGCTCATGCTATATCTTTAGAGATTCTTGATAAAATTCAAAGAAAAATATGCAATGTTATTGGTCCTGAACTGGAAACTCACCTTCAGTCACTTTCTCACAATGTAATGTAATTTCCCCATGCATTTTCTATAAATATTTTCATGGTAATTGTTCTGATGAACTTTCCTCTATGGTACCTAGGCTTTATTAATTTAAGTGTAATACTAGGCTGGCGGTAAGGTCACATCATTTTACAGTTGAAATGGCTAGATGTAAGCATAAGTTCTATGCTAATAATTTCTTCTATCACACTTCTCACTTGTGGAACTTTTTTCTGGCTTCTTGCTTCCAAGTCAACTTTGATCTTAAAAATTTAAATGCAATATCAATTGTTATCTTCTGTCTTCTTAATTCTTATTATTTTATTGCCCTTTCTTCTTAATAGTAGTTTTTCTCATGTTCTCTAACACTCAGTAACCATTTGTATCTTAGTGGCTTTATTGCCTTGCTTGGGGTGAAATGATTAAATAAATATATATATTTATTTTGAACAATAAAAAAATTAAAATCTTTAGACACACTGGGTTGTAGATTAATATTCTTTCGTTTTTTTATTATTATTCCATTTAGATTCCTCGACTAGTTTCGGCCGAAATGGCCATCATCGGGAGGAGAAATATTTCTGCTTGCTGCTAGCACTAAACTACAGAAATGAATGTCTTGATGGAGAAAATGAACTTTTGTCTGTAGTTTTCATTTGTTTTTTTATTTTTTTATCTTTTTAACATGAATCTTTTAACATTCCTTGTGTTGGTCAAACAGTCTCTTTTAAGTTGTTATTTCAGATAAGAGCTGGATAGATACATGCTGCTATGAATTCTCTGGTCAGTTTGACAGTTTTATTGGACCTGGTGAGGGGATGTGTCTCTGTTTAGTGTTTGTGTGTGTGTTATTTGGTTCTTAGGGAGTGAGTGAGTATGATATGTGTAAGCGTGTGTATTGCTGTGGGTGTGTGTTATCATTTGGCTCATTAAGGAGTGAGTGAGTATGATGTGTGTAAGTGTGTATATTCGTGTGGGTGAGTGTATAAGTGTGAGGCCTCCACACCTCTGTAAGCATGTCTGTCTTGTGTGGGTGAGAAATGTGGGTAGGTTTTGATTTGTTGAGTTATATATTGGTACTATCTATATTGTTAAATTTATGGTTTAGCCTGGCTGGATATTTTGTTTTTAGACATTGTATCTACTTATTTTCATGGGACTCTAAAGTCTTATAATATATATGTGTGTGTGTGTGTATGCATGAGAATAGAACTAAGAATGGATTGAATGTATGCTTAGTGCTCCAAAGATGTGTTTGTGTTGTTGTATAAACATGGACAAACACAAGCACACACACACAGACACACATATATAGGCATAACTTTGATTTAATGGCTTATGGCCACATCATGTTGAAACACCTGTTCCTGTATGAACACTGAAGTTAAGCAATATCAAGTCTGATCATTAAATTGATGGGTGACAGCTTGGGAATACCAGGTGCTGTGAGCTTGGAAGTGTGGGTGGTGTAATGCATAATTTGTTATATTGATAAATTGTTAATCAGAGAGCCAAGTTCTGATTGGGTTTATTATATGCACTTACATACACACACACACACTACAGTTCAAAAGTTTGAGGTGACCCCTCAATTATTATACTTGGTTAAAAAAAGTGAGACATGATTTATTTTTTAATAGAAATTTTATTATGGCAGAAGAATAAAAGTATTTTATGATTAAATTTTGCTCTCATTAAAATATCCTCCTTTAGTATTAATTGCTGCAGCAGAAATTTTTGAATTTGTTAAAAAGTTTCTCAATATATGAGTTCGATAATTGATTCCATTCATTTTTTTAATAACTCTAAGAGTACTTTTCATTTTTTTCTGCCTAATTCATCCCATGCTAATTCTGGGGATGGCTTCAAACTTTTGTGTAGTGTATATATATGCATGCACATGGCTGAGTGGTTAGAGCATTCACCTTCTGACTTTTCCTTTGGTTCAAATCTCTTTGTCAGCCTGTAGTGGCACCTTTGAAAAGTGCCTGAAAAAAATACCAGGAGTTGATCCAAGCCATGTATATGAAATTGGGTGGAAGATGTTGTGATGGAAGAATTATTTGGGAGCCATCAATGGTTGTGCTATCATGAGGGTTTGTGCATATGGGCCTCATTCAGACTGTTGATCATTCCAGATAATGGATTCTCTCCCAGAGACTATCCACTCAACATAGTTGCAGTATAAACCACAGATGGATTCTGTGGGTCTTGAACAAACAAAAATGAGTGAGCGTTCAACCATTATATATATATATATATATATATATATATATATATATATATATATATATATATAAATAAACAAAACTATGTGCAATATCTGATAATTATTTTTATATTTTAATACTTTTTCTTATATTGCAATTTTTTAGCCTCAGCCCCATACACACCTTGTAATTTTTCTCTTGTTCAGTCATGAATATAATTAAATAAGTCATGAAACTAGATTTTTCTGTCAAGAAGTTTGTCAATAACATTTATTCACTAATCCATAGATTTACCAAACAATAGTAATTGAGCCCACACCTATTTATTTTAGGTTGGCCAGTAACACTTTATTCAGCTTGTATGAATAAGACATTTTCATTATTGTTAAAATGTGTGCAGCTTGCATTAACTAAATCAGACATGTTTGTATTTGGAATCAAGCTTAGAAGAAAAAGTAAGTCATGGAGAATTTCTTATGTAAATATAAAATATTAACAAATTAGCAAAATCTAATATTCTTTTTTACTAAAGGTTCACCTATCGTCTGGTTCACACACCACCCTGGTCTTTTGAACAAGAGTAGAGATTCACCCCTTGTTTCCTGTTTAGGATTAGGTTTCATGTTCTTTCTGAAGTCATCTCATTCTCTTTCACTCCCAGTAACCTCTTAAGGTGTTATCACCTTGCATGAAGTGAAATGATTAAACAAAATGCAAAGCCCAAGAACCACTCAAAGTAGAGGGTTACTGAATGAATATATGGATGTAGAAGAAGGAAGTGTTGATTGATTGACAGTTTTTTATGACTTATCAACCCTTTATGTATTATTTAAAGCCAAAATATATTTTTGGATTGTGAGAATAATAATTTTTTGTGAGTGAATTTGCAAATTTTTTGACAAGAGCAATGATTTTTTTTAGATGCAAGTCCTACTTTTCAATTCATAGCTGGTGAGAAGAGATGGATTCATACTATTTGATCTTTTTGTATATGACATGGCTGTGAAGGTCTGAATTGGAAGAACAAAGGAATGTAGCTCATCTGAATATTTGCCATGGAAGTAGCAACAAAGTAGCAATAAGTTAGTGATGTTTTGTCCATGGAAAGAGTTGTAGGGTAGAAAATAATTTACCCCCCCACAAAGTTTCATAAATTCTTTTGAACTCTGTCAAGGCTGAAAAGTGAGTATTGCCAGCTCTAGCCCAGATATAGCAGCAATACTCAATTTTAGGGTTGATCAGAGATTTGTGAAGATAAAGTATGGCAGGAGGAGTCAGGTACTTTCTGAAGTGACACAAGGAACCAACCATTTTTCTAAAATCTTTAGTTATGGATCACATATACAAATTCCACTTGAGATTTGGAGTGAACCTTAGTCAGAATAGATGTTCAAGGTAAGTGAAATTAAATTTCTTTGAAAAATGGCATTAAACCTTACATTCATCGATTCTACAAACACTAAAAAATTTCAAAATTCCAGCAAAATATTATACAATAATTTTTCAAAATTAAATATTTATTGTAGATGTTTTCGTTGTCAAATCTGAAATAAAATAATGTTTTATTAAATTATGCAAGAACAAATTCTCCACAAGACATTTTTTGACTTTTATTGAATTATTTTTGTAAGGTTTATGAAAAAACTTTCAAGATGTTCTGAATTAATACTGCATATTTTTCTGCTGGAATTTCATCTTCTGTGATTTTTTCTTATAAAACTATTAACCAAATATTTTTCATCAGTGCCCAATTCAAAGTGCTCATGATTTATCGAAGGTAACTGACCCAAAAAAAATCATCAAATAGATTATTCAGTATAAAAATTATTCATTAATGAATGAATGCTGAAAATTTCATTTAAATCAGATAATTGCCTGATTTTTGGTAAATTTTTGATTGTAAAATTTAATCTTGGTAAAACATGTATTTTGACAATACATTTAAAATATGAAAAAAATAAATATTTAAATGCTGAACAAAATCTACTTTTTTTTCACTAATATTGATTTTCATTTTTCAAATAAAATTGTTCTATTGATGATACCACTATGAAACATGTTGAGCTAAATTTTTAAACATTTTCTTGTATATTTTCAATTCTGTAAAATTTCGTCCAATGAGCATAGAATAAGGCTGTGCTAGAGGTAGTTTTGCCCAATACTACAAATTGTTACAAAACCAAAACATTAACCTGAAAACATGAGTCATGTTCTTGAATAGTCTAGTCAGATCAAGACTTTCATATGGATGTTATGTGTGGCATCAAACCTATTGCAATATCTCAACTGTCAGTTGTATACAACCGATTTCTAAGATCAATGACTAAAAATGGCTTTGAATGAATGAAGCCTATAGGTTTTGGCAAAGAACATCTTTCTTCAAACCTTGTAAACTGGTGCTACAGAATCACAAGAAACTGTAACAAATCACAGAAACCACATCACCTGAGGACTTTCAACAGCCGCAACAACAAAAATGGATAGCACATGTAAATTGAAGAGACAATAATGATATAATCAAGATATTGACATTCCACATTACTTCAAAAGAAAGGCAAGGAAGGAAACCCCTATTATTATTGGAAAGAATGATAACAACTACTGGACTTGAGAAACCTATTTTCCTGAAAAATAGTTCGAGAAGATTTTATAAATTTCAACCAAAAGTAGCACTAGCTAACTGATCAATAAATGCCAAATGTTTCCTTATAAGAAAACTGCTAATGTTATCATTATCATTACGCATTAGAGTCCTAATAATACACTGCCAAGTAAATATTGGTTCTTATTTTTTTAGGAAATTAAAGAAGCCACTTGTTTAAGGCTGGAAATCAGAAACATTTACATTTAATTAAGCATTACTACATATTCACTGATTTCCTATTAACTCTTTTTTTCTTTGTTTTCCCCTCTAAATTGTGTTTGTTTTTTCCTTTTATTTTTAAACTTTGTTTTTTTTTTTTCAAGTGCTCACTCCATCTCTCACTTTATCTCTCCATCTCTCTTTCCTTTACCTATTCTTTTTTTTACTCTATTTCTTTTCTTTCTTTCTCTTTCCAACTTCCTTTCCTTTTCACATCTCTTTTTTTTCCTAGCTTGTAGTCAATCAATTTATACTCCTTATCTACCAATGGACTTTGCTTAATGCTGCTAAAGACATTTTATTCAGAACTATAAAAGAAATGAACATAAATTTTTTCACTATCTTTTTTGCTTTTTTACCCACAGGATGAGCTAGGAATTTGAATTTTGTTTTTCAACATATTAAGCTTCCCTACTTTGAAGACTGATGCAATACAATCTTAACTCATTTTCTCTAATCTCTTACTGAATTAAGTTAAGCTTTGGAAATGTATGGCTGGTTGGATCCTAGAGTTCTTACTTTGCTGCATGGTAACTTATCTTCGTAATGCTTTTGTCACACATGGTAGTTATTGCAGTAGTCTAGGAACGTCAGTTTCGTTTACATGTAGTAGATATGTTGTTTTTTTTTTAATCTGTATCACACCAAGGAAGGTTAAAATGCAAGGGGTTACAGAGTGTGGAAGAATTAGGAACAGAAACATTAATGAGCAGGTGGGGAAAAGAGTAATCAGGAGGACAGTAGATAGCGATTGAAATTGCATTTATATTTTTGCAGATTAAAGTTGGCTTGAAATAATAGAGCTGGATGGAAGTTCCACAACCAAGAAGTGTGAGAAAAGAAACTGTTAGCATAGAACTTACAGCTACATCTAGCAAACCGAACTGTAAATTGATGAGATCTCAACACCAGTCTAGAGCTCTGCTGTATACTGGTTTCTCTCAATCATGGTCGTGACTGTTGCTAATATCTGAATGATGAGGTTGCTACTAAAGTATAAATGCATGTGAAAGCAAATGTTATTTCAGGCCTCTGAGTAATGTGGATATGAAACCTTAGTACATTTCACTCTTCATGATAGAACTCAGTTTATACAGTCTGTTGACCAACTAGCCAGTCAAAAGAGAAAAGACTAAAAGAGACTTGGAGTCTGCTATGTTCTCCTTTTATAGTGGGTGTCTGCAGTTAGTAACTTATAATGCTTTTTTTCCTGATTTGTTGATTTTGTTATGAAACTTTCAAGTCCCTTTCTTTTCCAAGGTGTGTCTACAAGTGTGTCTTCAGACAATTTTCTTGGCTATATGGTCTTTCTTACACCATAACAGAGTTATGAGTTGGTTATGAGTTGGGAAAGGAAAGAGAAGGGAAAAATGTATTTTGAATCTGTATTATTTGTAATTTTTTGTATCTTTTCCCTGTGTTCACTACAAATGTTTATACAGCAAACTCTAATAAGTTTAATCTGTCCAGTAGGAGAATTTGACCATAAAACTTTGTATAGTATTAATAACCTGAAAGTTAATGTACCTCAACATGAGATGATGTTTAGTGAAGTGTTCTGTTTAATTCTTACTGCTACGTAGGGAGTGATTTCAGTTCTCACTGATTGTGCCAAAACTAAGGTGAGGCAAGGTGGGTGAAGAATGGTGATGCCAGTTGTAACTTTCAAGCAGAATGACTACATTGCTTTATCTTAATGTAGTTTTGGGAATTATCTTTAAAAGCTCCAAGTCTCGTTTTTTTTTTAAAGATTACTTTCTGTTAAATTTCATAATGCAGCTTCTTTGTACTAAAACCTCTTGAGCAATGTTTTCCAAGTTTCCCACCATTTGCACCTACCGTTTTTAATTGAATCAATTGTTGGGTCTGTTGCTAGGAAGGTAGGTTCACTATGACAATTTGATTTACCAGAACCTATCTTGCACATTTATAAGTCTATCATTTGCGTATCAAATATTGCAGCCACATCTGGTCTGATGCTTCTATTTTATATCTCTAGAGATTCTTGACAAAATCCAAAAAATAATTGGCAATTGCATCTCGACTTCAGTCACTTTCAGGGTTTGTTTTAATATTTCTTTCTATCATACTTAGTATTGAGGAAGGTGTGACCAGACATTGACCTATTTAATTGGTTAACTTAACGGAAATGATATGTTGAAAAGGAAGGAGAGAAGAGAGAAAAAAGAAAGAAGGGAGAAGTAAAGAGAAAGAATATGTATTTAGGGTTTACAGAGGAAGAAGAGGGGTGGTATGATAGAAAGAAATATTAAAATAAACCCTCTCTAAACTTGACCATGTCTCTCACACCACTCCTCGCTACCCTCTCTGTTAAATTACATAAACTTAATACTACCTGTCAAAAGTGTAAATTTTAATTTCATTTTTCGTTTCACCTTTTGGAAGTGATGTCTGATGATCCAGCATCCTTTAAAAGGTCTCTGGTGAAATAAAGTATTACAATGGAACATTAAAGTGGTCTGTTTTTCTTTAAACTATATATATATATATATATATATATATATATATATATATATTATTTACTTTCAGTTAAAGTTTACTAAGTAAAATTAATGTGAAATTTGACACTGTTACAATCTTTTACTTGATAAAAAGTGGTTGAGTATCACAGTTGAACTAAGATTGATAGTCAAAATGAGATTTATTTTTGAATATACAATAATTATGAATCCAGACTCAGAAAAATAAGAATTTCTAAAACAAAACAAAAATTTGATCATACTTTTACCATTTTCTTGACTCTCGAATACTTTACAGCAGTATACTGCTAACTCCAATTTTCTAAATAGAATTTTCAAAGTACTACCTTCTGAGATGTTGCTAAGTAAAATTAAATGAGATGAAGTAAGATGTAAGAGCAAGAAGTAAAAGATGAATAGGTAAACATTAAAAATAAAGTAGAAACTTTATTATTTACGGCAATCTTAAACTCAATTGAAATTATTCAAATTAGCAATACTCATGAAAATTTCATGGTTTTCCAATTTGAATATTTTGATGAACCATAATTCCTAAGTTAACAATCGAATAAACTTCTTGAAAGTTCCACAACTACAAAATACACATAGAAATTCCCCTAACGTCTTATTTGAATTTAACAAAATATTGCAATAAAAACTATAAGTATTGATGCAAGTAAAAGAGTATAAACGAAAAGATTAAAAATTTCAAGGTTCTCTATTTCACTGAATGTGAACATTGTTCTTTCTTTTCTTTAAAATCAAACTGTGCCTTTGATTTATCTTTTCGTCAATTTGTAGACAGGAGACTGGCAAACTATTACAGGTCTATCTTCACAATTAAACATGTGTGGTCCATTGCTTATCTGAGGTAATGGTTAGGCATAACATACAGTCTACCTAAGGGACGAAGGAACTTGTGGCACCTGATTTTTTTTTTTTTTGTGCCACAAGCAGTGACCCAAAATTAGGTCACTTCTTGTAGATTTGAAAACAGTTTTTAGCTTTTGTTTCCTTGCTTAATCTTTCAACTTGCAAGTTCTTCATCTTAAAAGTAATGAATGAACAAATGTGACTTCAGGTTTGAAGAATTGTTGATTATATTCAGTGATTTTTCCTGATTTTATTATTTTATTAAATCTCTTTATTTCAACCTGATTTATTGATTATGATGGGGAAAATGTATGTCACCTTTGGACAAGGTTAAGATTTTGTCTTTCTCTTTTCATTATGCAATTCTAAAGGATTATTTCTGCTTTTCTTTCTTTTTTTTTCTCTTATACCTTCTCCTACAATGCCTTTTCTCTCTTCCTCCTTCTCTTATGGCATTTTTTTAGACAAGGTTGAAGTTTTGTTTTCTCTATATAATGTGGTTCTAGAGGATTTTTCTTTCTCTCTCTTCTTCTCTTTCTCTTTCTCACTCTTTTTCTCTCTTTCTCTATCTATCCCTCTATATCTCTCTTTCTTTCACTCTCTTTTCCACCACTCTTTTTCTCTATCTCATACTCTTTTCCACCAATCTTTTTCTCTTTCAACCTCTTTTTCACCACTCCCTTTTTCTCTTCCACTCACTTTTCTATCACTCTCTTTTTCTCTCTCTTTCTTTTTTATGGCTTCAAAAACGATTTTTCTTTTTTCCTAATCTTTATTTGTTTATTTGTCTTTTATTAATAGAATGATGGCTGAAAACACTGCTTGTTTGAACTCAGGACAGAAAGAGAAATACGATCATGTTTCAGGTTAATATTGATTTACTCAAAATTAAATTTGTAGGTCCCACAAATAGAAAGACTTTGTCTCTTTTTATATTATTTTATTTCTTTTACTTTTCTTTTTTCTTTTCATCTCTTCCAATTTATTTCCCTCTCATTTTTTAGTCTGTGCCTGTGACTTTTTCTCTTTCCCTGAACCTAAAATGAGATGAGGGCATATTGTGCAAATTGAAAAGGTCACATTGTCAAATCAGTTCACCAATAGTATTTTTCTCCTTTTGAAGTTGTTTTGTTTTGTTCTAATTTTACTTTTTGATTTTTACTTCTTTTTCCTACAATATGGATTATATAGAAAGGCATTTTTTAAAGATAATTTGAAGTTTTAAAACAAAACTAATTCTGATATTAATGTCAGATTTATTATTATTATCAATTTATATTTTCAAACTAATCTTTAGAAATAATATTAACAGGAATTTCATTTGGTTCATTGTCTATCCTTTTTTTCAAATGAATTATTTATTTAAAAATATGTGATGGAATTATATTTTTAAATAAATAATTATATTTAGGCTCTACTTTTGTATCGAGCACTGTTTTTTAAAAGTAATAACAAAAATACGAAAGAACTTTGGATTATTTACCTAACGAGTTCTTTCCTATTTTCTATATATTTTCACACACACACACACACACACACACATATATATATATATATATGACTCCACACTTCATTATTGGTGGATTGAAGTGTGTATAAAGAAAAATCACATAAAATTCAGTCTGCAGCTAGCTAACATTAAATAGGGTGTCTTTCTCCATAGAAGATTGTATATTGTAGTGTGTGTATATATATATATATATATATATATATAGAGAGAGAGAGAGAGAGAGAGAGAGTTAAATTTAAAAAAAAATAAAGACAGCCTTAAGGGTCCAGAGATTATATTTTATTTCACCAGGAATAGGATTTTTTCCTGGTTCTTCAGGTTACATTTCCTAGCATAAGAAAGATTTTATATACACACATATATATATATATATATATATATATATATTAAAAGAACATATTATATATTAAATAAAAAGAAAGAACAGTAAGATATATAATCCGGTGTTCTTATTGATATTTTTATTTTTACATAACAGGGCTCAATGTATATTTACAGAGCATAAATATTATAAACCATATTTTAAATCAGTTAATTTATAATATATATATATATATATATATATATATATATATATATATTTTAAGACATTTTATCTTTATACATCCCTTTTATAGATACAAATATTAAGTAAATGCTCTGTTTATAATAAACAGTATTAAACAACATTTACCGGCCTGAATGTCCAAGAAATTTTCATAGAAAATATTTGTCCTCCATCATATATATATATATATATATATATATATATATATATAAATATATGTATAAAATGTGATGACATAGATGCTTTTTGTATATTTTATATTTTTATTTAATTGAAGTGAGGGAGCACAATAAAGTTTTGGCGGTATATGAATAGCTTTTGTAAGTGGTTGACTTTGAATATTTTTTTGAATTGGGTTGAATTTCAAATCCAGTGGATGTTAATGATCTCAGAGTGAGAATCACCAGTACTTTGGTTGTGGCATTGGATATTTTTTATATTGCTTCTTCTCCATTCTTTTTCATCCTGCAGAGGTTGGTCTCTCACTCCAGTCAGATGATGCGTTATATGTGAAAAGGTATGTAGCTGAAAATGCTTTGCCATTTTGTCTTATTAGTGTGTTAATAAGAGCATATATGCAAAAATACAAAATGAAGCGTATTAAATAATAACAACAATGATGATAAAAATGGACACATGCAAGTTAGGGAGATATTAGCTATAACTATAAGATGATACTACTACTACAACAACTACTACTAATAATAATAGTAACTATAAAAGTTGTATTATTAATGAAAAAGAAACTAAATAAATATACAATTGATAAACATATAAATGGATGTAGTGGGGGTGATAAGTAAGAAAGAATATTCCCAGTGTGTAATTGCTATTATAGGTATTATTATGTACGAACACCTTAATAGAAAATATTTTTTATACCCATATAGGATTTGATATAATATATATTTTTATATATCAAAAAACATTATTGAAAAAATTGTAAGATAAAATGGAAAATGTTTATCTGTATCATGTTTCATTCCTAGGACATCATCGAACTGGGTTTGTTGACATTGTTATAAATACATATGTGCATGAATGAGAGACACTGGTAGTTTCAAAATTTTGAAAGAATTTTTTGGAAATAATTTTTGCAACCTAGCCAAATTCATCTATGTTCTTTTTTCTTTCCATCTTTTCTTGCCAGACATAGGGTCTTTCAGCAGTCACCCTCTTGACCCAGGATAGCACTACCTCCTCAAGGCACTTGCTGTAGGCCTCTGTGTTGAGTCTTAGGCCCTATGGGAAGATGAATGGAAGCATAACATCACCATCACTAGTGATCACTTGAAACAACTTCATAATCATCATTAGACTCATCCAACTCTTTCTGAATACTGTCCTCAGATTGACACCCAAACACTCTTAAATGTTTATATTGTAGTCTCCAGCATAAATGCCAAGCATAACAGCATGCTGTTTCCAAATTTCTGGTCACGTGAATTGCTTCATGGTGCTCTTTTACTCACAGATGGTGCCCAGCTGACCCTAATATACTGGGCAGATGCCAAAATCAAGAATAAACAATGTGAATGCACAAAATTAAAAATTAAAAATGATGACAATTTACCTATTGCACCCTGTATATACAGGGTATATCAAAAATACTTTTACAAACTTTGAGGGCAAGTTCCTGACACCAAAACAATGTAAAATGTCTATATAAACATTTGCTTGAAAGGCAATCATTGTACCTCAACACAGCAACTCGTGACAAATGTTCAAAATATCCTCCACTTGCTTCTACATACGCATGCATCCATTGGATCATTGACTGGCAGACCCTTTCAAATACTCCCACATGGTGTTGAATGGTTTCTCAGGCCCCCATGACATGTTGATGAAGCATCACTGCATTATTAATGTCTGCTGCATAAACCAAATGTTTTTGGTGGTCCCACAGATAAAAATCAAAAGGACTGAGGTCAGAGCAATGTGCAAGCCATAGAACTGATCACCTACCCATCCATCTTTCATGGTAGATGTCAACCAGTGCATCACAAACAATGTGACTAAAATGTGCTGGAGCCCCATCATGCATGAACCCCAGTCGTTTTCGTATTAGCAGGGGTACATCCTCTAGCAGGTATGGAAGTGTGTTTGAAATAAAGTCCCTGTAGACAGCTTCTGTCAGACATGCTGCGAGAACATATGGACCGACCAGATAGCCACCTACATTTCCAGCTCACACATTGATTGAAAACTAATCCTGTTGTCTAGCCTGTATTGTACCATGGGGATTCCAATCAACCCACAAATGTTGATTGTGTACATTTGCTATTCCATCTCTTCCAAATGTTGCTTCATCCATAAACAAACTAAAAGAAACAAACAATGTATCGGCAGTTTGTGCAATAAACGATCAGTAAAAGTTCTCCCATAGTGAGTGATTGGAGGGCAAAAGACCCCTCACTCACCGCAAATTTTACGATACAGGTGCTCCTCTTGAAGTACTCTCCATGAGATGTATGATATTCTAGAACCACTTGACATGTGCTCATACCTGAAACATCTCCAACAGCCCTGTAGAATGTGTTCTTCATGGTCAGGCATACAAGCAGATCTTGGCCTTCCTTGATCCATAATTTGTGGTGCCACTGATCCTGTCTCAGCAACGTGATGATAAACAGCAGCAAAGGTTGGAAATGCAATTTTATACAGCCTCATAGCCACATGTAAAAATCATTTTTGCTTGCTCATGATATGAATATCCTTTCATTGTTAAATGGGACACTTCTCTGTTAACTCATTACAAAACATGTTAAATACTGAAGACATATAGGGGTCTCGTTTCATATATATATATATATATATATATATATATATATATATATATATATATATATGTGTGTGTGTGTGTGTGTGTATGTGTGTGTGTGTGTGTGTGTGCAGGTATCTAGAAAAATAGGAAAGAACACATTAGGTGAATAATCCAGGGTTCTTTAGTATTTTTGTTTTTATTTTTAAAAAACAGCGCTTCATACAGAAGTAGAGCTTTTATATTTATTATATATATATATATATATATATATATATATATATATATATAAATAAATATGTAATGAAAAACAAACCACTTTAATGTACCATTACGATAATTTATTTCACCTAAATCCTTTTTTAAGGATTCAGGATCATCAGGTAAATCTTCCAACAACGAATTGAGAAAAAAATGGGATTAGAAATTGGTGGGTAGTGTAATTTTTGTAATTTAATAGAGGGGGTTGAGAGTGGTAGTTAAACAGACAATATAAAGTATAGGGAGGGGTTAATTTTATATCTCTCTTAAGTATGTTTTATATTGGAGTAGGAGGAGTGACAGAAACTTGACCTCTTTAGATGGTTAATAAAACGGAAATGAATTGTAGAAAATGTATACAAGTGAGTTTTATGGTAAAGAGAGAGATAGGGGGAGGGGGAAAGAGAGATGGAGTTGTTATAATTTTGTTTTAACAAAATTATGTAAAAGAGGGTTTACAATGTTTGATAGAAAATTCGATGTCTGAAAAAAATTTTGTTATTAACTTAAATGTTTAATTTTTTAAGTAAATAGTTTCAGGACTAAATATAACTATTATTGTAATAAACATATTTATCTAGGACATAAAGAAATATTTAAAATCTTAATAGTTTATTCACCCGACTAATTGTATTTCCACAATATAAAAAAAAAAAAAAAAAAAAAAAATAACAATAACATCTATTTTAATATTTAAAATTAATTTATGAATGTAATTTATTTATTGGTAAACTAAATTAAAGATTAGGTTTCATTATTTAATAGAATTTGAGGGTAATATTAATTTTCATTTATTCATATATGTCTCACAAATGTGAATCCCTACATACATACGATCATTAACAAGTCAAAAAAAAAAAAAAAACCATAGAAACACTTGAGATAATTTACACAAAAATTCATTTATCATTTATATATATAATTCATTTATCATTTTATATGTGTGTGTGTGGCATTTGAGACTTTTCCTTTATATATATATATATATATATATATATATATATATATATATATAAAAGAAAAAAGTCTCAAAGGCCACATACAGTGCGTTCTGCTTGATTATGCAAAGTTATTTTTTACCTAAAAATATCCAAGTTAAGCAATATATTCTGAAGAATAAAAGCTAAAGTGTTGTTGATACTATTTTATTATTTTGTCAATCATTTAAGTTGTCAAAATATACAAAACGTGCTTCTTTTTAATGATTTATGAACTTAAGCCCTAATTTAGTGTTCACTTTCATTATGCAAATGAAAAATAAAACAAGAAAAACACATTTTATACTAAATTTTATTAATTGAATTGTGGCGCATATGACAATATATCGTGTGTTCTAAGTCCTACATTACATAATACATATGTATAGCATGTTAAACAAAACAAAACAAACAAGTCTGTTAATGCGGCTACGAACAAACATGACATCCTCCATTCTTCAAAATCGTTATGAGGCGTCTGTCCACTGCTGACGTCAATGTTTCAATTTCAGAAGGTTTGATTGATCGGCAAGCACTTACAATTGCTTTTCACAGGACTTCTAAGCTGGTGAATTGCTTGTTTTCAGCATTAATCCACCTCTTGACTATAGACCACAAATTTTCTATTGGATTTAAATCAGGGCTGTTTGGAGGCCATACCATTAAATTTTGCCCTTTGAACCCATGGTCTGATAGCCAATTGGTGGTGCTTCTTGATCTATGCACTGGAGCATTAACCTGCTGAAATATCAACAATCTTCTTTTCTGATTTACTGCCTAAGATGAATGCTTTGATTGTACGGTGGTCTCTGTAACTTTTTTGAAATTTGTAGCATTGACAGACCACTTCCGAGCATGCAAGTAATTTCAGCATGATCGTTTTCAGTAAGACCCTTTTTCTTACCCATATTAAGGATTTATATGGTGATTGCTTAATCAGACCGAACGCTTGAAACTGTGCCTTTTTATATACTTTGAGAAAAAGAACTATGTTACTATACAACTTTTTTTTCATTGACCATATTTACTCGTCTGAAAGTATAATTTAATCTGTAAGAAGCACCAAATCTGAAAAAAACAGAATTTATTGGCATGTTAAATGAAAAATTTACTTTGCATAATCAAGCAGAACACACCGTATATATATATGTATATAAAGAAAAAAGTCTCAAAGGCCACAATTCCCAATACCAAAAACAAGTCTGCTAAGGAGTATAACATAGAAAAAAAGAAAAATGACACTTACCTAAACAAAAAAAGAACTATAGCACTCAATGCCTCTAGAAATACAACTAAGACACAGTCATAACAATAACAAAATACCAAAAAGTGCTGCTTCTTTTATGTGCCATGTCCCTTCCGGATGTAGGCAATCATGGCTCTCCATTTCTTCCTGTCCCTTGTAGCTCTCAATAAGTTTTGTTTTTTTGTTATTTCTCCCAGACCCTGTTCTGCCTTCCATTTACTCAAGCCTGTTAAGTATGTCACCCGTTGCTTTCCCTTGTGCCTCTTTTCCTCTATCCACTTTGTGAATATCAGATTTTCCAAGCCCTCCTTTCTCATTATGTGTCCCAGAAATTTCAGCTGCCTCTTCCTTATGTTAAGTATAAATTTCCTCTTTGAATCCTCTCCAAAACATCATCATTGCTCACATGTTTGATTTATAGTATCCTTAGCTTCCTTCTGTAGAACCATAGCACTGTTGACTCGAGTCTCTTCTTCATCTTTGAGGAGACTGTCCAACATTTGCTACTGTAAAAAATGACAGATATCATCTACTCTTTTCTTTGTTACCAATGAAACCCTCCTGTTTTGTAAATACTCTGCCTAACTTTTGGAATCCGTCTTTGGCCATCCCAATATGTTTTGGCTCTCAGTATTGTACATACCATCCTCTGACAGAATACATCTCAGATATTTAAATGTCTGCACCTGCTTGATTTTAGTGTCCCTGACCTGTAAATTACATTTCAGGCTTATCCTTTTTCAAATGACCATGCATTCTCTCTTCTTGTAGTTTATGCTTAGTCCCTTCTCACTCTCCTTCACTACATTTTAATTGAGATTTTGTAGTTTCTTTTCCATGTCTGCTATCAGCATCTGTGCATCTTATGTTGTTAAGATTGTGGCTGCCAATGATGAATCTTGGTAAGATTTCAAATTCTCTCAAAATTGCCTCGCTGTGTAGGTTGAACAGGTCCGGTGAGAAGGCATATCCTTGCCTTATGCCTCTTTCTATTTTTGCATATCTGCTGAATTAATTTTTTTATCTTTATGCAGGCAGTTTGCTGCCAGTAGAGGTTTTTGATTATTCTAATGTCTTTCCTGAATATGTCAAGGTTATTGAGCAGCTCTAACAGAACTTTGTGGCATATTTTGTTGAATGCCTTTGTGTAGTCTATAAAACACAGGTGCATTTTCTGATAATATTCTAGGCATGAATACCATGTTCCTTGTTCAGGGGTCTTTAACAAACCCACACTGTTCTTGTTCTATCCCTGGTCTGATTCTGCTGCATGCTCTATTCATCAGATTACAGATGATAAGTTTTGTTATGTGGTTCATTAGGCTGATTGTTTGGTGGAGCTCACATTCGTTTGCACCTGGTTTCTTAGGCAGTGCTCTGAAAATAGATCTGCTAAGATCTTCCGGTATATCCCCACTGTTGAAGTTTTCATTTATTATTTCCATAATCTTGTCGATACCAAGGCTTTCAGCATCTCTGTTACAATTCCATCTGGCCCTGCCACCTTTTTTCTGTTCAATTTAGCCAGTGCTGCTTCTATTTTGGTCTTTAAAATTTCAGGCCTGTTTGTAGTTCTATGTATTGTCAGTTTATCTCTTTTGTCATGGAAGAGTTCTCCAATATATTCATTCCAGTGCTGAAGAGTTTTTTCATTCTCTAATATGAATTTTCCGTCCTTGAATTTTATGCAACCTGTTGACAAGCATATCTTCTGTCCTGTTAGTTCCCTTATTTGTTTATGCATATCTCCTTTGTTGGTGGTACCCAATCTCTCTATTTCTGCACATTTTTTGTTTAGCCACTATTTTTAGCCTGCCTGCATTTGATCCTTATTTCATTGTATAGTTTTCTGTATTGCATTCTGTATCTTGGCAGAGTTTTCTGTCTCCTCTGTATCATGTCAAGAATCTCATCAGTGATCCATTTGTTTTGTTTTTTTCTTTGTCCATTCTTCTTTGGGATGATATCATTTGCTGATGTCATTAAAGCTTCTCTTAGTGCAACCCATTTCGAGTTTCCATTGTGTCTTCTTTTCACACTGCCCTTATATTTTTCCTTCAGTTACTGGTCACTCTGGAGTTTGTTGTATTGCAATTTGGGGGATGCATTAGGCTTCTTCAATTTCTGTAGTTTCACTCTTAGCTTACATATAACAGGGTGATGGTTGCTTCCGCAGTTGGTACTTGGGTAGGTTTTGCAGTGAACTATTGCGTTCCTTAATCTTTTGTTGATAGTTATGTAGTCAGTTTGATTTTTAGTTTCCCCCCCCTGGGTCTCTCTATGTCCATAATTGTCTTGGATGTTTCTTGGAACCATGTGTTGGCTATTGGTCATGCACCATTGCACCCATTTTTCTCCATGCTGCTTGTGGGTTCCTAATCTGAATTTGCTAGCTATCTCCCCTGCCCTCTCCCTACCTTCTCCCTGCCTACTTTGGCTTTCAGGTCTACTATGATAATTATGACTTCTTGTGATTTACAGTGAGCCTTGGCATTGTCTAGCATGGAGTAGGAAGATTTGATTTCTTCTTCCTTACTTTTTGCTGTTGGTGCATACACTATTATGATAGCTTCACTGAAAGACTTTCCTTTTAGCTTGACTACTAGCTTCACTGAAAGACTTTCCTTTTAGCTTGACTACCAGAATTCTTTTGTATAATTGGTATTATCACAGAATGCATTTCTTGAATTCTTGATCTAATATCAATCCTACTCCTTTATCATTTTTCTCTCCACCTGCATATATAATCCTGTGATTGTCATTGACAAAATCTCCATTGTTTGGCCATCTGGATTCACATACACCTAAGATGTTGATTTTTAGCCAACTCATCTCCTGTTTTACATTTTCTAACTGGCCACTTGTTCAACATCCTAACATTCCATGCCCTAAGAGTTATTTTTTGTTTGATGCAAGCAGTCGCTGGTTAATGGTCTGGTGGCATGTCACTGTCACTCTTTTCCAGGCAAGGGATAGGTTTTAAGGAATTATATACCATTATGCCATTTATGCTAGCAATCACTGGATGACGGTCAGCTGATACATGTTACATATGTTGGTCCTTACCGGGCGAGAAGTTAATTCCCATACACTTAATTCCCTTCATGCTGTTAGGTTTTATAATATTGTGTGTTATTTGCCATGATATTTCTTGGTATTAATAGTGGAGTGGTTTCCCGTTTCCTTCTTCGTGGTGGTTTATGGTGACTCCAACTCTAGTTAGCTGGCTGTTGACTCATCAAGAGTTCTTTTGTCCTTTGTTGCGTATTATCTTTTGTCCTACTGGCTTGCTAACACTTGCAAGAACATGGAGTACAGTAGCCAATTTTGTCACCGACATTCTGACAGTGGTTAGGGACTCAGATGAAAAAGATTGTGTACCATGAAACTTGTTTTATTTTATTGTGTGTATATATATATATATATATATATATATATATATATATATATATATATATATATATATATATATATCCAATTGTAAAAGAATGAAGAATAAAATTCAAACGTTCAAAACATTAATTTAAAACAGCACTCAATACAAGAGTAGAGCAATAAATATTTATTATAAACTGTTATATTAGAACATCATTGTTAACTACCTGATGAGACGTTGTTCATTAAACACCAGAACAAAATGTAAAATTTTGTAGTAGTAATTTATATGTTCTAATGTAATAATAATGTATATAATAAAAAAAAATATATATATATATATATATATATATATGTATGTATGTATGTATGTATATATATATATATGATAGATAGATAGAGGTACAGTGGAGTAATGGTTAGCAGATTGGATTGAGGAATTGGAGAATTACAGTCAACTTTATTATATTCACATGCTAATACACTTGGGAAAGATATGAATCCATCTCTTCTACCTGTAGCTATAGGTAAAATAGCAGAACAGACTGGGTCCTATAGCCTTGGGTAGAAATCAGTCAAGGAGATGAAAGCTCTGAATTCAAACTGAATCACACTCTCCTAAAAGTCTGTATACATACAATAAGGAATGGCGTATGAATCTAAATTCTCACTGAAATTCCTACTATTAGCACAACCTTGGATGCGGTGTTAAAAGAAGCGCAATGTTGCATAGGGAATGAGAGGGACTAACTAACTATATATATATATATATATATATATATATATATATATATATATATATATATATACATACAAACAAACAATGTATATTTAGGGAGAAAGAATTCATTTAAACAAGTTGGACAAGAGAGTTCTGAAACAATATTGTTTTAACTGATGGGGGATTTTGATGTCCCAAGTGAAGTATAGAAACTTTATTCACATTTTTTATCTGTTTCTGCAATAACTCATTTTAAAATTGGGAAATACAATAAAAACAATTAACCAACTGACAATGCTGGTTGAATTTACTACAGAGCCCAGTCTGCTCTGCTATCTAACCCTTAGCTAGGGAGAGAATGATTGTTCTTTTACAGCTTTGTGGGTTATTTAAATTCTTTATTTTTTTTGCAAATATTTTCTTTCCAGATACAAACCTATTATTTAATCCATAAATGAGGGGAGAATAGATGACTTCATATCTTTCTCAATGTTTTTGCACATTAGTGAATGTAATGAATACAACTGGAATTTGAACTGATTTCTCATACCAAGCTGCTATCCATTACTCCACCCACACATCCAGCTGGGGAGAGAAGAGATAGATTAATACCTTACCCAGTCATCTGTGGAGTGAACACATCAAACCCCACCCAAATCTTGAACTCAGCTCTCTAATTTCATTTATTGTTTTATGAGTCATGCCCCCTGAGTATGTGGGTAATCATGGCTCTCCACAACTTTCTATCCTTTGTAGTTCATAATAAGGTTTGTATTTTTGTTCTGCCTCAATCCCTGTTCTGCCATCCATTTACACAAGCTCATTGAATAAGTTACTCAGTGTTTCTTTCTCTCTGTCCCTTTTGTCTTTGATATGTTGTCTGAGTGTCAGATTCTCCAAGCCTTCTTTCCTTATTATGTCTCTGAGAAATTTCAACTGTCACTTTCTGATTCTAAGTACAAGGATCCTTTTTGCTTTTACTTTCCTTAATAAATTCCTTATTACTCACATAAGTTTTGTCTTTTTTTTATCTCTCCTAAACCCTGTTCTGGCATCCATTTACTCATGTTTGCTAGGTATGTGTTTTCCTCAATCCCTCTTGCCTTCAATCTGTCCTCTGAGTATCAGCTTTTCCAAACCATCTTTTATGTGCCCTAGAAATTTCAACTCTTTCTTTCTAATATTAAGTATAAATATCCTTTTTGTTTCCATTTTCTCTAAAACTTTTTTGTTACTATACATGTTCAATCCATATTCTTCTGTAGGACCATATTCCTGTTACTTCAAGTCTCTTCTTCATCTATGATTGTTCAAAATTCACTGCCATAAATCAATGTTTGTAGTGTAATGATAAAAAATTTATTTTATACAATAAATATTTATTTTTCAATATAATCTCTTTCTTTAATAATGTCCTTAGTTCAATGGTAGATTTTGCTACACATAAATTAGGTTAAGACCTATGAACTTATTCATTCTGTTTGTGAAAAGAAATGTTTTTCTCTGGAATGTTTCTCAACTCAACAACCATGTCTCCAGAGAGTTCAATGAGGCGTTGGTTTTATAAGTAGCCTTCTGAGACACTTGTTGGGTGTTGTAAATATAGATTATTACAGTTTAAGTTTGAGAAGAAACAGCATCTCTACTCATAGTCAAATGTTAGCCAGAAAATACCAGATGAAATGAAGAAAGTGCATTGTTGGAAGATGCTCATGTGACATTTTGCTGGATTGGAATTGGTTGATTTGTGTGTCATTCTTTTCATGATTTTTATACTCCAGTCCCATCTTACAAGATTGTACCTGATTAATAGACATATTATATGAGAAGAAATTAATTGGAACAATTTAATGAAACTCTTGTGTGCCTTGAGAAAGGTGTTGGCTTAATGAACCATTCACAAGATGGTCAGTCTGGGAATAAACTGACTTTTAATGTTTATTTTTTTTCATTGGTGACATTATTTTACTGGAATTAATGTTTGGTTCGCCAATGCTAAATTCAATATTAACTCTTATTGGCTAAATTTATTTTATTAGATCCACATCTCATATCTGATAAAAAAAACATTTTAGAAAGACGTGTCTTTAAAAATAATATTATTTCTAGTTTAGAGGGCATTCACTTTTGCACAAATACCCTTCTCCCAGCTATAGGTTAAAAAGTAGAGCATTGTTATTCTCAATAAACTGTTAATTAACTCACAAAAATTAATTATTCCTACAATCCAAAATGGCTTTAAATAACCAAAAAAGGGTTGATAAACTGTAAAAAAAAAATAATTTAGAGGACAAATAATTTTATTAGGTCTAAGCAAAATTTTTCAGTATTTTTTACATCTAAAACAAGTTTTAAAAAAAATTTTGTTGGATATTTGACTATTATCTCTTAAGTATGCTTGCCGTTATTTTCTAATTCTGCCATGGTCTACTTCATGGTGTAAATAGTTGTGTAAAAGATGTCTCATAATAAAAATGCATTCTTTTAAAAGTGTATTGAAGGGTATTGATATTTTTAAAAGTAATCTTTAGTGATATTTCTGAAATTTTCAATACAAGTTTTATGAAGTTTGTTAGATGACTAATTAATGAATAAATAGATATGTATCTGTCTATATTTCTGAGATGAGGTATTATTATGTACACTATTTACATTATTCAGACTAATGTCCCCATCTTTGTTGCCATATTTATTACGTTTCAGCCATTGTACACTCCGGCCTTTTTTCATGTCATTCGAATGTCAAACTGAACCCTTTATTTTGCTTGCTGGGGTAGACTGTTCTATTTCCACGTGCCATAGATGTCAGTTATCAGTTATCTCTTGTTAATTCCCCTCTCCAAGTTCTCCACTGCCTTAACCAGGTATCGAACTCACATTCTTTGTCACTGTCCTGTTCTTTGTCCTGTCACTTGATCTAACGCCTTTATCCACTGTGCCATGTGTCCTTGAGAACATCTGTGTATGAATTTCTGGGTATTATAAACCTAATGTATTCAGCAATCATTTTTTATCAGTGCTCATATTGCAATTTTTGCTGTTATCATTTCATGTTTTTACCAGAGCTCATATTGCAATTTTCATTGTTATTATCACTTTTCTCTGGCTCTCCTTATTACCTTATTCCCATATTGCATTCATTTTTATGCTTAGATATGTGCATCATTTCAGACATCATTTGATGCGAGTGATTGAAAAAGTTTTGGAGGAATTAATAGGCTAACCACTAAAGCTCAAAAACTTCCTTTTGCTCATTTAAACATTATCAGATCTCATAACAGTTGCCCTTTTCCTTGATAAATCTATCTTAATGTTACAGCAACTTTACTAATTACGCTACAGAAACCTTCCAGTTGCAGTCATTCAATTCTAACCACAGAGCTATTCTTTCTTTTCTCCAACCATCTATGACATTGCCACCATTTTTATTTAGTACACTAGTAGTTATATTTCTAAAAGTACTGTATATATGTAATATAATTTAATGTGTAAATTGTGATTTATATACCTGTACTCATCAAAACAATTTCCACAAAAATATTTATAGAAAAGGAAGCTACATTACTGTGGTGGGAAAGTAATTGATGCCAAGATCTCAGGTCAGAACTACTCTTTGGTACCTATACTTTATGAATTTAAGCATACTACTTTATTGGCAGCAAGGTCTCATCATCTTACAGTTGAAATGGCTAGATGTAGTTGTAAATTCTATGTTAACACTTCAACCACTTTCCCACACTTCCTTATGCTTTTTCAATAAATACTTTCATGGTAATTGTTCCGATAAACTTTCCTGTATGGTACCTGAACTTTATGAATTAAAGTGCAGTACTATCAGGTCATCCCATAAGTTCTGTCCGAATTTTAAATTTTTGTTAAAATGAACGAAATTTAAAGAGTATTTTATAATGTCTAATGGAGCTGAACATTATTTTTATGTTTCGATGCATTTAAACTGATCAAATTTTATTTCAGAGAACAATAAAATTAAATTTTGTTTGATTAAAACCCTGCTAACATGGAAGTACCCAAGAATCATTTGAGGCACATAATGCTTTATGAGTTCAAGAAAGGAAACTCAGCAGCCGAAGCGGATAGAAACATTCACTCAGTTTATGGAGAGGAATGTGTGAATGAAAGAACTTGCAGAAGATGGTTTGCAAAATTCAGAGGTGGAGATTTCACCCTTGAAGATGAAGATCGAACTGGACACCCAGTTGAGTTTGATGAAAAGCTTTTTGAAGCAGCCCTTGAAGAAAATCCTGCTTTATCAGTTGAGGAATTGGCAGTGGTTCTCAGTTCAAACCATACAACTGTTCATCATCATCTTTAACAACTTGGAAAAGTTCCTAAACTTGGAAAATGGGTGCCTCATGAATTGTCTGAAAACAACCTTAAATCCCGAGTTGACATCTGCTCTTCTCTCCATTCTCGCCAACTTGTTTCACCTTTGTTGGATACACTTGTGACTGGCAATGAAAAATGGATCTTTTATCGAAATGTTAAGCATCGTAGACAGTGGCTTGGTAAAGGGGAAGGACCCCAGCCACAGCCAAGAAGGGAACTTCATAGGCAAAAGGTTCTTCTTTCAATTTGGTGGGATCACCAAGAAATAATCCACTTTGAATTCTTACCACCTAATACAACAATTAATGCTTAAATATGCTGTGAGCAATTAGAGTGTTTGAACCAAGCTTTGAGGAAAAAAAGACCTGCTCTAGTGAATCGAAAAGAGGTGATGTTTCATCAGGACAATGCGCAACCCCACACAGCAAGAATCACGTCACAAAAGATCAAAGAACTTGGTTGGGAGAAAATTCCTCATCCACCTTATTCTCCTTTATCTTGCTCCTTCAGACTACCATTTGTTTCGTAGCTTACAGATTCATTTGGAAGAAACAGCTTTTGTAACACAGGAAGACGTTAAAACTGTGAGTTCTTTGAATCAAAGCCCAAAGAATTTTACAGTAATGGAATTAGTAAGCTTGTTAATAGATGGAAGTAAGTCATAGATAATCAGGGAAAATGCATTGTTGATTGAATCTGTAATTAAATGTAACATTTGCTCACTTGTTTTCTTTATTCAAAATTTGGACAGAACTTATTGGATGACTTGATAGATTGGCAGCAAGGTCTCATCATCTTACAGTTGAAATGGCTAAGTTCTATGCTAAGAGTTTCTCCTATCGCATTTATCGTTTGTGGAAATTTCTTCTGGCATTTTGCTTTCCAGTTAACTTTGATTTTTAAAAGTTTGAATACAATGTCAATCATTATCTTCTGTTTTCTTAATTCTTGTTCTTTTATTGTTCTCTCCCCTTAATGTTTTCTTTTTCTGATATTCACTCATAATCAGTAACTCCTTGTTTGGGGTGAGATGATAAAAAAAAAAAAAGAAGAAGAAGTATCAGTAAATATTCTGTATTACAGACTAACATATTAAAACTTCTGAAATCACTTTTTATGTTCTGTGTAAGTTCAGAACCTGAATTATGGCTCCCCAAAGCTTCCAATTTTTTGTTGTTCACGGCAATAGTTTCCTCTTTATGACCCTCTTTCTCTTTGTTGTACTTGTAGCTGCATTCATTTGCAGACTTGTCAAGTAGGTCACTCTGCTTCTCTTACCTTCAAATTGCCATGTGAGTATTAAATTCTCCAAGCTTTCTTTCCTTATGATGTATTCCAAACATTTCCATCATTTCTTGTTGAATGTTAGAAATAGTTTCTTTGTAATTACTATTGGACATAAAAATGTTTGTTGTATGCTCCATATTTTCAACATTTTATAAATAGAACAATATCTTTGTTGCTTCAAGTCTCCATATCTGAGAAAGTTGTCCAGCATTCACTGCCTTATTGATTACATAGCAATCCAATATCCTTTTTTTTTTTTTTTTTTTTCCAATCTCTTTTAATCTTCTTTATCTATGTACCTTGTCCCTTCTGGACGTAGATGATCACAGCTCTCCACAACTTCCTGTCCTTTGTAGCTCTTTGTAAATTTTAACTTTTTGATATTTTTCTTAATCCCTATTCTTCTAACCATTTATACAAGTTCATTAAGTTATTCACTGCTTTCCTCTGTATGTCTTGCCTTCAATATGCCCTGTGAGTGTCGATTTCTCCAACTCCTTCATTATGTGCCCTATGCATTTCAAATATTAGGTTGGTGCAAAAATAATAATAATAATGTCGTTACATGCCATTTTTTATTCTCTTTCATTATTGCTCAAATGTTCAGCCCATGGTACTCTCAGCATTCTTCTGTAGAACCACATTCTGTTGCCTAGGGTCTCTTCTTTATCTGTAAGGAGATTGTCCATCATTCTATGCCATAAAGGAAAACCAATATTACATATCAGTTTGCATTATTTTTTTTTTTTCAACTGAGACTTTGCTTAGCTTTTGGAGGGCATCTTTCACTATCCCAATGTGACTTCAGATTTTGGACTTGCTTAATTTCTGAAATACCTCTTTATTATTCCAATATGTGTGTGTGTGTGTATATATATATGCATACATACATACACTACATATATATATATATATATACACACACACACACACACACTACTGGCCAAAATCTTAAGGTTAATGAAAATAAAAAAATATATCTTTTGTCTTGTTGGACACAACCACTTATTTGTGAAAAGCTTCACAAAATGAAAATAAGAAAAGGAATATTAAAAACATTATAGTATTTAATAGCAAAAATTTGAATACTTGGAAATTAGGCTACATATTAGCTGATCAAAAGCTTAAAGTGCATTATGAATAGCAGTATTGTCCTGTTGAAAGATCCAGTCATTCCCATACAAATGAGGAACTTTAGTCAATAAGAATGTTATCTCAAACATGCCAATGTAATCAGCCACATTTTGCCACCACTATATAACCTGAAGCTCCATTGTTCCTTGGAAGGAGATAGCACCTCAGACCACTGAGTCATGTAGAAAATGTTGCCAGTGGGATATCCTTATCATGCCAGTAACATTGGAAGTCATTTGAACCATCCAGTTTAAATTTTTTTCTCAATCAGAGAACAAAATCTTCCACATTTTTATCTTTCTTGGCAAAGCTTAACTGAACTGCTTTGTGGTGCAGAAGGAGGCATAGATATTTATGGGTTTTGAAGCCTTTCTCTTGGAAATGGCATCATATTGTTCTTAAGCTGTATTCTACATCGATAAGGGCCTTAATTTGCTTTGATGATTAGCTGGTGTCTTGCTGGAAAACCAGTTAAATCTTCCTGCATAACACTGACAAAATTTTACTGGGCTAACCACTTTAAATTCTCACTCCGTATCCCTCAGGGTCTTTTAAGAAATTTGCAACAGCAGTTTTACTACATCCAATCATACCAGCGAATGGCATATTGAGAGAGACCTTGCTTTTACAGCTGGACAATTTCATGTTCAAGCCATGTCAATTTTTTAGCCTTTGCTATGCTTTTACCTAATGTAATGCTAAAGAAGATATCAGAGAGTGATGTTGACTGTGGTAATATTTAGCCCAATTTGTCAGTATTCAAATTTTCCCTATTAAATGCTGAAAAGTTTTTAATTTATACTTTTTCTTTTCTTTTCATTTTTCAATGCTCTATTCAAATAAGTGGTTGAGTCTAACAATGCAAAAGGTATATTTTCTCTTTATTTTCATTGGTTTTAATTTTAGCCAGTAATGTGTATATATATATATATATATACATATATATATATATATATACATATATATATATATATATATATATATATATATATATATATATATTAACCCCTTTCCCTTATAAATAAATAGACCACTCCACTATCCATAGAATATGATATAAAAATCAATATTTAAATTATGCAACAGTCAGTTTTTAATTAACACTTGAAACTCCAGTGAGGAAAAAATGTATATTTATTATTAATATATATATATATATATATATATATATATATATATACACACACACACACACACACACACAGTGTTTGATGGATAAATTGTCATCATTTTATATTTTTAATTTTGCACTGTTTGCTTTTGATTTTGTTGACTGCACAGTATAGTAGGGCCAGCTGGGCACTGTCTGTGAGAACAAGAGCACCATCACACAATTTATGCCATCAGAAATTTTGAAATGGCATACTCTACTGCTTGGCATTCAGCATTCATGCCAAAAGCTTCAATGCAAGTATGTCACAGGATTTGGGTGTCAATCTGAGGACAGTGCAAAGGATTTGGAAAGTTGGATGAGTCTAAGCATAATTATGAAGGTGTTTGGAGTGATGACTAGTGATAGTGGCATTATGCCACCATTCATCTTCCCACAGAGCCTCAGACTCGACACGGAGGCCTATATCAAGTGCCTTGAGGAGGTAGTACTCCCATGGATCAAGAGAGTGGCTACTGGAAGACCCTTTGTCTGACAGCAAAACTCTTCACCATGCCACACAAGCAGAAAACCCAGTCATGGCTGTCAGACAATTTCTGCTATAATATCACACCTTACATATGTCCACCTAACTCCCCAGACTGCAACCCCCTTGATTATTATGTGTGGAACATAGTTGAGAGAGAGACCAACAAAACTCCTTGTAACACCAATGATGAATTGCATGCAAGGATTATGGCAGCATTTAAACAAGGAGACCACCCAGAAAAGTTGCAGGAGATTCTCGAGTTGATTGGAGGCTGTGGTTGAAGCCAATGGTGATTTTAGTGAATAAATTTACTCTTAGGTATTTTATTAAATTTTGTGTAAGTTTGGTAAATATATCTGTTAAAATGAGATGTCAGTTATTTTCATTTTTGGATAATTTATATGACAATTTATCCATTGCATCGTATATATATATATATATATATATATATATATATATATACACATATATATATCTGCAGGTAGATGCAAGCATTTTCCTCTTTGTGTTTATATGCACATTTGAAAAAATAGCAATGATGAATTGTTCAGTTGAGAAAGAGAAAGAGAATAACTAAATCTTCTTCAGACGTTTTTGTTTTATTGATCATACAAATTTTATTATCCAATGAGTGTAAATTTACGCAAACAAATTATTTTATTTCCATATTCAGTACACATGACAATATTATTAATTTCTTCTCTCTATAATTATTTGAAACTATTTATCTGATAAATAAGCAGAGGTTTTGTTTGTCAAATATTTTTCTTTTTCGATTATTTATTTATTCTTTACTACTCCACCAATTTTTCCCGGTCAGTTATTTTTCGATATCTTATAAAATACATTGTAATATATTATTTAGTATGGCTTAGCTAAGGAAAGTCATATGATATGATTGTATGGCATTGGAACAAACACCAGGTTGGCTTTGTGACATGTTTGAAGTGCCATCACATGATTTGACAATGGCTGCTTAAAGGTGGATTAAACTATGTCACAGTAGGAGGAGAGAAGCGGTGAGAGGCAGATATGAACAGACGTTGGATGCCAAATCACTGGGAAAGACAGATCTGGCACAGACTCCCCCATCCCCAACTCTGATTGCTTCCACCCCCTAGTGGGGACAGTGATTTGTAACCCTCAGCTATCTTATCAACATTTGCTTTTTTCTACCTACTTTTATGTACATTACTAATGAAACTAAGCAAACTGACAAGGATGAAAAATTTTTGTGGATTTTGACATCATTCTGGGGGCTTTTTTTTTCATACAAATCCATGAATTTGTTTATGATAAGCCCAAAAAAATATCTATGATATAGAATGTGTAAAAATCATTCAAATTTTTAATAAGAAATATCTCAAATTGATGTTAAAAATTACCGTAAAGACATTTTTGATTTATTCAAGATAGAATGATCTATTTATGATGTCTCTAATTTGTATTTAGATACATTGTATTTATTTTCAATTTTTCTAGTTGAATTGTTCACCTATATTGCATAGGATCCATTATTGTACATAATTAGTTTGCAATAAAATTTGTATTTTATGTAAATACTACTTTATGGAAATTGAGATATAGTAGAGTGGCGATGGTCTTGGGGAAAAGGCAGATATCTCAAGAAGTGCATTTACAAAAAAAAAAAAGAAAAAGAAAGAGCATTGCTGACTAGGTAGTCATTACATTTTACCAAAGTAATGAGATGATGTAAAGAAGAAAAATTTATCCCTTCCTCAAGGTTTCTTTTATGCTTTCCAAATTTATTTTTCAATTATAGAATTCTCTCTCCTAATACAGAAATAAATTGTGTAATATATTTCTGAAATTCTAGCATGAAGATGAGGAAATCATTGGCCATCAAAGAAACTAAGAAACAAAAAAATTATTTGGTAATACATCTGGTAATACATCTGGTAATATATCTGGTAATCAGTAAAAAGATGAACCCGAAATGCAATTTATAGGTCGGGGACACTAAAATCAAGCAGGTGCAGAAATTTAAATATCTGGTAAGTGCTCTGACAGAGGACAGTAAGTGCGATGCTTAGATCCGAAGACATATTGGAATGGCCAAAGATGGATTCCAAGAGTTAGGCAGAGTATTATGAGACAGGAGGATTTTATTGGCAACAAAGAAAAAAAGATTGAACTGCTATATGATATCCATCCAGTGGCAAATGTTAGACAGTCTCCTCAAAGATGAAGAAGTGACTCGAGGCAACAGAGGTATGGTTCTACAGAAGGATGCTAAGGATACCATGGACTGAACATGTGAGCAATGATGAGGTTTTGGAGAGGATGCAAACAAGGAGGAAGCTTAGCATCAGAAATAGGCAGCTAAAATTTATGAGACACATAATGAGAAAAGAGGGCTTGGAGAATCTGATACTCACAGGGTAGATAGAGGGAATGAGAGACAAGGGAATGGAATGAGTGACATACCTAACAGGCTTAAGCAAGTGGATGATGGAACAGGGTTTGGGAGAAGTAGCAAAAGGACAAAACATATTAAGTGCTACAAGGGATAGGGAGGAGAGCCATGATCACCTACATACTGATGGGACATGGCTCATAAAAGAAGAAGAATACAGATTCTGATGTATGAATAACATAACAGTTATTGACACTAGAAGTAAAATTGGCAAACTAAGTTGAAATCCCAGCTTCATCTCTTGTATTGATTTCATTAAATTCCTTAACAAAGACAAATCCAATTATACTCCCACTAGCTATAGGTTAAATAACAGAATAGACTGGGCTCTGTAGCCTTGTGTAGAAACCAGACTAAGAGAAAAATTCCAAACCATGGAAAAGATACTAACAAATTGGAACAATTATATTGAATCAATTGCTAGCACTTCTCTTAGGAAAGTCAGTTCATTATGTCTTGGTCAATAATTTTCCTTGCCAGAATCATTATCTTATAAGTCTACCATTCATCCAGATATTGAATATATCTGGTCTGGTGCTTCTGTTATATATCTAGTGATTCTTGACAAAATACAAAGAAGAATCTGCAATGTTATTGCTCCTGACCTGTCAACACAACTCCAGTCCCTTTCCCACCAACATAAATGTCCGTGTCTCTTCTATAAATATTTTCATAGTAATTGTTCTGATGAACTTTCTTCTTTTTTTTTATTCACCCACCCACAGACAAATTTTATATATGGAGACTAGTTAGGACTTCATAGAGACTCTGTGGTATTATGGTGGCTGCAGTAAGAATGGTAAGTAAGAATGTGTTGTTTGATATAAGAAATACTGTGCTATATTTAGGTCAGTGATTGTGACTAGCTAAATTTAATTATAAGATAGATAAACACCAGCCTTCCCCCATCCACACTTTTGACCTTTTACAAAATAAATATTACTTTCTTCTTTGTGACCTCAACTTCCCAAATTTAAGCCCAGTACTAGATTGGCAGCTAGGTCTCATAATCTCACTTTTGAAATTACTAGATGTAACTATAAGTTCTATGCTAACAGTTTCTTTTCTCATACATTTTGTTTTGGAACTCTCTTCCAGCTTCTTACTTTCCTGTCAAATACAATCTTCAAAATTTACTGAAGCAATTTGCTTTACTCAGACATTATTTTATTTCCTCTTTCTAATTGAACTCAAACTGTAATAATATGTTTGTATTGCCTGATTTGCATATCCAAAGAAAGGGAACATCAAAAGAGGAATAAAACATTACATTTATAAACTGCGTCTAGAGATTATATGCAAGTTATGAATTGGTATAAAGAGTTGCGTCTTTAATGTTAAAAGTCCTATTATGATGTTGTTTAGATTCTACTCAATATTATTAACTTAAATATAGAGTGATAGAGAAAACTATTGTTTTTAGTTGGAAAAAATTTTACTAAGTTAACAAAACAGACTAATTTGACTGTCAGTAGTTTATTTGCAACTATTTATTTTGATACTTTTACATTATTATACCTTGTAAAGCTAATGTAAAAAAATAATAGGAAAAGATTTTAGAACAAATTCCTTCAATTTCTTAAAGGAAAAACATAAAAAAAAACATTTTATTTTAAAAATAAAAGATATATTAACAAAAAATAATAAGAACCTCCTAAAATTTATTGCACAAATGCTCCTTTCTTTTCAATAACTCTTAGCAGCCTATCGTCAATATCTGATGTTAGATTTGCAATTTTAGCAGCTGGTAAGTTGTTTGCAGCAACTTTAACTGCCTCCCAGAGGTCAGACTTGCTGTTGAATTGCTTTCCATTAGAATAAATATCTCTCTTGAGAATGTTCCACAGGTTCTCAATCGGATTCAAGTCACAGCTATTTGAAGGCCAGTCCATAAGAGAATCAACAAATCCCTTTTCTTTCAACCAGGATTTAGTAAACGTTGATGTATGACTTGGTGCGTTGTCTTGCATAAAGATCATAGATCTACACTTGGCTAAAGACTTGTTATCCAGCCATTCAAAGAAATATTGCTCTAGAAAATCACAGTAACTTTTGGAATTCATTTTAACCCTGTCTTTCAGTTTAAATGGATCCACGAGCTCATTACCAATAATCCCAGCCCATATCATGATCCCACCGCTGCCTTGTTGGCATTTAAAATATTTTCTTGAGTCATGTTGCTTGCAAACCCATCCTCGAGCCCATCTATCGGGCACATCGAGGGTGATCCTTGATTCGTCTGTAAAAAGCACTTTACTGAAATCAGTTTTCATGTATTTTTTTTGCCCACTGCAATTTTCTTTCCTTATGTTTTTTTGTTAAAATGGGTTTCTTTATTTGATTTTTTACATCATCAAACTTCCTTAATGCTTTACACCTTGTTTCCCTTGACACCATAGGAGCTCCAGCAGCCTCATATATGAATGCACTTGACGCATTTGGGTTTCTTATTAATTTTCTTCGGATATGTGATAGATCTCGCTTTGTTAAATTCCTGAATTCAGCCTGAGACTGTTTTTTCTTTGGTTGAATTCCCATTTAATATATTTTCTTGATTGTTCAATGATCCCTTTTCAAATCCTTAGAAATTTGAAGCGAAGACTTTCCTTTGCTAATTTCTTTGATTATATAGTTCTTTTCATTCATTGTTAGTTCTTTTTTACGAGCCATAATACTAAATTCTAGTTCTTGCAAATAATCTCTTGACACTGCAAATTGCTATAATTACTGAAAAAATACTAAATATCAATCTGAAATTGAAAAATGGGACTTAATTGTTTTCATGCTTACTTGCTATACATAATAGTACAAATTATTTCATTGGATAACACATATCTATGAATTTTACATAAAATATTTGACAATACCTCTTTTGCATATAATCTCTAGACGCAGTTTAGATATACAAAGAAGTTTTTATTTTATAAATTAATTCCTTTAATAAAATATCATTTCTTATTAGTGTAACCATTAATTTTAGTGGATCCATGTGTTTGAGTTGAGATCTGTTATTTTAAACACTAAAATTAATATTAATCACGTGAGAAATTGAGAAGTCTTTACTAACAAAAAATATGCCTAATGACAGAAAAACAACTTGTATTTGAACAGGAAATAAAGTTGTATTTTCCCCTCATGGAAAATGGGAATAGAAGTTCTGTCAGGGGGTATATTTTTCATTCGTAAGGACTTTGATTTCTAGGCTGGTTGGTATTAATTTTACTGTCTAAAATAACAGGGATATCAGTCAAACATGTATCCTGTTGGCACTCCCACATTTAAAAAAAACAACTGGAAGAAGAAATTTTACCTTCCAGGGCTAGCGACTGTTGTAAAACTGATTCAGCATATAAAAAGGCCTCAAAAATTGACAAAACGACTATTTGTGGACATGATATCTAAGATCAAAGAATAGGCATCCCATAGGTCCAGCCATCAGCAGCAGTAGTTCCATCTTGCCATCATTATCAGCTATAGCTTCAACTTACCATGGGCCACCACTCCAGCCAACCATCCTTGTCAGCAGCAATGATATGCAATAAACTGTCCTTTTCAGGACAACCCTTTTCAACTACGACAAAACTGTCCTTTTCAGGATAACAATTCTCAATGGCCATAAAACTGTCCTTTTCCGGACAGCATTTTTCAATAACTAAAAACTGTCCTTTTCAGGACAACATTTATCAATGACTATAAATCTGTCCTTAGTGGTTACAAAACTTTTAATGAAAAAAAATGATACTCTTTAACATTCTTCTTACCATCTACATGAACATGCACAGATATTTTTTGACTAGTTCACTGTAACCTTATTTTTGTTGATGTATTTTCTTTAACAAAAATAAACTTGGCAACATTTTTTTACTCAAGTCTTCATTTTGTTTGTTTGTTGTCACTGTCATTCAATATCTGTTTGCAGGTCAATATACCACCTTCAACATACCGACTAAAAAAATAATGTTTATGGTGATAAGAAAAGAGACCTGTGAATTTCACTTATACAATTTTACAAAACACAAACCAATTGAAATTATCCTCACCAGTTGTCTAAAAGAAAATGCCATTTTAATGGATTACAATAAAAGCAGCTTCATTCAGCTATGTATTTTCTATTTATCTTCTAAATAAATAAATAAATGGCAAATTCTGTCTGTGTGTCTGAAAGCCCTCTAACTCAGGTCACACTTGCTCTATATAGACATATATCTTTTTGGAATCAAGATAATCCCACGATTGAAAATCTGCACTTCATCTGATGCTTGAACATCCAGTATTGGGATTTGTGTCTGGATGAGCAGGAAACAGTTAAAAATTCAAATTTTAAAATAACTGAAAAAAATTTAAATGTTTTTAATTTATATTAAGTTTAAAATATCTCTAAAACTTTGTGAATTGAGGAAATCAATTTTATTTCTTCAAAATGCCAAGGAATCAGGGTTAAAATGAGAGAATTCGTGACATGAGGTTTTGAAATTCTGCTGAGTTTGTGAATTGAAGAACTCAATGAAATTGAAGTTCCATGGAGATTGTGATTTGAAAAACTCAATTTTCAGCTTGAATTGGAGTCTTTTGAACTTATAGCCCAAATCAGAGTTAAAGTATGATTTTGAAGTGAATTGAAAAATTCAGTTATTTCTTCAAAATTATCATTGCTGTTTTCTAAGTTGGACCAAAGATCCCTTTAGTTTTAGGTTGGAGGCCCAATTAGCCCTATGCTTAAACTTAAGCTAGTTTTAAATAATAGAAAAATCCACCACATACAATTGATTTATAAACAAACCTATGTGTAGACTCTTGAGTTTTAACCAAAAATATCATTATGATGTTCACAAAACACTGCTTTTGACCTTGCAATTCCAGATTTATTCTACTGACAGACATTCCTATTGCAATAGAACCTGTAGAGAGGATCAGCAATAAACAGAACCCGATGGAATAAAAAATACCATGAGGTAGTAAGTACAATTACTTAATAAAATTTATTTGACATTCTTATAAGTATAAAAAATTCTCATGGTTACATGGTGAGTTATCCAGAAACTGCTTGGTCTCTTTGGATATCACTGTAAGAATCAGAGAACACTTCTGACATTTCCCATTTTAATGCAATGCAGTAGTGCTAAATGGGGAAGACTTTAGTTTTTATTGGTTTCTGCATTATACAGAAAGCAAAATGTAAATAAGAAATCAATATTGAATACAAAATAGGAATTGCTTACTTAACCAGCTTAACTTTATCTATTGGGAATTTAGTATTTTTTAAAGATTTTTTGATCACTGACTGCATTGAGTTCCTTTGTTTTGGCCAGAGAAGTGCAAGATGGACCAATTGCTTAAGAAAAAAGAACTACAAAAATGTATCTCTGTATAGCAAATAGTGTGGCCTACCTAGGTGTCACTCTTTCTCTCTCTACACACACATACACAGTTGCTGATATCTCCTGAATTGTGGATGGAGCAAGTGCTGGAGAGTCCATATCCAAAACACTAGAGTCAAGATGGTGAAAATATCAATCAGCTAAAAGACAAATTTTATCTTTGTATTAATCCTATATATATATATATATATATATATATATATATATATATTAATAAGAAATATACATTTATTTTCTTCAATGGTAGCACAACTCTGAGTTTCAATCAGCACCTGACAATTGGATTGTGTATGAAACTTAGAATTGTGCTACCAATGGGGAAAAAAATGTATACCATATATTTCCATGTATAAAATTGAAGGTTGTTATGAATGGGCTCACTTCCAGATCCTTCCACATGAATCCCCCAAGGCTCTATCCTGGTTCTTACCAGGAACTTAATAATACCACACTCCAGGGAAAATACAGCTTTAAAATCAAAAAGTGTTCCCCACAATACAAAGAACTAGGTGACTTTGAGAAAGACTCAACTAACTTAATTAGAAACATAAAATTCCACAAACAACAAGATGCCTTCCAAAAAAACTAAAAGAAAATATAATTAAAATAAACAATTCAACAAATGTATTTATCACAGCGGTCAAAACTAGAAATTTATATGAACTAAGCCCCTGTACACACAATAAATTACTCAAGGATAACAACTAAAACATACATAAAAGCATCAAAAGCAATAGAACACGATATCAATAAGGAAGCTAAAACAATCACCCAAAAATTAGACCTAGATGACCAAATATATTGCATCGCTAAGGTGCAAGCATTTATCATACTGAAAGACCACAAAGAAAATTTCAAAACCAACCCAATAAAAAGTGAACTAGGTAAAATAAGTAAAATGATATTAGAAAGGGTTAATTCAGAGTTAAGAAAGAAGTAAATCAGTGAAAAAACACAAAAAACAACTATAGACTGGTTCTGCAACATAAAAAACAAACATAATTGCCAATTTATACAACTAGATATAAAAGAATTCTACCCTTCTATAACAGAACCTATGCAAGATAAGGCCATCACCTTAGCTCAAGAACGAATAAGAATAAACACAAACAAAATCAAAATCATTAAACAATCCCGAAAATCACTATTAGACAATGAAGACTCATGAATAAAGAAAGAAGGGACCTTTGACACTACAATGGGAAGTTTTGATGATGCAGACACCTGTGAACTCATAGGCATATATTTGCTATATGAACTAAGCAAAATAATAGATATAAATGATACAGGTATCTACAGGGACAACAGTCTCATACTCTTAAGAAACTATAACAAAACACAGACAAAACTAAAAAAACAATATTAACGATTTTCAGAAATATGGGATTCGGCATAGACATAAAAACTAACCTAAGCGAAGTAGATTTTCTAAATGTTACCTTCTACCTAAGAAGAGGTACATATAAAACATATAAAAAAGCTCAATGATAAACCACTATACATACAAACATCTTTCTCATCCACCATCTATAATCAAGCAGATACCAAAATCAATTAACCGCAGGCATTCTGACAATTCTTTCAATGAAAACATATTCAATGAAGCTAAGAAAGACTATGAAACAGACCTAAAAGATAGTAGATTCCTGGCAAAACTCACATACATACCACAGAGGACAAAAAAACTACAGGAAGAGATACATCATATGGTTCAACCATAACAAAAGCATAAAACAAACGTGGTAAAAATATTCATCAAACTCTTGCACAAACACTTCCCTGAATCAAGCACTCTCCACGGAATAAAAAACAAAAGCACAGTAAAAATCAGCTACAGTTTCACTGACATGACACAAATAATAAAAAAGCACAACAGGAAAACTATCAACAAACCACCTGAACAAATTAAACACACATGCAACTGCAGAAAAGTGATTGAACCAAAATGCCAGGTCAATGCATGGACAAATGGTAGATTTGCAGATGTGTAAGATGGACTGACAAGAGAAACTTTCTGGCACAACACAGTAGACCGGCTTACCTTGCAGAAGATGCAGCTATTGATTGAACGTAATTGTTTCGCCTCAAGTCATTGGAAAATGTGAGGCCAAGAAGGTGCAGTGAGACACTCTCATGGAGTTGAACATCAACCATGCTGATGGGGGGCAGGGAAGTTTCTTATTTCATACACACTACACACACACAAACCCTCAATAAAAATGATGAGTGTTATAATGGATAGCAGCTTAAAATTAGAAATTGGAGAGCCAAGTACAAATTCCAGTCAGGTCCATTGCATTCACTTATGGACAAATACTCCTAAAACTACAGGTTAAATAGTAGGACTTGTATTTTGGAAAATCATTGTTATCTCAAAAAATTTTAATGCAGTATTCAATGAGAAAAAAAAAATTATTCTTCCAATTCAAAATATTTTTTGGTTTTAAATAATCCAAAAAGTGTTGATAACACAAAAAACAATCAGTCACAATGGCTTGTCACTTTGTGCTAAGCACAAAAGCTTTGATGGGTTCTGAACAATTTTATTTACTCAATTTCACTAACAAGGTTTGGGTAAACCTATGGTTATTGTTTGCAAGCAAAGTGCTGCATGATGGGAGTGTCTATGTAGGCCAATGTTAACAAGAAATCACCTCCTTGACAAAAGGATCATGGTGAGATTCAAACCTCAGTCTTATAGTCTAAACACTAATGTTCTAACCACAAGCCCATAAATTATATAGCATTGGTAAACTATCTTTCAAAACAAAAATAATGATGATTATATCGGTTTAATGTGTGGAGTTGTACAAAAGCCAAAAAGTAAATTTAGTATGTTTTTTGTTTTTCATTTCTTCAAATGCACATGTGTAAACACGCAGCTATAAGTGCACATGCATGTCTAGCACGTGCTGAGACGTAATGGTAATTTGTTTTTTGGCAAAATCTCAAGGGCCTTTTAGTTCAGTGAAAAGAACCCAGCCAATTGCCTGCAGATTAAGATGCAGCCCACGTCAAACTTGTAAGAGAAAAAAAATGAAGAGAAAATTCAGATTTTGAGGAGAACCTCTCACACTTACCTCCCCATGACTATTTTAAAAGTGAAATTTTACTTATTTTTTTTATTTGTGTAGGTATGTATGTGTGTGTGTGTGTGCATGCATATCTGTGCCAATATACTCATGCGCAATACCCATGAGATATGTATGTGCATGCTTGTGCACACATGTCTGTGGACATGTTTGTTAGTGTGCAAATATTTGCATGCCTATGTGCTAGCAATGTGCATGCATGTTCATATGTATGTGTTAACATCTGTGCATGGGTTAAAAATATGTGTGGGAATGTGTGTGTGTGTGTTTGAATAGCATTGTTAGTGTGCAAATTTGTGCATATGCATGTGCAAATGTGTGTGCAAATGTGTGTCTGCAAATATCTCTGTAAGAACATGTGAGGCTATCTGCATAAATGTGCAAATGTGTGTGGGTATGTGTTTAAGTGTGGGTGTGTATGAGAGGGAGAGGGAGAAAGAAGGAGAGAGAAATAGAAAGAGAGAAAGAGAGTGGGAGAAATAGAAAGAGAGAGGGATAAATAGAGAGAGAATCAGAATCAAGATGTAGGCCAAGAAGAGCTTAGTTCTCTGGCTTGCACTGAAACATGATTTATTTATTTTTGAATTTTTCAGATAAGAAATTATCATTATATACTGATCTAGACAGTATCCAGTGTCTGCTTCAGGTTCAATCCATGCCTTGAGTAATGGAAAAGGTAATATTAGAATGTGTTTTTTTTTTTTAATCATACCGCTCCATGCAAGGCAGTAAAGCCACTAAGACACAAATGCTTATTAAGTGTGGAACAACAAGAACAAGAGAGAAACATTAGGGAGTGAGAAGAATAGAAGAGTAATCAATACAGGAGATAATGATTGGCATTGCATTTAAATTTTTGCAGATCAAACTTGGCTGGAAAGTATGAAGCCTGAAGTGAGTTCCACAAATGAAAAACATGAAAAAAAAAACTGTTAGTATAGAACTTACGGTTACATCTACTGAATTCAACTGTGAATTGATGAGATCTTGCTATTAATCTAGTACATTGCTTAAATTCATAAAGTTTAGGTACCATAGCAAAGAGTTCATCGGAACAATTACCATGAAAATATTTATGTAAAAGTCACAGGAAGTCATATTACAGTGTTGGGAAAGTGACTGAAGCTGAAATGCCAGGTCAGGACCAATAATATTGCTGATTTTTCTTTGGATTTTATCAAGAATCTCTAAATATACAGCAGGAGCAATGGACCAGATGTGGCAGCAATATTCAAAGCATGGATGAATGGTAGACTTATAAATATGCAAGATTGATTGTGGGGAGAAAATTGTCTAGCATGACACAGTGAACCAAAATGAACCATTATGACAATTGTAGAACAGTTACATCACTTCAGTTTTTCTCTTCATTTTATGTTCAGATAATTTAAGTCCAGAAAATTGAAGCACAGATAATTGAGGATGTACTGTATTTCATTCAGTGCTGATTTGAAGAGCAAGAAAAATAAATAAGCAAAACAAAAAATTGTATCAAGTAAAAATTTGTTCATTTGTTCACTTAAACTTGGAATTAATTTCTAATTCAGTTGAATGCAGTAGGATTTGTTAAACTAATTAAGGCTTACCTCTATCTATGTTCAGAAAAGAAATAATGGGTGTAGTTTCTCAAAGTCAACCAAATTATGTATGGAAGAATAGAAAATAAGGTGGTGCCTCACAAAAGAATGTTAAACAAACATATCAACAAATATTCAAACATTACAACCCACCCATATAATATATAATAACTACATTATGGATTTAAAAACAGACATTTTAAAGAGTATATATATATATATATATATATATATATATATATATATATATGTGTGTGTGTGTGTGTGTGTGTGTGTTCAGTTTAACTCTGTAAAGTCCATTATCCAGAACAACCTATCCCATCTAAACAACAGTGAAATAATCACAACCAATTCCCAAACCATTATGGATATAATCAGATCTACAAACACCTATAACAAAAATATTTCAGAATATACAAAATAAATTGCTAAAACTGTTCCTCACAAGATATTGGAGAAACATGCAGAAATTTGAAAACACTTCTATGAACACCTCATAAATAACAATTTGACAAATGCACTGGTCATACATAGAAATAAATTCAACCATAATTTTGATTTTAAAAATCTTACACTCATAAGAAAAGAAAATAATTTGCTCAAAAGGAAAATTCTTGAGAATGCCATCATTGACTATTATCCAGACATCTTTATATATATATATATATATATATATATATATATATATATATATATATATATATATAAGATGGAATGCCTGAAAACCAGTTGAATATTCTTTAATTTTATTGCCAAAATTTAGTTCATTAAGAACATTATCAGAACATTTGAAAAATTAAGGAAAAATCATAACCAGAATTGTCTTTTATTGAATCAAGATGACACAAGACTCCAGCTGATAAATGGTGCAAACAGTGAAAAACCTGAAATTCAAAGTCATTACATACACTCTGTAAAAATCATGCTTGCTCCAGAAAATAAAAGATGCAATGAAAGGGTCGACATTTTCCATCTGATGCTGAAGCTGAAGTTAGTGTGCACAGTTGGACCAGAATGAAAAAGTCGATAAAAACTTGGAAAAATGTGTTGTATTAATTGATGATTCTATTGAAAAAATAAACTTTTAATTTTGAAAAGAAATAAATTTACTTTATTTTGATACCCGTCTCATTATTCCATGTAATTTAAAATTTGTTTTATATGATTGGAGAAGTAATCAATCTTTGTAAACACTGATTAGGACTTTTTTTTTCACAACTTGTTAATATTGTCTGAATTTATGACCCTATTATATTAGATTACAAAGTCTTTTTTTATTCTGCAGTAAAGTACTGGCCTTTGTCGGGTTAGTGTATTACTTTTGGCAGGAATTATGCAACTTTTATTAACATCTGTTCAATGTTGGTGTATTTTGCAGATGAAAAAAAAGTGAAAAGCTTTCTGGTTGTTCCCAAAAATGAAAAAAGACATTGAAAGTGTCAACATTTTCAATCCAATGCCAAAGCTGGAATTCCTGAGCACTGTTGGATTAAAAGTAAGCCAGAAACTTTCTTCATGAATGAAAACATTGATAAAACACTTGGCAAAAATGTGTAGCATTAATTGCTGGTTATGTTGAAAAAATAAACTTGTAATTTTGAATAGAAATAAATTTATTTTATTTTGATACCAGTTTCAGCACTTATTTTTTATACCAGTTTCAGACCTTATTTATCAATCAACATTTGTATATTTTAGGTATTTTTTATGTAATACATGGGTGTATAGGTTGTTTTTCTTATACACGTCGACAGCCACTGTTTTATGGTACAGATGATAAAAGGAAGAAATTTACTCTGTAATATTACAAGTTATATCAAAGAGAGAAGTTGGACACATGTTGCCTGTACAAAGGTTCATGGTGAAGAGATTGAATTTAAGGTCTTTTGGCAGGAGGTTTGTATTTTCAGCAGAAACAGTTTGTTGCATGCTGAGAGTATTTTTTATTATTTTAAATTTTTATTTAATTTATTTTATACAACGTTTTTATGTTATTGTTTTATTTTATTTATAATATTCATTATTATTATTATTTTATATTTTATTTTTATTTACTTATAATAATAATATTCCTACAAATATATGTTTAAAATTTGCCATATTTATAGAGGAATTTATAGACATAGATAACATGAAAAATAATATATATATATATATATATATATATATATATATATATTTTAATTTCGATTATAGGTGTTGTTCAACTTATAATTACATGAATCATTCATACAAAAAACAAATATAGAGGTTAATGATTTAAATGTCAAGAATACGTCTTCGCAAACAATTTCAATAAGGTACACTAACCCCGAACCTGTATATGAATGATACCAACGTACCTCAACATAAACAATCAAAAATATAAACCTAAACCAGCTCAAAAACAATCACCTAAACCCTTTAACATTTCCTTCTCCAACATCTTTGGCATTCATACCAACTTCTTCAGTGTGGAATCCTTCCTCTTTGATAAGTCTCCTGATATACTAGTTCTCTGTGGGACTAACCTTAACTCATCAATCCCATCCTCTGATTTCTCGATTCCCGGCTACTATCCTCTCCTTAGAAAGTACTCTAAAATCCACATGCATGGCCTGGGAGATCATGTCCATGATCATCACCCACTGGCTAAGGAACTCTCTCTTGAATATCCAGATCATTTGTATATGTGTCTTCGTCTAGTTCTCCTCAATTCAGTAAGCTATCTCTTCTTTCTCTATCATTCCCCTTCCTCTCAGGACTGTGGTGCACTCAATAGCATTTTCAATAATAAAGACAAGGCCATCTCTCTACATCCGTTTGTGCACATATTCATGTTTGGTGACTTTAACACCCACCATACCATGTGGATTAAACAATTTGTAACTGACCTCATTGGCATCCAAACCCTTAACTTTTCAATCACTCAATCCCTCACACAGATGGTTGACTTTTCTATGTTTCCCCAGTAACTCTGACTGTAACAATTCCTTTCTCGATCTCTGTTTTATCTCCATCCCTGGCTCTTGTCATGCTATGTACCTCTGATCATGCCATAGTGTCTATTAACATCTCCCTCCACCCTCCCTCCAGCCAAGAACCTCCTACTAACAGAATATCTTTCTGTTATCAATGAGCAGACTGCGACTCATTCCGTGATTTCCTTCACATCATCCCTTAGAATGTGGTTTTTGATCACCCTGTTCAAAAATGTGCATCTGAGGTCTCCTCCCGAGTAAAAGCTGGCATTGAGGCTTTCATTACAGCAAAAAAATATAAAGTTAAATCGCACTCATCTCCTTGGTTATCAGCTGCTTGCTCAGCTGCTATAGCCCACAGGAATCACTTCTTCTATCTGTACCGAAGTGACATGTCTGATTGCAACAGATATCTCTTTGTCTCTGCTCATAATGAGTGCAAGTGTGTCATGAAGCAAAGTTACTACTTGCCGATAGAATGAAACAATATATTGCATCTTGCAAGTTTGGTTTAAAGATTATTGGCGGCTTTGCAAGAGTATGCTGAGCAACAGCAAATCCGCAATCCCTCCTCTGTTCCATCAATTCAAATTCCTAACTTCCTCAACTGATAGGGCTGAATGCTTTGCTTGGAAATTCTCATCCAACTCAACACTTGACACATCCAAAGTACACACACTTGATTTTCCCCTAAGAACTGAGGCTCTATTGAGTGAGATGAGCATAACCCGTCGATGGTATTGGAGATCATCTCTAAATTAGACTCTCTTAAAGCAAGTGGTGGTAATGGGATTACCAGCTATAGTCCTAAAGAAATGTGCTCCTGAGCTGGCTCCAGTTCTCTCTAAACTATATAACTATTGCCTAGCCTAGCTGATTCTTGCTTTCCAACTGGTTGGAAGTCCTCATCTGTATTTAAGAATTCTGGAGACCCTTCTTATGCATCTAACTACTATTCTATCAGTTTCCTACCACTCTTTGGCAAAGTCTTCTAGCCTTTAATCAATGCCAAAGTGGTTAAGCACCTTACATACCATGATCTCCTCTCTGACAAACAATATGGTTTTCATTTTGCTTGGTCTACCACTGACATGCTCATGGTCATAACTGAATTTGTATACAAAGCTCTTAATAATAATGGCAAAGCTTGAGTTGTGGATCTAGATATCTCTAAGGCATTTGATAGGGTTTGGCATGCCGGGCTTCTCCGTAAGATTCAGATATATGGTATTACGGGACGATTATTTGATTTAATCTAATCATTCCTGTCAAACCATGAAATTAAGCTCATCCTAAACAGGTCCTCTTCCAGTTTTTTTTCCTACAAGTGCTGGTGTTCCCCAATGTTTTATCCTGGTACAAAAATGGCCACAAATTACATGAAAACTGCCATAGAAGCATGAAAAAATTGATTATTTCCAGTATTGATGGGAGTTGGGAAATGCAAAGTTGGTCTTGGCCTTTTCACTAACTTGGAGCATGTGCATGTAAATTTTGGTGAAAATCCATCAAAAATTGTGGCTGTGCATTCGTTACATACACACACACTTCCTGCCTTTTATATTAGGTTGGTGCAAAAATAATTTCGTTTTCTAACATATGTTACTATGTGAGAAAACGAAATTATTTTTGCACCAACCTAATAGATAGAGATAATTAGGTTAGAATAAAATTTGTATATTATATGAATACTACCTTATGAAAATTGAGATGTAGTAGAGGGCCTTATATCATAGATTCTGATGGGGTTGGGTACAATAGCCATGCACTGGCCCTACTTGTAGAAATGATGGTTAACAAGTGTATATTATAGATTTGTTAAATTTCTTAATACAAAGCTCACAGGAAGGCCAGATATGCTGAGTAAATATCTCCTGTGCCTTTCTCTATAAATACATATTAGATATAAACTACACACACACACATAGTTTTGACAGTCTTTGCAAATTCAACATTCTGAGTGACAACTATTCCTGTGGAATGACAACTTTGTTGAACTTCCATTCTATCAGCATATTTAAGTGTTTTTGCAGGATCCAAGAGACTAAAATTTTAAAATTGATTCAGATGTTTTCACTGGTATGAAATTCTTTTTAATATTTTTATTTAAAAGTTGAATATTGAATTTTCACATTTGTACAAAATCTTCATCCTAATATTAGGTTAGTGCAAAAATAATGACGTAATAATGTCGTTTTTGGACATTAAAAAATACGTCAAAAAACGACATTATTACGTCATTATTTTTGCACCAACCTAATAATAATAGAGAGAGAGAGAGATAGATGGACATGAATAGATAGATAGATAGATAGATAGATAGATAGATAGATGGGCATGAAGATAGATAGATAGATAGATAGATAGATAGATAGATGGGCATGAATAGAAATTTATAGACAGGTAGATGGGCATGAATATAGATAAATAGGTAGATGGACATGAATATAGATAGATAGGTCGACAGGCATGAACAGAGATAGATGGACATTAAGATAGATAGATAGATAGATAGATAGATAGATAGATAGATAGATAGACTGACTGACATGAAGACTATTTAATTATATAATAAAGTTTTGCCACTCAGTGTTGTCTTTAGTGCCCACTCCTATAATGACACATGCTCTATCTAGGATATTGAGCACTCTTGCCCATAAATATAACATATTTTTAAACTATATTTAATTATATTATTTTGTACAGTTTTTACACACCATGTATCCAGAAAACACTTGCATGAACACAAGAAAAATTAAAAGCTTAATCGCAGTACCTTGTCAGTTGTCTTTAATGAAACGTGCATATATATATATATATATATATATATATATGTATGTGTGTGTGTGTGTGTGTGTGTGTGCATGTGAAAGTATGCTTGCTGGTAAGTCACCAAATTATTCATTTTTTATCATCTTAGATTACCCTGTTATATATCGAGAACTTTTAGTTTACTAATATAAAAAGTAATAAAAGAAAAAAATATTAAAAGTGCTCAATGTATAACAGAGTAATATAAGATGATAAAAAAATGAATAATTTGGTGACTTACCAGCAATCGTGCTTTCACACACACACACACACACACACATATATATATCTGAAAAAAACCTCCTACATATACTTGCAAATATGTCTATACGTATGCATTACCACAAATATTCATGAATGTTTGGGTGTGTTCATTAATTGGCAGAATTCCAATGGAGAAACTAAATGTAATTTTCTTAGACACTAATTGATTATTTATTATAGGCTTCCATATAGCTGAGAGACAGAAGTGTAAAACTTTTACATCTTTGAATTTCACTGCTTTGTGGTTGGGGTCTCCTGTGCTCACACAGACATACACGTATATACACATACACATGCATATACATTCACACATATTTTTAAAAGGCGAACAAAAATGAAACAATATTTTTTTCATTAAATCTAGCATTTTCAGACATGCAATGTGGCAAAATATTTAGCAGTGCAGAAAAGAGAATTGAGTTCAAGTTTCTCACGTCACAGTTTAGAAAAGCATGAAATCATATCTCCCTGCTTCGTTGACAAGATCTGAGTCAGCTCAGTGATTCTTTCCGGTGTTGTGGTAGGTGGATGTTGATATCACGCTGGCAGTCACCATATTGTTGCCGAGGTACTTGTATTTAGACTAAAAGCAATGACAACAAGTAAATGATGAATGTGAGGAAATGGAATGAATTTCAATAAGGCAATATTTTATATTTTTGTTTTTTTACAACTGAATAAAAAGTGAGAAAATACATGAGCCTGCAAGTAAAAGGAGGAAGACATTACAAGATAAGAATTATGTGGGTGGGTGTGAATAAAGTTCAGTCCTGTGCCCAGGGAGGTCCCAGTTGGTATTGTCACTTCTATTGTATGCTCAAAGGAAAATAGTGACAATAGAAAAACGAGAAGTGTCTCATCTTTATAGCTGCTTGACAGCACTAATGACTTCTTGGCAAAACTGGCAAAGCTATGTGGGGGTAGCCCATGCCTGTTACTCATACCATGGAACCTAGTAATATCAGCTTTATTTTACTTAGAGAGGAGATGGGCATCACCAAACATCATATTTGATAACAAATAAGACTTATATCTATATAAGAGTTCTAGTTACATTTCATCAAGGAATAAAATGAAAAAAAATTACTGGATCATACATAAAATATTATTGAAAATTCATTCATGTTTTCTATTTGATCCATTTAAAAACAATCTTCTTTCTGAACTTTTATTACATTTTATTATTTATGAAATTCTATTATTTGGAAAAAAAAAAAAACATTTTGGATCTACATGCCATTAAATCCAGAACCCAACAGCTGATCTCTCTGCTGATCTAGCTCTTATAGATCAATGGGATAATACTGCCTTATTTCATTTAATACCTCCAAAACAAAGCTGATAACATTTCCTCACCACTGAGCAGACTAAATTTACTACAGTCCTGATCAGAGTTATTCTATCAGGACTAACGCTATTGGGACCAAGGCTCACTCCAGACCTCATGTGAAATTTGCATATTCATACTATCCCTAATACTGGAAGAATGGCTGATTCTTTGTACTACTCCAGAAAGTATGTGACTCCTTTTGTCATGCTTTATCTTGCAAAAGGTCTATAGTAATTAGGGATGTGTGTTGGTGTCTATTGTAAGTGTGGGTATGTTCACATGTAAACAATTAAAGAAAAAGTATACAAAAACTTGGGTTTCTATTATGGACTGTTTGTCTTTTTGTATATAAACTGTAGTGAAACAAAGTTCTCAATGTCTCTTGAGTATGTTTGGTTACTTTTTTTTAGTCCAGAAGTTAGGGTAAGTAAGCATTGTTCTAATAGTCAATCTCAAGTCAGCCTTGTGCAGAGTTGGAACAACAAAAGAAAATTTTGCACCTACTTCATTGTTGCAGGGTTTAAGCATAGCTATAATGGTTGAGTTCAAGTCAGCCTTGCATTGAGTTGGAAAGACCAAAGGAAAAGGCTGATTTACTTCATAGATGGAGTTTGGGGGATATGTGTGAATGCCATGCATTGAAAAGTGGAAAGAGAGTTAAGTTGTCAGTGGGATGGAGAAGAAATGTTCCCTAGGGAAAAGGTTTTTTTCACATTTTGCTACATCTGGGAGAAAGATGGAGTGGAAGGAAAATGTTTGTCTTTTTATAGCTCCAAACAGTGCCAGCTAGTGGCACTTGATGAAGCCAAGTTGGTTAATAAACAATTAAAGAAAAAGCATACAAAAACTTGGGTTTCTACTATGGACTGTTTATCCTCTTTTTGTACATATAGACTGCAGTGAAAGAAAGTTCTCAATGTCTCTTGGGTATGTCCGTTTTATTTTTGGTCCAGAAGGTAAGTAAGGGTAAGCATCATTATAATTGTTGAGATCATGTCAAACTTGCATCAACCTGAAACGACCAAAGAAAAGTTGATTTACTTCATAGAAGGAGGTTTTAGAAGACATGTGTGAGCACCAAGTGTTGAAAAGTGGAAAAAGAGTTCAGTCATCTCATCAGTGAACCAGGGAAACAAACGTGACCCAGTGGGTATGTCTGTTTTTCTATATGCTGGTACATCTTGGAGGAAGAGGGAAAAAAACGGCAAGGAAGGTAATGATTGTCTCTTTTTTTGCTAAACAGTACCACCTAATGAGCATTTGATGAAAGCAAGTGGTCTAATAAAATTTCTGGTTCCTTTATTACTAGCATCATGGGAAAGTCTATTTCTTTCCTTTTTTATTTATTATTATTATTTTATTTAGTGATTTTATTTCATTTTCTCACAGGTCAGATCAGAAGAAAAATGGAGGATTGCTGCCATATCTGGGCTGGAGCTGGTCAACTCTCACTGTCCAACTATGACACTGTTCAAAAGTGACCACACAACTTTGCAGGTGATGAATTATTTTCCACTGTGCACCCCCTTTCAGACTAATCATTAAGAACTAAGACTAAGATATCACATGAAAGTGGTCTTTTGTCTTAACCTGATCAAATTTAAAGAAAAATACATAATGCCAGAATAATTGAAGTCGTATTAATATCAGTAGATGGGTTGATAGTAGCCAATTTAATGTCAGAGGTAATTGCCTATTTTCCAACGTTAATGCCACTGACTACATTGTGGTGAACATATATCAGCACAAATGCAAGAGAAGCTTCGGATTGCATGCAGACATGTTTGTCCACACCAGTTACATCCGGGTTCTTCCCATTCGCAGCGGGACAGTTTGGCATGTCTAGCAAGATACAGGCCTCTCTGCAACTTATCAAGATCCTGGTCTTTGTAAGATGCCTCAGGCCAATAAAAGCTGGCTGAAAACAGCAGTCGGCAAGATACTTGTGAAGTCTGTCCCATGGGTATTTTGTTCCTCCAGTTGCTGTGGTTTCCAAGGCAGTGTTATTTTTTGATATGTCCCATCTCTTTTCTCTCTTCCTAATTTACCCATAGTTTTTGGGAGATCAATTTGTTAGGTGTTTCCCTGCCTCCAGTCTCAACAGATTCTATGCTTACGTTACAACAGGTAATGGTGTTCAAGGCCTGGATCAAGTAGGTGGTGGAGCATCGCCCAGCAGGGCTCTGCTCTCCTCTACATGACTCGTGTGTCACACAGAGTTGCTGGCCAATAATTTCACAACTGTGTTGCTTTCAGCATGTTGATTATTATACATGATCTCGACATGCAGTAATTTCAGATTCTGCACTGAGGTTTTCCTCAATGAATAGAGTTGGCATTGTTTAATACAATTTTTTCCATTTTTGTAACTTCTATTTATGTATATTTTTAAAGATTTCTTTTGCTGAATAACTTGCCTTTTCTTTTAAGTATAATTTGTTCTCAACTGCCTGCCATGCACTGTATATATTTGTACATTGTGTGCATCCCTCTCTCTCATATATATATATATATATATATATATATATATAAACAACAGGCATGGAGAAAATGTATATATAACATCCAGTTTCATATTTGCAAAGTAAAATAATCTCCTGATTGGATGCTAGATGTACAAATATAGATGAGCATTGACTATTAGTATCATATATATATATATATATATATATATATATATATATATATATATATATATGTGTGTGTGTGTGTGTGTGTGCTAAAAGTTTTCAACACAAGACACTTTCCAAAATAACAAAACATCATAATACTTTAATGCTTTTTTTCAAAAGGCTTTGTGGTCAGGTTCAGGCCTTCATTCATATATATATATATATATATATATAAATATAGAAGTCAACACTTAGAGGCGACAGTCTGTTTCATGCTATATGCAATCGTCAAGACGTGGCTTGACGATTGCATATAGCATGAAACAGACTGTCGCCTCTAAGTGTTGACTTCTATGTTCACTTTTATATTTACACACGCTCTATCTCTGATATTGAGCACTTTATTCCATAAATATAGCACACCTTAAGACTATATTTCTTTATATATATATATATATATATATATATATATATATTTATATATATATATATATATATATATATATATATATATATAAATATACCATTTTTATAACAGGTGTAACACTATAAAAACACAGTTCTCAATAAATAAAAGCAAAAATACAATATATAAAAGATACTTATATTTCATTAACTTTCATGACTTGCAGTTTCATGTAAATGTGGTGGAAAAGCACAGGAAACTCAATTCTAAATATAATTCTCTTAATTGATTGTCATTTTCTTTTCAACCACCTGATGATTGTGTGACCACCCATAAATAAACTGCATTTTGCAAAAGACAGTAAAATATAAGTATCATTTATATATATATATATATATATATATATATATATATAGGAATAGATAGGTTCACCTATCATCCAGTTCATAGTCTTTTGAAGATGAATACAGGTTTATCTCTTGTTTCCTGTTTAGTATTGGGTTTCTGGTTACTACTAGTAGCTCCTTGATTGTTAGCGTTGCCTGTTGGGATGAATATATATATATATACATATATATATATATATATATATATATATATTTATATATATATAGATATATATATATATATATATATATATATATATATATATATATATATATATATATATATATATATGCACACACACGCACACAAACGCACACAAACACAAATCCTAATAGTCTTCCTTAGTCTCATATTTTGAGAATTTCTGAATACCTGGGCATATATTTATTGTTCTGACAGAGTGAATCAACCAACAAAATTATTGTGTTGAACCTGAACGTGTGAATTAGGTGTTTTGTGAACAAGAGAAGGGTTTAATTAACTTGAATAATGAAGACAGCCAACAAACTATCACAGTAAAAGAAAGATGATAAAATACCTTCTTTTATGATGACAAACAAAAGGAGTGTAGAGTTAAAGCTATACTGCCATGCTGGCATTTGAACCTTCAACATTTAGGACCCAATTTTCTATTAAAATAAATACTAAATCTCTGTACTCTTCTTTACCTTTCTTTTATTCTCTACCTAATACTGATAAATCGCTAAAACCAAATATGTTCCTGTCTCTTGTAGACAACCTGACAAAATGCGTTGATCCAAGATCTGTTATATTTTGTTGCACCTATGCAACTCATGTTACATTAATTCATTACCAATTAGGCCACAAGTAACTGTCTTGATATGGCAAAACTCAATTACCTACTTTAGACCTCTCGTTGAGATTTCTACAAATCTATATTTCATACCTGAAGCATAAACACAGTAATTGTTCTTTTAGGCATTATAAATTATTACTATAAACATTATTTTTAGTGGGTAGATGCATTTTGAGTTGATATTCCTATTTTTATTTTCTTAAACAGTAAATTGAGTCTTACTTTACGAAGAGACTTAACAGTGGTTTCCCTAATGGAAAAAGGAATACAGATTCTATTCCTGTTGGGAGGCACATTTCTCTTTAGTAGGACTTTTTAGTCTTAATTTCACTGTTTAAGAAAATAAAAAAAACAGATATCAACAAAAACATGTGTACCCACTAGAAATATTGCTTATATTTGGTTGGTGCAAAAATAATGTCGTTTTCTCACATATGTTACTTTTATATATGATTTCTGAATTAATTCATTGATATATATAGCCATGTTATATATCATTTTGAAGCGCGTTTTTCGCTCTATCGAATCGTGTTATTCGTTACCGTTCTGAATCTCTTCATTCATTTTTTTGCAGGCTTTTCGACAGCATGGACAAAATTCAAATCCGCACGATTTTCTTGTTCCAGTTCAAACTAGGCCGAAAAGCTGTCGAGACAGCTCGTGATATCAATGATGCGTTTGGCCCAGGAATCACTAACGAACGTGTGGCACAACGGTGGTTCAAGAAATTTCGCAATGGTGACAAGAGCCGCGAAGATGAAGACGGTCGCGGCCGGCCGACTGCGGTTGATAACGAACATTTGAAAGCCTTAATTGAAGCTGATCCTCGCAAAACCACACGAGAAGTTGCTGTTGAACTCGAGGTCGACCACTCAACAGTCGTTCGCCATTTAAAGCAAATAGGGAAGTCAAAAAAGTTGGATAAATGAGTGCCGCATGAATTGAACGATAATCAAAAAATCGTCGTTTTGAGGTGTCTTCTACGCTCCTTCTGCGCAACAAAAACGACCCATTTCTCGAGCGGATTGTGATGTGTGATGAGAAGTGGATCCTCTACGACAACCGGCGATGTTCGGCACAGTGGTTGGATGTCGGAGAAGCTCCACAACACTTCCCAAAGCCGAAATTGCACCAAAAAAAGGTTATGGTGACTGTTCTGTGGTCTGCGGCCGGTCTCATCCATCACAGCTTCTTGAATCCGGGCGGAACGATTACGGCAGAGAAGTACTGCTGACAAATTGATGAAATGCACCAGAAGCTCCAACGTATGTGCCCGAGATTGGTCAATATGAATGAAGGATCCAATTCTCCTCCATGACAACGCTCGCCCACATGTTGCTCAACTGACCCTGCAGAAGCTGAACGAATTGGGCTACGAGACTCTGCCTCATCCGCCATATTCACCGGACCTCTCGCCCACCGATTATCACTTTTTCAAGCATCTCGACAACTTCCTGCGCGAAAAATGCTTCAAAAGCCGAGATGATGCCGAATCGGCCTTCAATGACTTCATCGCTTCCAGAACTCCGAATTTCTATGCTAATGGGATCAATAAACTTGTTTCTCGTTGGCAAAAATGTGTCGATTCTAATGGTTCTTATCTCGATTAATAAAGTTTATTATGAAAGGAGTTATGATCTTTTGAAGATGAACGTCAAAAAACGACATTATTTTTGCACCAACCTAATAATAATAAAAAAATAATGTTATATTAAAAATATAGTTAAAAATTATATGCTGAGAACATCCAACTGAAGCACTGAATGTGATTTTCACCTGCTTGATTATATTAGGCATTTTGATGTGTAGCTTCCACAGTTTTCATGTGTGATTTGTTACTTAAATATAATGTTTTTTATTTTTTAAAAAAACAAAAAAACTATGATATGCAATAAAACTTGGACAGTATGAGATTGTTGAAGTAAGCATGACAAGCTATTATGACCAATATTTTTAGTTACAATTTAGGTAAATTTTTATGAATAAATTTTAGACAAGTCAAGAACTTTGAAATTATTATAAGCAAATACAAATACTGTTTACAGCACAGCCAAATAACAACAAAACACCAAGTTATTATGAACACTGCACAAGTTCTATTGTCATTAGAAAACGTTCTTTGTAAAATTAAATTTGTTAATAAAATATGTAGCTAAGGGTGTATGCAGTGAATCTAGAAGATGTTTAAATATAGTCTTATCTAATGAAAGTGGATCCTCATCTCAAAAATTTATCTTATTGAGTGATTAGGCTGCTGATTAGTTTTAAACCTTTTGTGCAGATTGAGAAGAACATTATTTGATGTGATATTTTAATCAGTAGGATAAAAAATATTTCTTTTAAAAAGTTTGTTTAAATGAAATATGCAGCCTGCATAATTTAAACTTGACTGGAATGTGTCTCATTATTAGTTCTCATCAATCGTTTATAAAATGTACTAAAAATTTGGTCGAGACAGAACCACCACTAAATATACCAAGAGTCAATCTTCATCAAAACAAATTAAATACTGTGTATATGACAAGATCGAAAGAGAAGCCTCTAATTCAAACTTCATTCAACAAATCAAACAACAGATTTGAAGTAATGTTGCTCCCAATTAGACCAACTATGAGATCATTGAAAAACATTTATAATTAATGTATGTTATGTTAGCTCTTTAGAATCCCAATAATTCATAGAAATATGTGTTGGATTACTCCACTCGTCAGGAAAAAACCCTAGACTTAAACAAGTTAAGATTGTAGTGAAGCATCCTCTTGGAGTTAGGGGTTTGTGAGAAGAAGCTGCTTGATTGGAATTTACATCTCACCAATGAAATATTAAAGGAATGAGGATGATTCGCTACAATACATACGGTGTGGTGGATCTTAGCTATGAAGGGAAGAACTAGTGGAATTAAAGAATATAGTTTGTTTGAACAGTTTTCATTGAAATAATGACAGAGGCTTGCAACAGTTGGTATCTGAGAAAGGGTATGAAGGCGGGAAAATAACTCATCACCTACAAGAGCACATAGATGTCTTTGGACTCTATTGAAACTGGAAAGAGAAAACTGGGCATCTCCTGCACATATAATAAGTACCTCTATGAATTGGATATATGTAAGGTTTAAAATTAATTTTAAAAATGAAAAAGCTTCCCTAAGCTTTCAATTTAGCTTTAAATTAAAGCTAAAGGATTAAATTTATTATACCTGGTAAACAAAATATTTTGGTGTATTTCAAACTGAAATTATATTGATTCGAATAGACTTACATTTTTTTTCAGTAAAATTGATAACATCTGCCATTTTTTAGACATTTGCAAACAAAACTTAATTTTCCATTTTAAAACTATTGCAAAAATAAAATATATACTTCTTAAACATTATTTGAGAAAAGTTAACCAATATAAAGTTAAATTAATCTGATTTGAAACAAATATTACTTACTTATAGCATAAAATGTTATACATAAGCATTTATTAGCCTTGGGGTCTTGTTTTTCTGATGGCAGATTGACTGCCAAACATGTTCATAGTTAAGTATGGTGCAGCAGATGACAAATTTCATTAGGGTTTTGTTTTTTTTTCCTGTAAGGGGAGACAATCCTTAAAACATGTGGCCTTTTAAGAATAGATTTATCAGTTTGTACATCCACACTTCAGAAATCCTGCATCTATATTATATATATAAAAACAAATCAAAATTCTTTTAAACAAAGTCGGGGTCTTCAGATTATAAGCTTTAAAATATGTGACTCGTAAATATAGTTTTTCTTAATAACAGTATTCACTAAGAATTATCTCATTGAATTTGAACTTTAAAAGATTCAAAACTATAAATTATTCAATTTTAAATTGTAAAAAAAAATGAAAATGAATCTTGTAAAAATTCATTTTTCATCAAAAATGTTTTTTTCATCAGACAATATTGTCTTTATTATATATTATTCATAAAAGCAATTAAAAACTTCTCTAATTGAATAATGTCTTAGTTTTATTGCATTTTTTTATTTTTCAATTCAGAACAGATTTTCAGTAAGACTTGGTTTGATTCTGAAAAAAAAAAAAAAAAAAAAAAAAAATTGGTGATTTAAATTTTTCAAAAAATTCTGCTTTTAACTAAAATAGTTACTAAAAATTATTTTGATGTTTTCCTAAAATTAAGTAAGGGGGAGAAATATATGTAAAATAAAAAATATTTTTACTAAGATTTTCTAATAAAAAATTTAAAAAACAATTTCATTCGCTTGTGAATAAATACTGAAAAGTTCATTAAAATCTGACAATTATTTGATTTTTGCAAAAATTTTCAAATTAATGTGTCTGTCATCCCCCGCCAAAAAAGATGCAAAAATTTGCTATGCTAAAAGTTATTGCAACTGCTGATGCAAGAAAAACAAGTCTTTACTCAAAATTTCAAATTTTCTAAAAAAAAGATTTAATAAAATAATAAAAAATACTTTGACACTTTCTCTTAATAATAACAAAGATTTTGATGGTAAAACTGTTTTCATTACGTTTGGCACATGTTTTCATCATGGTATGCTGATTTTTTAGCGATCTTGCGGAGGTACCGATCATATATGGTAGCAGTACTCCATTTTTGGACTGATCTGGCTCTTGTAAAGGTAGAGAATAGTAGGAGGAGATGGTACTTACTGGAGTGGTATTGTGCATCTTTTGCAATGAATCATATGTTCCACTTAAGGTCTGGGTTGAGTCAAATGCAAAAAAATCAACTTTAAGATAGTTTTGTCCATACAGAAGTTTACATTTATTTAAAGATGATTTTTCAGTGTTATCAGTTGAAGTGAATTTCTCCATTTCAGAAATTTTCTTTTAAAAACAAAATCTTTGAAGTCGAATCAATGCAAACAGCCACTCATTTCTAAATCATAAATACTTTAAGATGGAATTAAAAGATAATTTGTTTAGCTCTTAAGTTATTACTGTAGAAAAATTCCTTCAAGTGATCTGATATACCAAATTTAATACCCCTTCAGAACAGGAAAGTAACCACTCAAAAGCATCAGAAGGCTTTGCTATCAAATTCATTTTTTTGGTTATTTAGCTGAAGTGTCTGCCCATCGTTAATTTGCCAAAAATAAAATAAAATAAATAATAAATAAAATAAATAATAAATAAACTGCAGTATGGATGCCAGAATTTAAAAATATAAACAGCTGCAGGTTCATTTTAGCTGTCAGATTTTCTGTCATATGATACACATTCACTTTTTTCTTTTTAATTCTGTAAACATTAAACATTGCTTTGAATATTTTTTCCTGTAGTTAAGACAGATTCTCCTTGTAATCAGTTCTATTTAGTCCGGACAAAAAAATTGAACCCAGAACTATTATAAAGCTGAAATTAATGTGAATGTGTTCTACCATATCCATATTTTACTGCTAAAACATCTGAACGAAATCCAGCCATTGAGCATTTTGGCAATCTGATCATGAAGTTACCACTCTAAAATAAAGAAAACTGCAAAAATACATGAATGTCTCAAGGAGTTGAAATTCAGGAAACACTAAAGAAACCTATATTTGAATGAAAGTAAAATTTATATTTTGAAAAATATATATTTATTGGATTACCCCAGCTCATGCACCATAGTATAGCACTTAAAGTGAAACTCGTACATATGATATGAAACATATGATATCATAACAGATGTCATGACTGAATATACATGGGAAGATATCATTTCTTAGGTCTATGTTGTGTATGCAAATGATTCTCACTTGTATGAATGAAGAATCTGCTCTCATCACTGAAGATTACAGAGCATCATTTGATCACTCAGTGGCGTCCCTCCTGTAACACCACTTGAGATGTGAATGACGGTTTTATGACTGTGGTGATTCTAGGTCATTAGTGTTACTCTGATCCATTGTCTGAGTATGCCGCCCACCCACTAGAAACACATATCCTACATATGCTCAAAACCTGCACTTACTTCATCCTCTTACATATGGCAACTTATTCAGTAACTCTTCAATGGGCATTAAATTGTCGTGCTCAAGGAAGCGTCCTCTCAGTTGCCTGTTCTATGAAGTAGCAATTCTCAGAAAGAAGCTGAGTAAAACTTCCTTCTTATGAAAAATTCCAATGATTCATTCCTGTGTATGTGGTATGACATGGCCTAGCTGTAAAGGTCTGAACTGGTGGAACTAAAGACTGCAGATTCTCTGTTTATTTATTAAACAGCATTTATTTTTGTCTGCTGGCTTGAATATTTTTCTAAGATTTTTTGAATATTCAGGCCAGTAGGCAAAAATAAATACTGTTTAATACATAAACAGAGCATCTACTTAGATACAAGTATTCCGTAAAAATAATAAAAATCTGTCAGATTAATAAATAAAAAATCCATTCCTTCCTTTAGAAATTGTTTTGTTTATGTTAGGATATGAAGCTGAGTATATATGTTTATTTTGAGAATTAGAGAAAAATCTGTGTTTAAAGGCACTATTCAGACTTTGCTTGGCCATCAACACACACTGTAGCTGAGAGGTCAAAGCACATCGGATCTAATGATGGTTTCCACTGGGGGAATGCAGATTTGAACCCTGCAGAGAGTGCATATTTTTCTAATCTAATTTCTCAAATATTCAGGCCAGTAGATGGAAATAAATACTGTTAATAAATAAATGGAACATCTACTCAAATACTAGTATCCATTAAAAATAAATTATTATTATTATTTCTCATACGTCTAGAAATCTTTGCATTTTATTTTAGATTTTATTTTCAGTGAGGTTTTTTTTTTTGATGGGGGAGAGCTTACAAATTTATATTGATTCTCCTTTTTTGAAATTTTTACATATTAGCTATTTTAATTAATCAACTTTGAATATTACTACACTAGTAGCAAGCTGGGTAACCATATCATGACAAAAAAAAAGAAGATGTATTTCTAACAATGAATGCTGAGAATACCATATATAGAACATGTGAGAAATGAGAATGCTTCAAGGAATTACAAAGAAACTGATGCTAACAGCTGAAATTTTTGGAAGATATAAGTGAAGACGGCTTGGAGAATTTAATGCTTACAGGAAAAATCATAGTTATTCTCAAAAAAATTTCTTTATTCAAAATAAACTAAAAACAAAAATAATAATAAATCTTCTAATCAATAAGATGTTTCAGTTTTAAATAACCCACAAAAAGTGTTGATAACCTGTAAAAAAACAAATCAATCAATCTCAGATGAACTGTGAGATGGGAAGTAGATGGGCATGGATTTGTTGTTTTTTATTTGTTGGATACTGTCTCCAGGTTAAATTTACAATGGCACACAGCGGCATCCTTGTGTATATATACCATGTAATGTCTTTTTGGATTCTTTTGTTAATGTCACTACTGTACTTCCATACAATTGTACTGATGTGGAAATGGCTTAGAAGAAGTCTCTTTTAGTTCTAGTTTCACTCAAGTAAAAAAAATAAAATAAAAGTAACCTAAAACATACCACAAGCATTTATTATCCTTGCAAGGATTCTTCACTGTAGTGTAAATCACATTCTGATCATTTCTAATGTTACCTGAGAGGTTTCACTCAAGATAAGCAGGTTCATCAAAAAATAAGACCTATTTTGATTTAATTTTAAAAGTATCAATCAGAATTGCTTGGGGATTTTGATCTATAAAACATAAAATATCTCAAAGCCAAGGAGAAGATTTGTGGAAATAACTTTTTTTTTTCAATCCATACCCTCTTGCAAAATAAATATCTCTCTGATCACACAGCACAGTACTGTCATAGAATTTCTGTTTTTGAAAATGGATGAACATTTTATTAAAATATTTACTACATCTTAACATACATATATGGTACCCAGGTCAAAATTGGTATCATCCATAAGGGTGATGCAATTTTATTTCCTCTCAGTATATGATTGATTTGTTTCTATGGCTTATCAATCTTTTGCAGGTTATTTAAAGCCAGAAAATATTTTTTATGTTGTAAGAATTTTTGGAGATAATAATGATTTGCTAATACCAGTCCTATTAATTAACCCATAGCTGGAGGATAGAAAAGATGGATTCATACCTTTCCCAAGGGTATTTGTGTATGAGTGAATCTAACAAACCCGACTAGAATCGAAACACTGCTTTCTAATTTCCAATTTCAAGCCATTATCCATTACACCACCTGCACATCCAAGCTTACAACACCTGATATTCCCAAACAGTCACCTATCTTGGTACTGACCAGGCTATGTGCAGATAGTGTAATACTGCTGAAAGTGAAGTTGGCGAACAGAGTTCAAATTCAGATCAGTTCTGTTTTGCTCACATTTAGCCCCTTCAAAAGACATGAATCCACTTTCCTCTAACTATGGGTTAAATAGCAAGGTAGATAGGAATTCACTTTCTCGAAGAAAGAAAACTAAATTTGAAACCAGCCTGAAGAGAGATGGGCTTCTTCAAGCAATTTTGCCTAGGCTCACTATTGCCGCTATGGCTACAGCACATGTGATGCCCCTACAATCATTTTTATGAAACTCATAGCATTATACACAGCAAATATTTTTCAACATAATCCTTTCCTTGTAAGTACATGTAATTCAGTGATGAATATTAATCAACTTAACATTATGCTGGAAAAATTACACATTAACATTTATTTACAGATCACAACAGCTATTAGGGAGATGTGATTAAATATACTTTAATGTTTAAAAAAAAAATTATTTTTTTAACTTTTATCAAAAACAACATTCTTGTAAAGGGTGTTCCAATAATTTGGACTGATTTTAAATGTGAATTAAGTTTAAAATCAGTCCAAGTTATTGGAACACCCTTTACATGTAGTTATGGATAATGTTATACATTAATTATTAATTTTTTTAATTAATAACTATTTTTGCTCAGTTGTTGACATTAATAGCTATCTGCTGATGTGTTAAAATTTTCGAATAATGCAATAATAAAAATTTAAATTTCATCTCTGTAATAGATGTTGCGATCTGTTAATAACAATGTGTGAGGTTATGCATTTGATTTGACCACATATAAGTTTGACCACACTTCTGTTTTCTTTGTGAAGTGCTTCAAGTTTTTACAGGACAATACAAGGCCCAAGAGCCAGTCAAGGTGGTATGTTAATAATTGAGTTTATTATAAGAGAATATGTAGGATATGTAAGATTGTTAACGGTTGACTTGAAGAGCTGGAGAGGTTAAGATTTTAGTGATTAGGGAAGCATTCACATAGGAGACTATTCTACAAAGCAACAGTACTAGGAAAAAAAAAAGCTGTGGAATTTCCTCCTTACCAATGGAATATGAAAGAAATGAGGAGGAATCAACTCAAGGTACATGGTATGGGCAGGCCCTTGATGTGAAAGTCTGCATTGATGAAAATAACATGAACAGTGAGAATCTAGTAGCATTTCATCTGTGAGAAAAGGGTGGTAAGGTGGGAAATGCAAGGTCATGCAAATGCTTTTGAATTCTGTCAAAACTGGAAATTGAGGATTAGGCAACTCCAAATCAGGTGTGACAGCAACACTCCATTTTTGGTCTGACATGGCTCTTGTAATGATAGAGCATGACAAAAGGAGTCAAGTACTTTCTGTAGCAGTACAAGGAACTGACCATTTTTCCAGTATTTTTAGCAATGGGTTGTATATAAAAGTTCCACAAGGTTTGGATTGAGCTTGAGTCCCAATAGATGTTCCAGGCGAGGAGATTTCTAAGATCAATTGTTAAACATAAATTTAAGTGAGTGAAGCCGGCATGTCTTGACAAAGACCACACTTCTTCAAATCTTGTGGACTGATGCTACAGAATTACAAAGAACTGCACCAAATGACAAACCATATCACTTGATGATTTCTAATAATAGCAACAGCTATAATGGATATCACATGTAACTCAAAGAGAAAATAAGGACATAATCAAGATGCTGATGTTCCACACTAATTTGAACAAAAAGTTAGGAAGGAAACCCCCATCAATACTGGAAAGAACAATAATATCTATTGGATTTGAAAAATCTATTTTCCTGAAAAATTGTTTTCAGAGAAAGATTTTATAATCTTCAACTGAAAGTAGTACTGGCTGTTCACAGTCAATGAATGCTAAATGTTTCCTTATAAGGAAATGGCTAATATTAAAATTACCATTAAGAAATGAGTGGTTGATTTTAGCAGTATATCAACCTCTATGGGTTATTTAATTGTATGCCTTCAACTACAGATAAAATGTATTGTTGGTAACTTTACTATAAATAGATATTTTTAGTAACTTCACTACAAAAAGATATTTCTGATAATTTTATTTTAATAGTGTTTTGTTTTTGTCTAGGATGTTTACTATTTGCATAGAGCTGAGATCCTAACAAGTGCAACCATGCCAGATCTGAGAATATCAGAAATTAAGAGATGGTTCCACGCTTCTTAAAACCTCCAATCTTCGGAGTGTGTCTATATTTCTGAGATGAGGTATTATGTACATTATTTACATTATTTGGACTATTGTCCTCATCTTTGTCGCCATATTTATCACAACGTTTCGGCCACTTCAGGTGGTTGGAATTTCGAACTGAAACCTTTATTTCACTCACTGGGGTAGACTGTTCTAGTTCCACGTGCCATGTTTGATGGATGTCAGTTATCAGTTATCTCCTGTTAATTTCCCTCTGAAAGTTCTCCACTGCCTTAACTGGGTATTGAACTCACACTCTTTGGGTCCTGTCACTGGTGGAGAACTTTCAGAGGGAAATTAGCAGGAGATAACTGATAACTGAAATCCATCAAACATGACACGTGGAACTAGAACAGTCTACCCCAGTGAGCGAAATAAAGGTTTCAGTTTGAAATTCCAACCACCTGAAGAAGGCCGGAGCATACAACGGCCGAAACATTATGATAAATATGGTGACAAAGATGAGGACAATAGTCCGAATAATGTAAATAATGTACCAATCTTCGGATCAGAATGCCTTGCTGCTGGTTGTAGTTTATCATCATACCCAGGACTAACCATTAAGAAAGCAGCCAAGAATCTTCTTTAAGGCAGGTAAAGTGAAACATTATGCCTGAGAAGGAAGGAGGCTATGTTGAGAACTAAATTATGCATTTTGAGATTCTTGTATTCATTTTGATATACTGCTATAATTAAAGACAGACAGGCATTAGTTTGAAACCAATCATTGTATATCAATGGACATTATTACATACTTTACTCTTCAGACCAGCATACTCATTTTGGTTGTTGGTCACAAGGTTTCAACAGTTGCACCCTCCAGCCTTTTCAGGTATCTGTTATTATACTCTGGGTCAGATTACCCTTTAGAATAGTATAGGCTGGAGTCTGTGGCCCCTCAAGCTTTTATGAAATAATGTTTTTAATTTTCTAGATGGGATAACTTCTAAAGTTTCATAAACGGAAATGATATGTATATGACAAACTCATATTTATTTGACTTTGCAAGAAGCAAAATGAGGAAAAGAATGTTTTACTTTGTGTCATTGTGTTTCAAGTAAATAACATGTTTGATTTTAGTTCAAAATATTTAAATCTTAGAAATCCTTATAAAGCAGTGATTTTAATTTTCTAGATGTTGCAACTAATTACTTTCATAAACTGAAATAATATCAATATTAAGTTCATATTTATTTTGATTGTTTTATTATTATAATAGTGGTTATTAAAAAAATCTGTTTTTCTTTAGTATGGTTGTGTTGAAATCTCTATCTATAAAAGGCAGGATGTGTGTGTGTGTGTGTAATGAATGCACAGCCGCAATTTTCAACGGATTTGCACCAAAATTTACATGCACATGCTCCAAGTTAGTGAGAAGGCCAAGACCAACTTTGCATTTCCCAACTCCCATCAATAGTGGAAATAATTGATTTTTTCATGCTTCTACAGCAGTTTTCATGTAGTTTGCGGCCATTTTCTACTGGCCAGAGTGAGAGCCAATAGCTGGCTAACATGAATAGGCAGGAAGATTCTATTGGCCAGTGTGAGAGCTAACAGCTGACTGGCATGAATGTTAACTAGCATGCTAGCATGCAAAAAAAATTGATAGCTGCATTTGTTACAAGTGGGAAAAATTTAAATCTACATGGCACTTTACTCCAATTGGTTCATTCACTTGCTTAAACTCAAAGTTGATTCTGATTCTGCAGAACTGGGTTGGGTGTGAAAAAGTATTTGTTGTTAACATTCTTTTTTCATTTGGTTTTTCCAAAGCTGATCGTTTTGTGTTCATTTTGTTTAGTTCTTTTTTCATAACAGATTTAATGTTTAGTATAGAGCTTAGAAAAAATTCGCAGTGTGAGATAGGCAAGAAGTAAGGCATGTAGCAACATCAGCACGGCAAAGGGCACTCCTTTAAAGGCAAGGAAGGGCAAAAATATTTTAAGTCAGGCAATTGCTGTATGAGTTGTACGATTTTTGAATCAAGCTCGGGTAACGCCAGGCTATGCTGCTAGTATGTGTTAATTTGGTTTTTAATAAATAGTAAAATAGTGGTATTTCTTAAAGAATATTTTTATTGATAAACGAAAGATAGCTATTTTGGTTTATTTGAAGAAATCGCATTATGTTTACTTCAAGCTATGTAAATGTCACTAAAATATTTTGTGAGTAAAAAAATATTCAAAACTGGTGCAGGTGAGTTAGAGAGTGGCTCTATCTGAGAAGAGCTTATAATTTCATTAGCTGAGGGACCCCTAAAGATCATAATCCAGCCCTGATTATAGTCTATAAATTTCTCATAATAAATTTCGCATTCCATTCTTAGGAGATATCTTTTATTGGTTAATACTTACTAGTCTTATTTACTTTTGTGTCACTTGTCTTTTTCTTCCATGAACCAGAGTACAGGTATACCTTACATCTTTAATTGGTTCCAGAGGTTATGACTTAAGCCGTTTTTTTCAAAATAACAATACTATAAACCATAAATAAACACTCCCCATTGTCTATTACAGTATTTATGATATGTACGTACGTACAAAATAATTAATTTCCACCTTATCTTCCATTGATATAGCTTTACACACAGCATTAGCACTTTTCTTCTGAGATCACAATTGAAATGTAACTGAAAGAACATCAACAGCAGTGCACAGATGTAAACAAGCTTGAATTCAAAATCAGTGTTGGAGCGGAAAACAATGCATGAGTGCCACCTGTCAGCAGAAATTTGAAATAAGAATATCTGCTGAACATACTTTATTATGCTAATATTTTTTTTTTGATGATGCTATGACATATATATATAGAGAGAGAGACGTATCTTCAAAATGACTTAAGTCAAAGTATCACTGTATATGACTTTTCAGCAATACCAGGCCTAATGATTGAACTCTCAATTGCTGATGAGTCAGATATATTTTAAACAACATTTTAGTCCACTAGGCCTTGAGTCTCCCACCCACCAAAAACAAAAAACAAACCTTGAAGCATTGTAAATATAGCAACCAAAATATTGAATGCTGATTCGAATAATAAGGCATATAAAAACAAATGTTATGAGATAATTTATCAAAGATAAAGAGAAAACAGAAAAATTCATGTTTTGTCCTTTGAAAGGACTTCTGCAGATTTAATGTTTTTATTGATGGAGCCATATATATATGTCTGTGGTGGGGTGACAAATGTCCTAGTAATTGCAAAACCAGAAATAATTGAATTAAACTTCAATACTAATGATACTTAAACTCGCAGCATGGCCCGGCATTGCCCGTGCTTGATTCAATAATTGTACAACTCATACAGCAAGCGCTATCACTTGACTTAAAATATTTTTGCCCTTCCTTGCCTTTAAAGGAGTGCCCTTTGTCGTGCTGATGTTGCTACATGCCTTACTTCTTGCAAATTTTTTCTAAGCTCTATACTAAACATTAAATCTGTTATGAAAAAAGAACTAAACAAAATGAACACAAAATGATCAGCTTTAAAAAAGGACTCATAACTGGAAAAACTGAATGAAAAAAGAATGTTAACAACAAATACTTCAAAAATTGCGGCCATGCATTCATTACAAACACACACACATCCTGCCTTTTATAGATAGTGATAATTTACAAATTATTATATTTGATAATTATATTATAATTATAATCTTCTTCTATATGCCATGTCTCTTCAGGACACTGGTGATCATAGCTCTCCACAATTTCCTGTTTTAATAAATTTTGTCTTTTTGCTATCTCTTCTAAATCTTGTTGCACCATCCATTTACTCAAGCTCACTTGGTGAATAATACGTTGTTTTCCTCTGTCTCTCTTGCCTTCAATAAGCCCTATGAGTATCAGATTTTTCAAGCCCTCTTTCCTCATGTGCCCTAGAAATTTCAACTCTCTCTTTTGGATGTTAAATATGAGTGTCCTTTTTGTTTCGATTTTCTCTAAAACTTCATCATTGCTCACATGTTCAGTTCATGGTATTCTCAGTATCCTTCTGTAAGTTCACGTTTCTGTTTCTTTCAATCTCTTTTTCATCTACGAGGAGATTGCCCAGCATTCACTGCTATATAGGGGAACTGACATTACACAACAGTTTAGTCTCTTGTTTCTAATGAAATTATTGTTTCTTAATACTTGTTTAGCTTCTGAAAGGCATCTTTCACTATCCCAATATACATTCTGATTTCAGTATCAACCTCTGTTAAAACACTTGATAATTATAATACAATATAATACTTGTAAAACTGCAATTACTTATATTAGACCTTTAGGCCTATAGGCCAAGTATACTTACATAATTTGCAAATTATTTTAAAATTCATGTCATCCAGTAATGCTATTTTTCAATGTATGATTTGATTTGTTTGTTTAATGGCATATCAACTCCTTATGAGTCATTTAATGCGGAAATTTAATTTTTATGGGAACTTTGAAATAATAAAAATATGATATATGTTATTCTAGTTTCACAATACATGGTAGATGATACTCAGCTTTTGTGCATATACATGTTTGGGTATAGTTACTAGAGGCTGTGATATGTTTGACATAGTTACTAGAGGCTGTGATATGTGTGTTTTATATTGTAGTTTTGTTGAAGTTTTATTTTGGAATACAGTTTGATTTCTTTAAGAAATTACAGTGTATTATATGGGTCAATGTCACGAAAGAGTTCTTTCATGTTGATTGTTTGGTTGATTGATTTCGCTTATCAACACACTAACCCTTATGGGCCACCAATGCTGAAATTTAAACTTAATTTTTTTTTATATACAAAAATGTACTGATGGTATTTTTACTTTAAAAATGTATAAAAGTGTTTTCTTATTTGGAGGTTCATTATTTTCCCAGAGGTAGGACCCTAACAGGTGCTACCACCCCAGGTCAGGGTGAACCTGAGAACAACTAAGAGATGGTTCCACGCTCCTCAAAACCTCCAGTCTCCTGCCATATGTAGTTCATCATCATACTAAGGTTCTCACTGGTCATTCTGCCATCCATTCACATAACATCACCAAGTAAGTGGCTTGCTGCCTTCCCTTATCTCTTACCCTCAATATGCCTTGTGAGGATTAAATTTTCAAAGATCTACTTCCTTATTATGTCCAAGGAATTTCAGCTCTCTCTTCCTGATTCTGAGCATAAGCATTTTTTCATTACCATTTTCTTTAAGACATCCTATTGCTAACTTACTCTATGCATGGAATTCTCAGTATCCTTCTGTAGAACCATAATTCCTGAATGTAACAGCTAGAGTAAATAAATGCTATATCTCTAGTTTAGAATTCTGGAAATCACTTGGAAAGCCATTTACTTGTAGTAGTGCTCATGATTGAGGAAACACAAAGACAAAATATGAGACTTACTTTTCTTATTTTCCAACACTGGTATTCATTTCAATTGATTAATTGATTTGTTTTTTATGACTTAACCCTTTTAAAGCCCAAAAATATTTTTAGGTTGTAAAAAACATTTTTTTTTAGATAATGGTTTAGCGATACAAATCTTATTAATTAACCCATAGCTGAGGGGAGAAGAGGTGGATTTGTGCATAAGGGAATATAATGAACCCAACAGGATTTGGAACTCGGCTCTCTGATTAACAGTTCTGAACCATTATCCATTACACCACCCATACAACCAAGCTTATAGCACATGATATTCCAAAGCAGTCACCCATCTAAGTACTAACTAGGCTCAACGTTGTTTAACTTCGGTGATCATATGAGAACTAGTGTTTCAATCTGATGCAGCCCTAAGATATGGCTACATTAAGCTATAAATGAACTTTTCTAACCAGACGAAAATTAGCACCCTTTTACAGCTGTGCCCAGAGGTGACTGTTTCCCCACTGTCTCCATCTTGCTATACCTCTGCTGAGTGAAGATCAGGAAAGAAAAAGTAAATGCCCAATAGTGAGCTTTATGAGTGAATAATTCTGTAATAAGTGAAGAAACATTTTCCATCCCACAGGCACAAATCTATACGTCAAATATTTGCGATGTTCCCATAGCACGTAAACTAGCTACTAATTCTTTGATAAAAAGAAAGAAATTCAGTTTTATTACCATTTCCGTCTTTCAGTTGGCATCCCATCAAGTAAACTCCTGTTTAAAAATCTTCTGGCATTTGGGCAAGGCACATGAATAGTCCTGATCTATATCAAATGAGACAATGGTGATATTTTCAGTTCATTCATATTTAGAACATAAGGTCATCACTTTATTCAGATGGAAAATTTGGTGAGGAGCAAATAATTCTCAATTAATTGATTGATTATTTATTCTTATCAACCTTCTGCAGGTTATTTAAAGCCAAAAGATAATTTTAGATTGTAAAAAACTTTTGGTAGGTAATAATTATTTACTGATAAAAATCCTACTAATTAACCCATAGCTGAAGAGAAGAAGAGGAGATTCATACATTTAGCAAGGGTATGTCTGTGTAAGCAACTATAATGAGTATGATTGAAATTAGAACTCAGGTCACTGATTTCCAATTCCAAGCTGTTATCTATTACATCACCTGTACATTCAAGTTTACAGTACCTGGTATTCCCAAGCGGTCACCCATCTAGGTACTGACAAGGCTTGATGTTGAGTAGCTTCAGTAATCATACAAGAAGCAATGTTTCAACATGATATGGCCATAAACCCCAGTTATCATTTAAAACAATTTCCTGGAGGTATGAAGCTTAAATATAACCTGAAGAAAGGGAAACATGTTGAAAACTCTGGTCAAAAAGAAAGAAGTGAGGATAAATCCTCTTAAGCGGACAGCTTTTCAACCAGCATTTATCACAGAGGATTGTTGATAAATCTGAAAGATTAAACAATAAAATGAATTTACCAATAAAACAAAATGGTCTGAAAGTAATCCTCATTTTTATTGGTTTGATCTTTTAAATCTATCACTGATCCTCTTTGATAAGGGTTACTCGAAAAGCTGGTCAGTTAAGAGGATTTACACTACCTTTTCTTTTCCTATAGTCATTATAAACATGTCTGCTTCTTCATGCCATAATTTGCATTTTTCCCATTTTTATTCTAGGAAAAAAATCTGCAATGTTATTTCAATAAAAACCAAATCTTCTGTTTGTAAGGATTACTTCCACCTACTCTGCCAAAATAGTCCTCCCCGGGACTATAAAAGAAAGGACATGAGCTCTCTCTTCATCTTTAGCTCTTTTCAGTTGAGAATTTACTAAGTACAGGATGTGTTATATAGTATTGTTATATATTCCAATTTTGTATAAATTGTAACAGAAGGAAATTCTCAGTAATAAAGAATGTGGTGCTTACTTTAAACAGAATACACTGACTTTGTGTGTCATTTTATGGTTATTAAACTGTGATTCAGTTCTGATTAAAATGTGAAAAAATTATTTATATGTGGCAGTCACATCCTGGGAAATTTCTTTCCCTAGGTGAGCTGGCTGCTAAACTTCAAATCCAGCCACATGGTGCATCATACACATACACAGTTTCTAACAGCAAAGTCAATAATGTTTTTCCTCCCTTCTCAGCTACCTTTGACACACGTGTATATTTTCTCTATCCTTGTATTGTTATTAATTATATAAAAATATGTACAGAGTCCTGATAAAAATAAAAATATAAAAATAAAATATAAAAACAAAAATAAAAAGAATTAAAATTAAAATAAGACATTTGCATTTCCCTTTAAAACCCTTATCTCTTTCTTTCTCTTGCTCACTAAACTTCTCTTTCTATACTTCTCTCTACCTATGAGAAGGCAACCCTCAAATAAAAAGAGGAAGAAGAAGAAAAGACTGAACCTGGCCAAAACACCAGAAGTTTGCATTTGCTGAGCCTATTTATTTGTGACTGAAAAATAACAAGAATCAGGAAGGCTCCATGCATAACTTCCATTATAAAAAAAAGAAAAAAAGAGAGGAACACCAGAAGATAAAATAATCTATCTCTTTTTCCTTTATTGCTCACCATCCTCCTGAAAGCATTAACAAGGCTCTCTCTCTCTCCATCCATTTGCTCACATATTCGTGTCTGGCAGTTTTAATGCCCATCATACCAAGTGGCTCAAAAACACTACTACTGGCCCTGCAGGCATTCAAATCCTTAATTTTTCAGTCTCTCAATCCCTCACACAGATAGTCGACTTTCCCACACTTTTCCCCTACAACTGGGATGGTAAGGCTTCTCTTCTTGATCTATGTTTTACCTCCATCCCAGAGTCCTGTAGCACCTCACAGCTCTGCCCTCTTGGTAATTCTGATCATGCTGTAGTGTCTATCAACATCTCCTTCAGCTCCACCCCCTGCAAAGAACCTCCTACCACTAGAACCTCATTCTGCTATCAACAAGCAGAATGGGACTCATTCCAGGATTTCCTTTGCGATGTCCCCTGGGATGTTGTCTTTACGCTCCCCATTCAAGAATGTGCTTCCAAGGTCTCCTCCTGGGTTAAAGCTGGAATCGAGGCTTTCATCCCCCCAAGGAAATATAAGGTCAAATCGCGCTCCTCTCCTTGGTTTTCCACTGTTTGCTCAGCTGCTATTGCCCATAGGAACCACTTCTTTCACCTATATCGTAGCAACATGTCTGACTGCAATAGACGTCTCTTTGTCTCTGCCTGCGATGAGTGTAAGCGTGTTCTCAATGAATTAAAGTCACTATTTGCTGCTCGAATGAAAGAATGTATTGCATCTCACAAATTCAGCTCCAAGGATTATTGGTGTCTCTGCAAGAGTGTACTTAACAATAGCAAACCCTCTATACCTCCTTTGTTCAACCAGTTCAAGGTTCTGACCTCTTCTGCCAACAAGGCTGAATGCTTTGCTGAGAAATTCTCATTCAATTCAATGCTTGACTTTTCTGGCGTATCCACACCCAATTAGAACTGAGGCTCTATTGAGCGAGCTGCATATTACCCCATCATCGGTTCTGGGCATCATCTCTAAATTAGGCTCCCTACAAGGCTAGTGGTGGAGATGGGATACCAGCCATTGTCCTGAAGAAATGTGTGCCTGAACTGGCCACTTCCCTCTCCAAATTATATAACTACTGCCTCAAAGAATCTTGTTTTCCAGACTGTTGGAAGTTTTCATCTATTATTCCTGTCTTTAAGAACTCTGGTGACCCTTCTGACCCTTCTAATTACTGTCCTTTCAGTCTCCTACCCCTCTTTGGCAAAGTCTTGGAAGCTTTAATCAACACCAAATTGGTTAAGCACCCATGATCTGCTCTCCGATAAGCAATATGGTTTCTGCTTTGCCCGTTCTAGAGCTGATGTGCTTACGGCCATCACTGAAATTGTTTACCAAGCCCTTCATAATAACAGAGAAGCTCGTGCTGTGGCTATAGCTATCTCCAAAGCATTTGATAGGGTTTGGCATGCCAGACTTCTTTGCAAGCTTCAGGGTTATGGAATTTCAGATTGATTGTTTGACTTAATGCAATCATTCCTGTCAAACCGTGTATTGAAGGTCGTTCTCAACGGATTCTCCTCCAGCTCCTATCCCACAAATGCAGGTGTTCTCCAAGGCTCCATCCTAGCCCTACTCTGTTCCTTATCTTCATCAACAATCTTCCTGACATCATAGATTCCCAAGTAGGCATCTACGTGGATGACATTACTATTTACTCCTGCCTCAAAAACAAATCTAGTGTCGCTGACAAAACTAACCTGGCTGTTTGTCTCGAAAAGGACCTCCAATCAGTTGTGAACTGGGGCAGGAATTGGCTGGTTAACTTTAACACCTCAAAAACAAAACTGCTCTCTATTACTCATCACAGAGAACCATCCCCCATTAGAATGTCTGGCACTCAACTACTCGAGAGTTCCTCTTTGCGACTACTCGGCCTCACATTGACTGCTGACCTGAGATGGAACAAATACATTGAGTCAATAATTTCGTCCACTGCAAGGAAAGTTGGCTCCCTGTGCCCGCCAGGAAATTTTTCTTGCTAGAGTCGATCCTTCAAATCTACAAATCAACCTTTCACCCTTACATGGAGAATTGCTGCCATATATGGTCTGGTGCCCCTTCTGTTTGTCTCAAGGTTCTTAATATGATCCAAAGACAGATATGCAATGTAATTGGCCCTGATCTGGCATCTCATCTGCAGTTGCTTTCTCACAGACATGCTGTCACCTCCCTCTGTCTTTTCTACAAATACTTTCATGGTAACTGCTCTAATGAGCTGCTTTCGCTGGTTCCCAAACTTCATAAATTTACTAGGCTGGCATCTTGCTCACACCCTTTCACTGTCAAAACTGTTAAATGTAGCCATCTCTTCTACTCCAATAGCTTCATGTCTTGCACTTCTTGCCTGTGGAATTTCCTCCCCTGTTTCCCTGATAGCTATAATCTACAACTATTCAAATGTAATGTCAATCGATGTCTCCAGATGCTTTGATCTATCCCCTATCCTTCTCTTCATCCTTTCCTCTATTACTCCTATTTGGTCTCACTCCAATTCTCTGTAACCCCTTGCGTGTTAGTGGCTTCCCGCCTTGCTTGGGGTGAAATGCTTAAAAAAAAAAAAATTTGGCCAATCAAAAAAATTGACACAAAGAGACTTTTCGATGTTCGCATCAAATTCTCAAGCCTGGTGAAAAGGATATAAAACCTGACACCTCAGAGCTACCAGCATAGGGGTCCAGAATGACAGCAGGACAGGATGGAACAAAAGGACACAGCCATGTGAGACGGGTGAAGAAACAGTCAAGAGGTCATCTGCTACTGACATTTCTGCCCTGTTTCAGGGCAGAAAAGAATGCAGTAGATTGATACTGACTTAATTTCTCACATTACTACTACCTCTATCTTTGTCTGACTTCAAAACAACCACAAACGGACATTTCTCCAGACTATTATCAATATCCGTTTTATTAGCAAACTTTTTGCTACACCAAATAACAAAAGGTTCACTCATCACTCTAAAGAAAATAAATAAAAATATATTATTTATTTTAAATCCTTGAGTCAGTTCGTTTTTATTCCCAAAGTTTCTGATAGACAATTATCCTACATATTATCCACATATCCACACTGGCAACATTCTGATATCAACACATATGCCACAAATATATATGTAAAATTTCTCCTTATGTTAAAATTTATTCCATTTGTAAATATTGAATTCAATTTCTTCAAAAGTTCAAAACTCCATTCCATTACAACCTATAGCAATATCCACTATATATTTGACAAGAATAATGCAGTTTCTGTTCTAATTTTATATTAAACTTATGGTTTTAGTCAATATTCACATACAGAAAATATTTCTGAACATTTTTCTTGCTATGGGTTTAGCATGTATGCTTGTAAATTTAGTGTTTGAATTCAGTGACCACAGAAGGAATGATTATTTTAATGTTGGTTTTTCTAATTGGAATGCAGAAAATAGGATAAGACTGCATTAAAGATATCAGCAAAAGTTCAGGTATAGATCATTTCCATACATGCAAGTTGTTGAGGGTTCAACTATAGGTCAGGTTGGCATATATGGACCTTATGACAGGAACAGATAAAGATAAGTGATTATGAGGTGTTTGGTATCCATTTTATCATGGCCAAAATCTGATTGGTTAGGAAATATTTTGTTTCTTTGCTGAACTGAGAATGATAGATTAGATTTGATTTGGTTTGTTCTACAGCATATAAATTTTCTGGGTGATTTAATGCTGAAACAAAATGAAATTACCAATAAAAACAAAGTAAAATGTTCTAAAAGTAATCCTCATTTTAATTGTTTTGATTTTTTAAATCTATCACAGATCAACTTTGATAAGGGATACTTGAAAAATTGGTCCTTTAAGAGGATTTACACAATCTTTTCATTTCTTATAGTTATTATCAACATATCTGCTTCTTCATGCCATAATTTGCATTTTTCTTATAGTCATTCTATCAATAAAACATTTAATCTGAAGAAATCCTTTCACTGGAATGTTAATAATGTATCCCCACTTATTCTCCAGAACATCAGTCTGTAAGAGTGATTAGCTAATCCCTGTTGCAGATGCCGACTCAGGCACATTTGTGTTACTTCAACACTTATAGAGCCAATCTGTGGTTTATATTACAACTATGCTGAGCAGACCTTAGTTACAGTTTCTAGAAGAGAGCACATAATCTGGTATGATCAGTAGCTGAATGCTCAAACCCTCAGTCACAATGACTTGTCGTTTCATGCTAGCACAACTATTGATGGCTTCTGAACAGTTTCATCTACCCAAATTCACTGACAAAGTTTGGGTCAACAAATGGAATGATTTTCAGGCACTTTCCAATGGTGTCACTCACTGGGATTTTCTCTCTAGATTGACATGAGGAAGAAGTCATCTCCTTGACATATCAACTGTGACGAGACTCAAACTCAGGTCTCGTAGGTGGCACACAGATGTTCTAACTACATGCCCAACTGGGACTTGTTACATTAGGGCAGGTTGATTTTGGAACCAGAGTATTGCACTCAATTTGAAAGTTGGGGTTTGGCATTATAAATAATGAAACAAATTTTTTTTTTAGGGAAATGAGTTTAAAAATCAAGTTTAGGTTTCAAATTGGAGCATTGGAATTTCATTTCAGTGAAAGTCTTATAACATAACCTTTTAAAATGTATAAATGAAATATGTTCAATTAGTTTGAAATTAAAAGGGATAATAAATTCCATAACCAACAACTGAATATCTTCAACATGATCCAGAGAATAAAACAATAGTCATCCAAAATAGAGAATGTTGCATTAAAACATTTACAGCACAATGCTTTCGCCTTACTTCTAGAAAATATTCTTTTCTCAATGTAAAGTGGATTGGTGGTGTGAGAACAAGCTATAAAAAAATGTCCATCAAATAAGTAAACATTTATTCATAATTTGTTATGTCAATTTATAAGACTAATTTTAAAATTCTATTCAAATTACATCATAAAGATATATAAATATGGGTAAATTTTCCAATAAAAATATATCTTTGATTCAAAAGTAACAAACCACCAAAGAAGAGATTAAAAGTTACATTCATCAACTCTAAAGTGACATACTGGTCAAATTTGATTAACTTCTCACAAAATGGAGTTGGTGAACCTGTGCTTGCACATGGTTTTTCCAATAATGAACTACAAGAGATTCTAATGAATGGAACAATTTTTGAATTGCCAAATTTACCTGCATATTTGCAAGGTATAGAAAGAGCAGTTAAATTAACTACTGAAGCTTCACAAATTTTATATGGACAAGAAGCAAGGCACAAGGACAGTATTATGAAATTATTGTGCCACCAAATAAGACCTTCATTTACTTCAAAGGTAATTATACGGAACAATATAGCTATATTATAATGTAATATATTATACAGTGCAATAGTTTTCTGTGATTTTCAATAAACAATGCAAATTTAATCATTTTCTCTTATAATTTGAGCCCAACATTATTATCTATTTTTTGTTTTTGTTAATTATGGTCTGACAAATGGTGTAAAATTTTATCCATTGATTAGCCTTTTTTGTAATTTTTTATAATTTTTACACAGTTTTCATTTATTGAATACAGTAAAAAGAAAATTGCATATTTTGCTTGTAGTGATTGATAATTAGAATTTTAGTTTTAATATATTTTGCATTCAATATATCTACTACAAAATATCAACTTTGGATTTATTTTTGAAATAATCAAATTTTGAAGTCACTTTGTAATCTAAAACCTGTAGAAATTTGTTATTTCTGTACATTTTTCAGATAATCTTTAAAACTAAATACTCAAAAACTGATAAAAGCTATGAATCTAATTTTTGATGTCAGTATTTATCACATAAAACCCCAGTTTTTTGCACTGACTGCAATTTTGATTTTCTAAAAGTAGTGAAAAATGAATCTACTCTATTATTACATAGCAAGGAGTGCTATATCAAAAGACAGTGCTCTGAATGCTGAGATTTTTAAGTGCATTCAGAAGACAAATGTTGCATTTGGTAAATTGGAAAGTAGAGTTAGGTCATATAGGGATATTAGCATCAAGACTAAAGTAAATGTGTAGATGGCCTCCTGTACTCTTCTGAAACATGGATAACATACTGGAGACATTCTTGAGGGATTCTACCAAAAATGCCTGAGATGCATCCTTAACCAAAAATGGCAGTCTTTGATTCCAGACACTGTTGTCCTCCAAAGATTTGAATGCAACATCATTGAAACAATAATAATCCTCAACCAGATGTGAAGGGCAGGACACATTGTGAGATTGAGGGATAAAAGGATTCCGAAATAACTTTCCTTTGGGGAACAGAAAACAGAAAATTGTCTATAGCACAAGCCTTGGAAGAGGTTTAAAGATAATCTGAAGGATAATTTGAATGCATTGCTCATGGACATCCAACATACGTACAGAGTGGAGGCAATTTATAAGGGAGGAATGCAATGCCTTTGAGGATGAATGTCTCGGTCATGCTCAGATCAAAGAGGTGCTCACTCTGATTTACCAAATAATATACAGTTTTGGAAATGGGGTGTGTGTGAGTGCATGCTGTTGTCAAGGACAGGTTATGTAAACCATCTGAAAGGTCATTATAACAAACAGAAGCAAGCCAACTATAGCAATCTGCTTCATCGCCTTGCCAATAATACCTGTGTTGGTTGTAACAAGCTTTGCAGATCATCATCTGGACTGAAAAGGTACATGGTGATACAAAGGAGAATTGTAAAGCATGTAAAATTCAATCAACTCAATCAAGGATACAGAGTTTAAACATCATATACCCCTGATGGTTATGAAAATGAATGCTGGTTTCAAGAGTCATCTTAGAGCTGATGGATACAGAAATGAGACTGAAGCCATAACAAGAGATGTAAAAGGTGAGGAGGTGGCTCTCATCTGAGTAAAATATGGCAATCAACATTATATATATATATATATATATATATATATATATATAATTATTTATTTAAAAATATGATTCCAACATGCTACATAAGAGTTCTCATGTTTCAAAACAAGAGCCGAAAACTCCAATCTAATTATTTGAATTAAATCGAAATAATTATATTGGAGTTTTCGGCTCTTGTTTTGAAACATGAGAACTCTTATGTAGCTGTTGGAATCATATTTTTAAATAAATAATTATATTTATGCTCTACTTTTGTATTGAGCACTATTTTTTAAAAATAATAACAAAAATACTAAAGAACTTTGGATTATTTACCTAACCAGTTCTTTCCTATTTTCTATATATTTTCACACACACACACACACACATATATATATATATATATATATATATATATATATATATATGTAAAAGGCACATGGCTGAGTGGTTAGAATGTTTGCATTCTGACCATGAGACCCATATTCGATTTGTCAGGAAGAAGACTTCCTGATCTTATCAAACTAGAGGGGGCATTCCCAGCATGAGGCACCTTTGGAAAGTCCCTAAAAACCATACCATGGGTTGACCCAAGCCTTGTAAATGAAATTGTGTAGACAGAACCCTTGGGGGCCATTAATAGATGTGCTAGCACAAAGCCACAAGTCATTGTGCCCAAGGGCTTGAGTGTGCTAGCCTTGTTCAAATTGTTGATCACGCTAGATAACATGCTCTTTCTCAGTTTCTGTAACTAAAGTTTGCTCAGCATAGTTGCATTATAAACCACAGGTGGGCTCTGTGGGTGTTGAATAAACACAAAAGTGCCTGAACAAGCATTTGCAATTGGGATTGGCTAGCCGCACTAATAGATGGGTATCCTTGAATACGAGTTGCCCGCTACACACACACACACACACACACACATATATATATATATATATATTGTGTATGATACACTTTTCACAGAGCCCTGATTTTCTAGTTGTTACTTTAATCCTAGGCGCTTCAATCTTTGGCAAAGAATTCAGATACTACACTCTGGTCCTAGACAGAGGGCCAAAGAGTGACAGAAGAAGAGTTTTACAGTTTTAATAATTCTTCGAATGTTAATGACTGTCCTCAGAATTGTAAATAACATCTCCATCATGGAATGTCAAAAGGTCACTTAAGTCTGACATTTAGAGTATTGGCATAAAATGCTCAACATATTTTAGGGTGTACTGAAAAGTTCTTGGTCTGACTCTGACCCACTTTACAAAATCAGCTTTTCAAATGCCAAACATCAGAATACTGATTTTGATAAGTGGGCCAGGGCAAGAACTTTTCAGCAACTCCCCATATTTCATGTAATGCCAATTTTAATGCAAGTCAGAAATTAATAATATTTCAGGCCAACAAATGTCATGTCTAGTTGTTCTACCTTTACAGAAAATAGATTGAATGTGTAAGATCGATAAAATTTCATTCAAAAATTCAATTCATCTTGGTTGATTTGCAATTTAATCTTGAGAAATCTTTGATAATTAATCTGAGAATTATATTTTCAAGTGTTCTCATTTGATTCTCAAGATGATAGAAAACATTTTTTTAAAAAAAAGATCCTACATTGTAGATACCAACTGACAGCTTCAAAAATAGCGATATTGAAATATAAAAACCTTATCCTGCCTCTCAAAGATTTTTCTATAAATTATGAAATTACAAGCTTTTCTTATCAGCCTATTGAATAAGTTAGCAGTTCTATTTTTATTTAACTGTCTATTTTTAACTCCCATTTTATAAATGTATTTTTATGCCCTCAATACTATTTTAATGAAAGAATTTACATGGTTACCTTTTCACCAGGATAATAAGGGTTTTCATGCTTTTAATCAACACTTTTTATACAATTACAAGACATGATTATATAATATTCTATAAATGATCATAGCTCTCATGAACATTTTTTAATGCTGGTGGATGGGTTCTTATCTATTTTACATTTTAAAGCATCATAATTGACAAGTGATGGTCATCCAGTTTTAGGATTTATTTCAAGCAAAAAGCATTGTACTTAAAACTCTGTTTAAACTATTGTGGGCCAGTATGATATTAGTTAAATATGTTTTTCATTTCTTTCAATTGCCTGAATTTTGTGAGCAGCTTCTGCAGCCTTATCTCTACATTGCCAAAATCATAATTACTTTTTCTGACCAACATTTGAACGTGTAATATCTCAAAGAAGACATTGATAATGATGATATATAAAATAGTTGTTTCAGAGTTTGAATGTGTACAGGATTTTTTCCCCTCAGTATATAGAGGCATGGTGGTGTAATGCATAGCAGCTCTGATTGAGAAATTGGAGAGCTAAGTTCGAATTCTAGTTGAATCCATTATATTCACTTATGTGCTAATACTCTTGGGAAAGGTATGAATCCTCTGCTTCTCCCACCAGCTATGGGTAAATAGCAGGACAGACTGGGTTCTATAGCCTTGGATGGTAACTGGTCTACCGCAGAAAGAAATGGCAACTTACTGCCTCATCAACCATGTATTAAAAGATGCATGATTGTCTAAATGTGTATCACACATGGCATATAACTGACTGATATGAAATTTAGAATAAAGATCTATGAAAAAGAAATTTTGTTACATTAATATCTGTCTGTCTGTCTGTCTGTCTCAGTAGGCTCATTATCTATTTCTTATTTCTATAAATGTTATTTTCATGGGTACATATGTTTGTGTTGCTATTCTTGTTTATCATTTTCTTAAACAGTAAAATTAATAACTTGTCTAGATTGAGAAGTTCAACTAAAGAAAAATTATGCCTCCTGACAGGTACTCATATCCTTTTTCCATCAGAGAAACCACTCCTATAGCTGAAGTGTGCTATTATCAATTCGGCCATGAGGAACATGATAAAGCAAGGTTCAAATTAAAAAAGCCATTCAAAAATTAGTCATTTATATTCTGAGTACAAAAATGAAGATAGCAGATATAGATTTGTAGAAATCCCCACAAAAGATGTGTGTTCCTTTAATCAATAATGCTCATACTTATCTAGCTGACCCTATTTATATCTATTTATCTGTTCATACCTACCTATCTATCTCTCTCCATCCCTATCTATCTCACTCTGTTCATCCCTATATACCTATCTATTTCACTCTATAATTCTTATCTACCTATCTATTTCACTCTTTTCATTCCTATCTATCTCACTCTCTTCATCCCTATATACCTATCTATTTCACTCTATAATTCTTATCTACCTATCTATTTCACTCTCTTCATTCCTATCTATCTCACTCTCTTCATCCCTATATACCTATCTATTTCGCTCTATAATTCTTATCTACCTATCTATTTCACTCTCTTCATCCCTATCTATTTCACTCTCTTCATCCCTATCTATCTCACTCTCTTCATCCCTATCTATCTCACTCTCTTCATCCCTATCTATCTCACTCTCTTCATCCCTATATACCTATCTATTTCACTCTATAATTCTTATCTACCTATCTATTTCACTCTCTTCATTCCTATCTATCTATCTACCTCACTCTCTTTGTCCCTATCTATCTCACTTTATTTCTCACTATCTATTTCACTTTCTTCATATCTATCTCTCACTCTCTTCATACCTATCTATCTCTCTACTTACCTATTTCACTGGGCAATAAGTAAATTGATATGAAGTTAACCATAAAAGATGATAAAATTTATTTTTTGTACATAACTATGTCTTGCTTAGATTCATTGTTACCTCAAATTATTGTCCATCAGTCTAGTGATCTTTTATTTCAAAGATCTGCATCGCAATAGTGGATGCAATAACTGATATTTTGGTAATTTTGAGCCATTATTTTAAACAGAGTCTCAAAGCTGCTGAAACTGCTTGCAGAATTTGGGGAGTGGAAAGAAATTAAATAATATTTGACCATTCTTCCAAAAACTGGTTTTAACATTTTAAGATTTGTCCTTGAAATAAAACCCAAAACTGGAAAATCATCAATTGCCAATTGTGATGCCTTAAAATGTAAGGTAGGAAAGAAACTCATCAAGAAAGCTTGTAAACTTTTAGAAGATCTAGGATCATTGAAAGATACCATAACAAGACCATTATATGAAAATTTAAAATAAAAGAAAATAATTTTAATACACTTTATATTAAATAAATTTAATTAGACATTGTTAATATAATTACATTCATTTTCTTTTCTTTTGATTGAGGAAAATTATTTTAAAGCAATCATATTGTGGTGGAAGTCAATTATAGTTGTCTCCCCCTGAACCAGTTATAAAAGAATAAGTTCCACCCTGTTTGTTGCCAGAGTAGAGTTATAGTTGAATCAAGTTTCAAGTAAAGCTTCTACTTCGTTTGTTTTTCATTACACACACAAAAAATGAACTCATTAAGTTCCAATGGAAACAAGAGAATTAGAGATTAATTACAGAAGTTCAAAATGGATTTAATCCACTATCTTGATTTTGGATCAACCTTTTGAGCGGGAAGCAAACAAACTGAAACCAAATTAGTCTTCTTTGATTATCATGATCAGTCAGTTGTTAGTATTTACTAGCTTAGATCCAAAGTAGTGGTCTTTGAGACTAGCTTACTAATCACAATTCCACAGCAAAGGATAAATACAATATATATTGGTATACAAGGCGACCTTTTAACCTTAAAAAAATCACCCCCAAAATAAGGGGCTGTCTTATACTCCATGTATAAAATGTGAACCTTAAATCCTGCTGTTTATGGTAAGTTGTTAACATGGGAGATTTTTGATGGCAGGCTAACCAATGCCTTGCCTCCTTTTTTTTAATAATGTCAAACAAAAAAGGAACTGAATGTGTATCTTCACAAGCAGCTTAAAGAATAGTGGAACAAGTGGATGGTTAGTAGGGAAAAGTCATTCAGGCTACCATAATAACCTACTGAAAACACAGTACCCACTCATGAGTTATTGTAGATTGTGGTACTTAATTGACAATATCTCGCCAACATTAGAATTTGAGTAAAAAGGAACTAAATGCTTACTGGATTTATTTAATAAATTCAATACAATACATTTTAAAATACAATTTACTAGGTGTGGTCTTGCACAGTGAATATACCCTGAAACTTATATTAAAATTTGAAAATTTGGAGTCATCTTATACACTCAGTTGCCTTGTACAACAGCATATATGGTAAATACTAATCCATCCATACATATTAGGTTGAGTCATAAATTATTTCCATTTTTTTATCAACTTTATTCTTCAAAAAATAAAGTACAATTCCATTTTATTCAATTATGTATTCATCATTATTTGCAATGGCTTGTTGCAACTTACCAGGCAGTTCTTCAGTGCCTTTTGAGTAAATTTGCACAGGGTATTTTTTAGGTGAAGAAATATTCAACAAACTTTTGAATCTGATCTTCATTATAGAATTTTTTCTCCATCAAAGTGTTTTGTAATGATCAAGAAGGGTGATAATTGGTTGTCACACAATCAGCTGTATATGAACAGAACAATTGAGTTTCAAACTGTTTCTGGTGTTATTCTTGCTGTGGCCTTGCATTGTCATGGAAAAGAATAACATATTTTTTACTATTGTGTGTGTGTAGGGATACAGAAGGCACTTATTTCCCTTTAGTGGAGATAAGTCACATGGGTTACATGACAGCTACTCGGTTACATCACTCCATACAGTGGCAATCAAATGCTGTTCTTTTTACAGCAGCCTGATCAAAAGGTTTTCTTTAGTGATATGGCTCAAGCAGAGGCTAAATCTGCCTGCCCAGCAGCTTACAAGTCCATGATGCCATTTCCCTTTGGGAATATATCTTTCCTAGATATAGAATGAAACTCCAGCTAGCAGTCCTCAATTAGAGAAAACCCATGATTTGCTATTTCCTGTTCGTGGAATATGCCCTCACCTGGAACCTAAATGAATCTAGCCTGTTTGAATCTGGAGTCGTAAATATGGCTTTTCCAGACACAGGAGTATCTCTATATTATATATAAGACCATTCCTTTTTGTTTCTCCTTACACTCTGCCTTGCTATATAGATGTATTAAGACTAGCTAACAGGTTAGTAAGTATGTATGTTAATGAGAATGTAATCTAATATGGCAATTAGTGTTGCATAGAGTTGGGGTTTTTTGTTTGTTTTTTGTTTTTTGGTGACATCAAATGTCAAGCAACATACCATAATATCAATGCATGGGCTGGAGAAGTAATATCAGAAAGTACGCACAAATTGCACTGCTGACCTTATACCTGTACATCATATGCAAAACAGTCCCTGATTGACTAATGCAAATCTCAATGCCACTATAAAAAGTAAGACCTACCTATTGATATATTTAAAGAATATTTTTCCAAAAGTACATCATGGGGTGAATTATATAGGGAGGTGGCCTGTCATTAGGTCGGGTACCTGGCAGAACAGATCTGATATTGCAACACCTGAAATTCATAATGATAGCACGGTGACATCACAGATGACTTCCACAATTTCGTTTTATAAATGTATTTCAAGAATATGTTATATATCATTCTCCATGTAGGACATGTGTATATATGTATACAGTGTAACCCGGATATAAGAGAGTTGCCGTGAAGAAGTATCTTATATCCGGGTTTCTCTTATATCAGGGTTTGGTCTAATTTATATACATTAACACAGGCTCTAATTTGGTACCAGAGAAAATCTCTCTTATATCCGGGTTTCTCTTATATCCGGGTTACGCTGTATATAGTTTTTTTTATATATCTTAGTAGTATAAACAAAGTCTGAGAACAAAGTCTTGTTTGCTATTCCTTTTTCTTGCAGCCATTCCATTCTGTCCATGAACTACGGTGTTATTATATCATGAAATATAATAATGTCCATGAGCAAATACAAATGGGAGACTAAGTCATTCTTCCATAGCTCTCTCTCCCATTACAAGTGCAATGGATACGTTACAGATACTGGACATATAAATATACATTTAAAGTTTGATTGCATTTTATTCTAAATAAATAAAACTGCAATGATGCATCACACTCACAAAAAATATCTTTCTTCCTCGGAGTTCAGCTTTTCAGGTCAGTTGTGGATATTTATCCTTATTAATCCACTTTGTATTCAGGGCTGAATTATCCTATAGGCTGCAGCTTAGGACCTCTCAAGTTATAATTCTGGTTAAAAAAAAAATCCAAATTTCTTTAGCTTATAGGCCCCAAAAGGTAATAATCCAGCCCTGGGCATATGTAACCCTTTTTTTCTATCACCTGATATTATATATTTAAGAAAATGTTAGGATGATATATTTGTCATTAGAATTAGTTTCAAAAAATGTAAATTACTTATGACTCAACCTAGTGTAGACATTTCTACATACACACATAAAAAATGAAAATATGTATAAACACTCCTACAACTTGACATTTGTAAATAAAAACAAAGTACTTATAACTCCAGAAGTCACAGATCAATTTGACACTGTACTTATTATTATGAACAAGATTGCTGTTCTAAAGATCAATATTTTTATTTTTTGATTCTGATAAATGTTGTTAGTAAAGCAATGTCTAATGAATGCCAAACATCGAAAAATAATTTCCTCCCAAATTCTTCCGTCTTCTTAATTTAAGTATAGCAGATGCAGAAAGGTAATTACAAGAATTCCTACAAGAGAAAATAAAGGAAAACAAGAGAAAAGGATTAAATATAAATTACATGAAGACAAAATGCATGGTTGTCAGCCCAACATGTCCATTGAAAAATTGGAGATACCAAAATCAAGCAAGTACAACAATTTAAATATCAACAGAGGAAGGAATGTGTGAAACAGAAATCTGTAGGCACATTGGGATAGCAAGTGCCTTCCAAAAGCTAAGCAATGTATTAAGTACCTGGAAAATTTCACTAGAAACAAAAAAAAAGGGTACTGAAATGTCATATATTAATCCTCCTATATGGCAGTGAATGCTGGACCAACTCCTCATAGATGAAGAAGAGACTTGAAGCAACACAAATGTGGTTCTACAGAAGGATGCTGAGAATACCATGTACTGAACAGTTACATAGTTTTAGAGAAAATAGAAACAAAAAGGACACTTATACTTAAGATCAGAAAGAGACAGTCGAAATTTCTAGGGCAAATAATGAGGAAAGAGGGCTTGGAAAATTTGACGCTGACAGGACAGATTGAAGGCAAGAGGTGCAGAAGAAAACAATGCATAACCTATCTAGTGAGCTTAATTAAATGTGTAGTGGAACATGGTTTTGGAGAGATAACAAAAAAAAAAAATCTATTAAGATCTACAAAGGACAGGAAATTGTGGAGAGCCATGATTGCCAAAATCCTGAAGGGACATGGTACATAGAAGAAGAATGCCAACTTTTTTTTGCATATAATTCATGCTTCACCTGGAATTATCTAAACTGACATTTGAAATGAAAGTCGACCAGGTAAATAATACCTGGCTAGATTATTCTATTTAGATTTCCTTTTCAAAGAGATTTACATGGTCTGCTTCTTATCTACAAATGATCTATTTGTATGAATCCAAGAAGGGTGTTAGCCATTCCATAAACAAGACAGGCCTACTCAAGTGGCTCATTGGTATGCAAAAAATCCTATGGAATAAAATACTTCCGCCTGGCACAGATCTTTAAAAAAGTAAAATATCTATCGGCTCTTAGTTTAACCGTTACATTCCTGCATAGCAAAAGTTGCGAAAATGTTAAAAAAAAAAACAACCAAGTTCTCTTCTACATGAAAATTTACCCAAAATACCCAAAAATATAAGATTTAAAATACCTGAATTTCTTAAATGAAGCCTTGCTATTATTTCTGTCTAAATTTTTGTGGTGAGGAGTCATTTATATTTAGACTAATGTCTTCATCTTTGTTGTTATTATCAGAACATTTTAACTCTCTGGCCTTCTTTAATAGACTGTAGATCTACTGTCATAGATCATTGCTGCTTCTTTCTTTAATTACCATTCTTATCTGTATTTTAAGGTATTTTTATTGCTTGACTTTTAATTTTTCTTTTAGACTACAACATTAGTCTAGTAATAGGGTAATAGTAATTTATTTTTTTCTATCAGTACATACTTTTCTCAGTGTCTAATACTGAGCAGTGATTAGTGAACTGCTCTCATAAATCATTGCTTGTGAGTTCAATCCTCACCGAGTGCTATTCATGTTATACAGAAGGCAGTGAAAAACTGATAATAGGTTGTAATGTCTGATTGCTAGGAAACTTTTAAAACAAATGAATTTGACATGTGGTGGTTTCACATATATATGACAAAGTGTAAAAAAGTTTTCATGTGACATTTTGTCCTTTAGGACTTTATCCTGACTGACCTTCAGGAAATTTTGAACTGAACACTTTATTTAATTTATGAGAGTGGATTGTTCTCATTTTGATTTCCATGTCTAGAGATATATTCTCTTGTTCTTATTTAGCACTGTTCAGCTATTTCTCACTCTGAGTCTAAGTCTATATTCACCAGCTTAGTGATTGAACCCACTATGTCAATCCACTAGTCTATTTTCCAATGAGTTGCTTGAAAAAGGCCAAAGGATACAATGGCCTCAGCATTATATTGAACAGCTGAATAAAAATTATGCTCACTGCTATTGAGATGCCATTGCCTGCTAATTCTGTCTGGCTGAAATCAAATGTGTATAAATGATTCGCAATCAAGTTATTTGGTGAGTATCGTCAAATTCTTTGTGAATAACACATAATGAACAATCTGATTCAAGTACCCAGTATTGGATAAAAATACATTCATTGGAAACAAATAAATAATGTTCAGTTTATGTAGTGAAGAGTTCATTACAATGTTCTCCATATTGTAAGCATTTTATGACTAAAAGGACAACAGGACACATATATAAGACATTATTAATTTTTTACTAGTTTGCATTTCATCCTATTTTTGTTGCTTTTTATTACACTTTGGTTGTTTTGGCATTTTATGACCATTAAGCATCAATTGAAAATGAATGAGCTTCCAATGAGATTTGAATTTGCATCTCTCAAGTTTTTATAGAGACTGGGGGGATGAACAAGAAGTTTGACTTTTAGTTCATTGGCTAATTTCAATCTATTTATTCACTGGTCAGAAAGGATGAATGATAAAATTCAAATATTTCTTGGATTTTGACCCACTTTTCAGATTTTTACCTTTGGTAAATAAAGAATAAAATCTTTCCTCAACAGTCATTCCCACTAGTATCTCATTGACTGACTTCCATCAACTTTTGGCTATATCATTTTGAAACACTGGTTCACTAAAGTTAAGCAACGTTGAGCCAAGTCAGTACTATGATTGGTGACTTCTTGGAAATACCAGGTGCTGTAAGCTTAGGTGTGCAGCTGGTGTAATGGATAATGACTCCAAATTGCAAATCAAAGAGCTGAGTTCCAATTGAGTTATATTCAATTATGTGCAAATACTCTTGGGAAAGATATGAATTCACATTTTTTCTCCCAGCTATGGGTTAATTAGTAGAACTTGTATCAGTAAATCATTATTCTTAAACTTCTCCTGGATTCATTTTTTACACACTAGTCACCTTCACTCTAAAATGGCTTCTCACTTCTCTCTGGGTGGCATATATATATATATATATATATATATATATACACAAGGCTAGCTCAGTAATTGGTCAATAATAATCTTATAACTATTCCCATACAAATAACCTAGCAGTGCCACCTGTATTTTCCAAAATGCCATTTTCCCAAGGGGAATTAACTCTCAACAATTATCTCCAAAACATTCTTACAATATAAAAATATTTTCTAGCTTTGAATAACTTGCAAAAGGTTGATAAGCCATAAAAAACAGATCAATGAATCCACCAACTTCCACATGTTAACCTGAGTTGACAGTCTTTTTTATATAATTAATATAGTGTCTCTTCTTTGTATTTTGAACTAAAATTGAGGCTCATTTGCCTCTTTTCAATAATAACTGTGATAATTTAATATTGTTTAATGAATGTAATGAAAGTCTGAGATTTTTGCTTTTAGCAAATAAAGTATAAAATCTGTTCTTTACAGTCATTCATGTCAGTATCTTATTAATCAACTTCTACTCAACAAACATCATTTGTTTCTTTATTTTGTTTTATGGCATATCAACCTCAATAGGTTATTTAATGACAAGATTTTAACAATAGATTTGTATGAAAAGAATATATATTTTTTGTAAGGAAACAGTTTGTAGATCTGGTTTCATTGATATACTTTTGTAAAGAGGGTCGTTGAGAGTCTGGTTTTCATTGATGTATTCTTTTCAGATACAGGTTTTGTAGAGAAATTGATTTTGACATTCTCATTTGGTTTATAATTTTTAGTAAAATCCTACTATTTTGAGAAATGAAGTTATATCATCCACTTTTACTTTCTTGAACCCCTCATACATATTGTTTATATTATAGGATTATTGTCTTGAGAGAGAGAGAGCAAGATCTGAGCACTCGGTTAATATAATGTTTAATAGCAATATATGCTGTTTCACATGCTTGGCATACTGGTTGATCGTCTTTGTTTAGTAAATACGAGTAGGTTATTCTCATATGGCCAAAGCATATGAGGGCTAGTAACACTTCTTCATTACAAGATTTTCTGGGAGCTGACTTCCATTCTTCAAGTTTGGGGTGAATTGCAAAAAGTTTATTGTATGGGTTATCATCCCAGTACTGTTGTTATTCATTTGAATGTATTTATTAATAACCTACTTAAAATCTGTGTATGGGATTTTGATGCTTGTAATCACATTTACACCTAAAGCCGACTAGATCCGCTTCATTATTACCTTTAACTCTGATGTGGCTAGGAATCCAGCATAGTTTGATGTCTTTATGCTTTTTATAATGTTCATTTTGCATAATATTTTCGTAAGTGGGTTGTCAGATTTTTTTTCCTTCAAAGCCAATAGGATAGATGGTAAGTCTGAAAAAATGAGAAAATTCTTTGTTTGTTCTCTGAGATAATGTTGAGAGCTAGATCAATTGCATAAGACTCTTGCAGTAAAAATAGAGTTTCCCTTTGGGTGGAACCTATTTTTGGTAATATTTTGGCTCACTGCTGCACATCCTATCTTGTCCTCACATTTTAACTCATCTGTATAGATGGGTGTATGGTTAGGGAAGTTTGCCAATATCTCCTGAAACTTATCCTGGAATGTGAGTGGGAGCATTTTTTTTTTTTTTTTTTTTTGGTTTGGGAGATTATGTAATTCTAGCAGAGCTTCAATTTACTTGATAGTCCATAAAGGAATACTGGCTACAGTCATTTCTTGTACATTTGAGAGTGTGGTAACTAAGCCTTCAGCAATGGATTTCACCTGTGTGCATAGGGTTGTATAGCATTATCTTTTTGTCAGAATAGATCTTAGTAATTTGGTTCAAATCTGGATTAGTTAGGCATGATTTTATTATGACATAGTACTGTAGTGCCAGTTTAGTGCACTAAATGTGACAATGTTCCATTATCTTTTGTGTATAAGCTCTCCACTGGGAATGTTCTGAAAGCCCTGTGTACCAATCTTGATAAGTTGCATTGAGAATTTTTAGGTACAGCTTTCTTGCAATCTCATATGTGAAAGTAACATAATCCAATTTTGAGCAAAGTACTGACCTGTATGATTTGATTAATGTTAGTTGATCTGATCCCCATTCAGTATGGGGCACTACACACTGAATTTGAAGGGTTTTGCTACATTTTGTTTTCAAATATTATAGATAATGAATTAATATTAGTTTTTTTTTATCAAAGATAATACCTAGAAATTTGTGTTGTTCCACTACTGGGATTTCTGCTTTGTCTAATTTTAAACATGGGTCATTGTGAAATTTATTAATTTGAAGAAATGTAGGCATTTGGTTTTCATTTTGGAAATAGTAAACCCATTTTCAGTGGCCCATTTGTGTATTTTATTGACACATTGCTAGAATTGTCTTTTTATAGTATTCATATGTCAAGATCTGTACATAATTAGAAAATCATTGACATATACAGAACATCTCACTCCTTGGCTTTGGGTTTTAAATATGGAGTTAATTTTTATCCAAAGAAGCATCACTGAGAAAATGATTTCTTGTGGAACCCCTTCTTGATTTTGCAGTTCTAATAACATACTTCCTATACAGACTTGAAACCTTCAGTCTTTCATGAAATTCCTTGTAATTTGAATCAGCCTTCCTTTTAAATCCAGTTCTTGCAGATCTTTCAAGATACCAAACTTCCATCTTGTATCATATGACTTTTCTAAGTAAAAAAAGACTGCTGTGAGATGTTCTTTCTCAATGACAGCTTCCTTTACAAAGTTTTCTAGGTGTATTAAGTGATCCATGGTATTACTTTTTTTCCTAAAAGCACATTGGTAGTCACTGATTAGGCCATTAGTTTCCACGTACCAAGTCAACCTGTTGTTGATCATTCTCTCCATAGTTTTACATAGGCAGCTATTGACCTGTACCAGAGTCTGCGTCATCCTTTCCAGGTTTCAGAATAGGGATGATGAATGACTGTTTCCACATATCTGGGAAGTTGCCACTTGTCTATATGTTGTTATACAATTTTAGTAACAGTTGTAAAATTTTGTTGTGCAACTGTTTTATGAATTGATAATGGATATCATCTAGTCCCACAGCTGTATTATGGGCTTTCTGTAAAGATTCATTTAGTTCCTCTATAGTGAAAACCCCTCACTTGAGTGGTTTGTAACACATTATTAATCATCTCTCAGTTGCGTCTCTGTCTTTGGGCAGAGTGCACACAGGGGCAACTCTCTCAAATGACAGAGTCACAACTGAGAAAAATTATACTGAGAGGTGCCCAGCCCTGGGGAACAGCTGCCTGAGGTTGCGCCCTCTCATTGCACCAGAGAGAGGGATCAGTGCTCGCACTAAGGCCAGCGCAATCAACGGTTGTGGGGGCTGTGGGCAATTTTTGTTCCTTGCCCAGGTGTATGCACTCAGGTGCCCACCTTAAAAAAAGACCTTGTGTCACAATTCATCTTAGTGGGGAGGCAGAATAAATACTTAGTTCCTCTATAGTGAATGGTAGGTTATAGCTCTTAGTGTTATTTGATTTAAAGTTTAATTTTTGTTTTTTGCTTTCTGTTTGAGCTTCAGAAATTGTTGGTTATCAGTCTTAGCAGATGAGTGTTTAGAGATTGTTTCAGCAATATGCTTTTTGCTGGTTATTTTACAGTTATTTATCAAGAGGTGTTTTGTAGTGTTAGTATGATGTTTTCCTTATCATATTCCATACAGATTTTGTTTTTGTAACAGAATTAAATTTGATGACATAATTTTTCTAACATTCTTTTTGCTTTCTTTAATTATTTTCTGTGTTTTTGTTTGAAGTTGCTTAAATTGTAACAAATGACAGGTTGAGGGCTGTTTGTTGAAATCTCAAAGCTCTTCTTCTGAGTCTGATAGCTTCTTTACACATCATTGAACCAAGGTCTGTTACATTTTTCTTTACTGAACTTTTTTGGAATGCATTCCTTTGCTATAGATATAAGGATTTTCATAATCTGTTTTAAGTTCTTGATGCATTTACCTTCAGCTAGTTCATTAGAACATTGTTTTTTAAATTCATCCCAGTTTGCTCCACACCTAATTTCCAATGGAGAGGATTCTTATCATTATGTTCTGAATTTTGCAGAACAGATGGCGAGTGATTACTATGGCATATGTTCACCAGAACCTTCCAAGAGAAATCCATATAGATTGATGGATCACATATAGATAAATCTATTGCAGAGTAGCTGCCAGTAAATGGATTCATGTAAGTCAGAGTTTTATCATTATAAATACATAAATCATATGGAGAGAGAAGGGAGATCACCACCCTCTGTGGGATCATGTTGAGATTATAGACAAGGAACACCATTGGAAAATTCATAAACTTAAGGAATCAGCACATGTGCTAGGCCACAAAAATCTCCTGAGCCAACCAAGCATAGAAATAAATACAGTATGGGAACCAGTAATAAGGAGTGCCAGAGAAAAGCAATGATAACAACAAAGTTGCAATATGAGCTCTGGTAAAAACATAAATTGATAGCAGCAAAATTGCAATATGAACACTGGTAAAAATGGTTGCTGAAGACATTAGGTTTATAATACCCAGAAATTCATGCCCAGATGTCCTCAAGGACACATGGCACAGTGGATAAAGGCGTTGGTTAGATCCAGTGACAGGACCCAAAGAGTGTGAATTCAATACCCGGTTAAAACAGTGGAGAACTTTCAGAGGGAAATTAACAGGAGATAACTGATAACATCCATCAAACATGGCACGTGGAACTAGAACAGTCTACCCCAGTGAGCAAAATAAAGGGTTCAGTTCGACATTCCAATCACCTGAAGAAGGCCGGAGCATACAATGGCCGAAACGTTGCAATAAATATGGCGACAAAGATGAGTACAATAGTCCGAATAATGTAAATAATGTAAATAATGTACATAATACCTCATCTCAGAAATATAGACAGACTCATTGTTGTTTATAATTGTTTCAAAAGTCCTTTCCTTTTGGTTTGTGTCTTTACAGCCTCATATGATGCTGTGACAGTTAAAGTCCCCTAGTATCATAAAGGTACAGAGAGTTGCCTTATAATTTCATGAATTTTGACTTCATTTACTCCTTCATTAGGTGAGATATATACTGAGCAGATTTTTATTGGCTTGCGTAAGGTCACCTTAACAGCAGTCACCTGTAAAGTAATTGTCAAATTTATTTTACTTTGAGGTACCTCATTCCTAACTAGGATAGATGTACCACCAGATGCATAAATCCAGTGTTAACTAGGATAGTCACATTGCTGATATTCTTTTATATTCATTTTGTCACCTTGCTTAAGGAATGTTTCCTAAAGGTAGACAACTGCTGGTGACAGGTCTGTTATTATTAGGTTGGTGCAAAAATAATGACGTAATAATGTCGTTTTTTGACGTAACGTCAAAAAACGACATTATTACGTCATTATTTTTGTACCAACCTAATAACAGAAGCAGTTCATTTATATTTGCTTTTGTTCCACAGCAGTGCCTTTGAATTATCTTATACATGGCTGTTTAAAAGTTTTCGGTCTTTAGCTTAGGTAGTTTTGATTTCTTATCTTGGAGGTTTTAGCTATTTTAAGGATCTGACTTTCCACCTCCATCTTTTCTTGTTCATAAAATCAGTTTTGCATAGGAATTTGGTTGTTGGAAAGATAAGCTTTTCAGTCTATCTTTCCTGGGTGTTTGTGGATGGATCAGAGATCAGTGTGGCCTTTGTTTAGTAGGAGATTTTGTATTTTTGATAGGAGTGATTTGTGTTTGAGCTGTCATTTTGATATTTGTTTTTTTCTTTACTTATTATTTTAGTTCTTTCAGTGTCCTTCTTTTGTGTTTCAGCCTGCACCGTTCCCTTGGAATATAGACTTTCTAGGAGAGTTTGAAATTTAGGCCACTCATTTGATCCCAAGTGTGTGAGCTTCTCAATGAGGGCTCTGTATTTGTCAGGCTGACTAGCATTGTTTGAAGTCTTATTTTCTGTTATTTTTGTGTGAGAAGGGCCTTTCATATAACCTTCTACTTGTATTGCTTCTGAAAATGAGATTTTTTTATATTTTACTTCAACCATTATCCTTTTCCAACTCCTTATCCTTTTCCCAAAAATCACATGTTCATGAGTATGCTGAATGGCTTTCCTGGCAATCAGCACATTTTTTTTTCATCATGAAATTCTTTTTCAGAATGGTCCATATCCCTTTGGCTACATTTTTCACATGTTGCGTGACTTCTGCAGCTCTCCCTATGATATCCAAATTTTTGGCACCTAAAGCATCTTAGTGAAGCAGGAATATATTATGTCACTGGCTCAATATTATACCCTATTTTTATTTTCTGGGGAGATTTCTGGTGTGCTAAAAGTAAGGATATGTGTTAGTAATAATTGTTTCCTCTTTTCTTTTAATTGTGATTCTATGGTAATCATTGACCCGTTTGGCTTCCTAAGGTAGATGTAATTTTCTTAGGTGTGGCCAGAGACAACTCTTTACTTCTAATGACTCCTTTAGAAGTATTCAGTTTTGCATAAGGGGAGGTTTTAATTTTGATATCATGAAAAGTTTTCATCTTTATTATATTTTCTATGCATTTCCTATTTTCCACCTCAACCTGAAAATTGCCATCTCACAAATTTCTAACTGTTTTAGGATTAAGCCTACTTGATAGTACCTTTTCAATCAAGAGAAGATTTTTCTACAGATTTGAACACAAAAAATCTAGGAAATTCTGTATTAATTTCTTTTTCAGAATCAGTCTGAAAAACATCATTTGGGTTTTTTTAGCTTGATTATTCGTAATTTTTATGCCTGACAACGTGTCAAGGGGGAAACCCAATAACCTTGACAGATCAAAACTACACAAAACAGTATACTCATATTTGAGAGAGACTTTGAGCACCTGTTAAACCATTTGTTACACTCCCCAAATAAGTGTACAAACTGGCATGTTCACTGCCATGTCCAAGTCTAGATCTCTTTGAACCAATTGACCCTCAGCCATCACCTTCTAATGCCTATAAATTGGATAGAGATGGTATTTTATCCCAGTGTATATTTGGGATATTGTATTTAGTTATTTAGTACTCCATAAATTGATATAGTTATAGGCACTATGGCTTGTCATGACCAGCTGATTGATCTGATCAGGCCTCTCTAACCCCCCATTTTGTCCAAGTAAGGGCCAAAGTGGCGTGTTGGGAATCACGTTGGTAAGAAAGTGACTGAAATTGAGATGCTAGGTCAGGATCGATTACATTACAGATCCTTCTTTGGATGTTGTCAAGAACATCACGCGCACCAGACCAGATATGGCAGTAGTATTAAATGCACGACCGAATGGTAGAATTGTAAATGTGCAAGATGGATTCTGATGAGAAAAATGACACAGAGACCCAACTTTCCTTAAATGCTATGAATCAATATTAAAAAAGGTTGAGTAATTAATTAATTGCTCCTGATCACTTGAACAGCATTAATCCTCATTATAGAGACTTGATCAGGTTTCTAGGTTCACTTTATTAATAGTCACGTTTATAATGACCTAACTTGTATGAGCCATTGGCTCATATAATTTAAGGTGGAGATATTCTTCAGCCCAATTTGTCATTTTGACATCTTTTGTAGTCTGTCATTATAAATTCAGATCAAATCCTGTCTATCCGCCACAAAAGACGCAAGCAAATTAAATTCAAATTTTCATTATTTTCTATCTTTTTCAGAACGTGTTCATTTTGCAACACAGCTGGAAGCACATTCTATTAAATTATTCCATTTTATAATAACAGCCTCTAAAGAAATAATGTTAAATTTTTTCAGTGGGTAATTTAAATTTCAAATTTCTGGTATCCAATTTGTCTAGACATACAGCTTAGTGGACTTCATTTAGTTACCCAATGATTTTCTTTGTAATCACTGTTGCTTTTAAATATCCCACATTGTGACAGCAGTAGATTTGTTAAGAAAGGTGAAATGCTGTATGAACCTGGATGACAGAAGTTTAAAATTTAAATTTAAAGTTTAGCATTCTTACAATGTCAGCATTCCTATCGGTGTAAAAGTATAATCAACATTTTTGTTTATATTTTCATCACACCCCCTACATATATAATAAGTATTATTTTAGTCTGACAAAGTCCTTTTGAAGGATGAAATGCATTACATATCATTTTTCATTTTGTCATTCAGTTAACTATGATTAGTCTGATATATACGGTTTATATATGAGGTTTGATCAAATAGTATCAGGACTGGTCCTATAAAAAGAAAACTACAATATATATCGACTCGGCATTTAATCTCCTTCTGAAACCATACAATTTATCCAGCATTGTTTCCATTGATGGATGCTGTAGTGAAAAGACGAATGCAAGTATAAGTTATCTGAAGCTTTATTTGACTTTGAATGGAGTGTGTCCAAGCTGGATTTATTTAAATTCAAAATACATATAAGGGGCAATAAAACATACTATAGACGCATTCCTGGAACTCATTTTTTGGAATAACAAGCAGCTGCCTTGTTGCATCATCCTTGGATTTCCTTGATATTTTAAAATTTTGTTCCTTTCAAGTGGTATTTGAATTTCGAAGAGGAAAAAGTTGCAGTGGTTGAGATCTGATGAATATGGTGGTTGTCAGATTTGGGGTATGTTGAGTTTGGCCAAAAACTGCTACACAAGCCATGGCCACTGATAGAACCTCTGTGGTGTGGTGAGACAACCACACTCTACACACTTTCCTTCCAAGCAATGCTATAAATAACGAAAGTGAGTGAGAACATTATAACTTAGTGTGTATGTAGATGTTTACAATTTTCTGAGTTTTGTGTGTATTTTTTAGGTGAAGGTGTGTGTTCAATATATAAACAAAGGTAGAAGAAGCATACAAAAAAAAATGGACTTTTTTTCTTTTATGTTGACTGTATTGGAATAAAGTTAAGTCTCTTTAGTATGTTCATTTTTTTTGGGGGAGGGGGGTTCAGAAATAATTTATGGGGTGTAAGTATAAGAACAGGTAAAGATGTTCAAACTCAAGTCAGCCTCATGCTGATTTGGGATAGCCGAATCTCTACTTCATGAGTAGGGCTGCTGAAAATACATCCAAATGATCTTGTTGGAAAGTGGAAAGAGAAAGATTCTGTCTTTTCTGGAAGTGCTGACATAAAATCACACATATGACCAGAAGCCCTTTCCAGTTTCTTTATATTAGGTTGGTGCAAAAATAATGTCGTTTTCTCACATATGTTACTATGTGAGAAAACGACATTATTTTTGCACCAACCTAATAACTTGCATCATGAGAAAATGAATGAATTTATTTTTTATCCTTTATTATTATTTTATTTATTGTTTTTATTTCATTTTCCAACACGCATGCATGATAAAGTTGAAGGTCAATCTGTGCCAAGCAGCTTCATTGTGTACTTTAGCTCCATTGTCATCACAACAGTTTCAGTACTTTTTGATTAGACCTCATATAATTAAAACAAAAGATGGTCCACATGTGCTTCTTTCAATATGTACATTTAATAGGCCAGTTAATCAAATATGAACAATAAGAAGTCAACAAAATGATAACAATATTAGCCTTTTGACTAAACTGAAGCACAAACAGAATAATGAAAAAGGACACAGGCCTGTCCCAAAATTCCAACTTTAAAATCTTTCTCTTCATGCTTCAATTTAGTCAAAAGGCTAATCATACTTATTATAAAACCCAGGTTGTGTGTGTGTGTGTGTGTGTGTTCGTTTATATATGGGATCAGATTTCCTACATTTTTCAACCGATTTCAACAAAACTTTACTTTTTTTTTGCAGGTAGTGTTTCTTATTGTCTTGCACACTTTTTTCTTTATTTTTACATTCAGAATGCTTTAAAAATTCCATTTACAAGACAATTGCTTATAATAAAATTCTATTCAATCAGTAGACTCATAATGATTGAAAACAATGTTTTTGTTTGAGTTTGACCAATTCGTAAAAAAAAAACAAAAAAAAAACTAATTAAGACATGCGTGTCCATCAACCTTAAACAATAATCTTTGTCAATTTTATTTTTCAGTCTTTATGATGGTCGATACTTGATCTATCTCTTACTGTTACATCCCTGGGCAATGCTGGGCTCTACTGCTGGTATATAATAAATATCATCAATCTTATTGCCAATATTGTTATTATTTTGTTGATGTTTTATTCTTCCAATTTAACTAAACAGCCTATTAAATCTATATATATATATATATATATATATATATATATATATATATATATATATATATATATATATATATATATGTATATATCCAAATGTAAAAGAACAAAAAGAATATAAATTCAAATGTTCATAACATTTATTTAAAAAAAGGCCTCAATACAAGAGTAGAGCAATAAATATTTATTATAAACTGTTATATTGGAATGCACAAGTTAACCACAATAAAAATGCATTAATACTGGTGGTAATGCTAACCACCTGATGAGATGTCTAAATTATACATTGAAAGAAGCATTCATTTTTGTTGCATGGGGTGAAAATTAAAACATATATATATATATGTGTGTGTCAAATATCGCACATTGAGTGCTGGGGGTAATAAAATAGTATTTGATGTATAATAATAGAGCTATAATTTATATTAATATAAATATATATTTTTTCCTCACTGATAGCACAACTCCAAGGTACTGATTGAAAATTGTTGCATATTTTAAATATTGATATTTAATAATAAATGATTATGTTACAGGTTTCAATTGTGTGGAACATGTAAAAAGTTTTAATGTTACTTCTGAGTCTTCACAATGCTGGGAGGTTTATTTCTCATAATTTCTTAATACTAAGGTTCACCTAATACAAGGCTTAAGAACTACTCAAGGTAGAGAGTTACAGTCAAGAAAATATTAATGCTGAATAAAGTGTATGGTCTAAATGGAAGATGAGGTAAGAAATGAAGATTATAAGGATAAAAATGAAAGATCTCAATTGATTTTTAACTTGAAGAGGTCATAATTGAAGTTTTCAGGGAGGCAACCATGCAAGAGTCTGTCCCACAAGATGACAGTTCTTAGAGGGGAAAAATTGTCTGAGTGGAAATTTTTTACATTTGGAACATGGAGGATATGAGGATGATTCAACTTGATGGAAATGGCAAGGTGTTATATCTTCAGTGCATTGAATGAAGATAACACAATCAAGAAGTAGTTTGTCACTTGAAGTCAATGTAATCATGCTGAAATAGGTAGTTAGCAGATAAGATAGATCTCTAAGTCTCTACTTTTTCTCTCCTTCTACCTTCCCTCCTGATAATTTTCAGCTTCAGTCTATAAGTATTTGGATGATTCCAAGTCCTCTTCTTTTTCATCTCCACAACACAAGGTGAGATCTAGCTATAAAGGGCTTAACTGGTGAAATTTTAGAACCAAGCCAATCTGAACATTTGCCATGTAAATAGCACCAGCTTTATTTATACTAATATTTACTCAATACACGGCCAAAGAACCACCCAAGATAGAAGTTTACTGTTACTGTGTGGTGTTGCATGAACATAAGAAAAGATTATGTAGGAAAGATAATGGTTAACTCTAGACTTGAACATATCAAGATTTTAGTGATTGCCGAGAGTCTGTTCTACAAATTAGCAGTAGATTAGAATTTACTAAAGGAATATGAAGTGGATGAGGATGGTTCGTCCTTGAGTATGTGGCATAGTGGGTCCCAGTTACAAATGTCAGGGCTGTTGAGGGCAAGGAATCTAACTTGTCATGGAAATAGCAATAAAGACATTTTACCTGTGGGAAAGGTATTCAGGCTCGCAAAGTTGCATCCATGGGAATGATACCCTATTGTAAAAAATGTCACACCCAATCACATGATGATGTAAATGATTTTGAACCCTATCAAGGCTGGAAAAGAATGATTTGAGAGAAGCAGGCAGCTTTGACTGACTAAAGGCTGCTGCTTGTAAGCTATGTGTTTTGAGATTGCAAATGACTCTTAAAATATGTGCTGCTGATACTGTGTAAGAAGTGAGCTGTTATTTTGTTTTCTCAGATTACTGAATTTGCTTCAGATCTTTTTAAACAATAAATATAACTTGGTATGAAGGAGAAATAGTCATGTAACCAAAACTTGTGAGCCTCTATTTTTTTATATATATATATATATATATATATATATAAAATATATATTATAAACTTATATTATATATATTATAAACTGCTATAAAATGACACTAGTATACAGGGTTTACAAAGAGTGAAAGTGAGAGAAAAGGCTGAGTAAAGTGGGATTGAAGAAAGGACAAATGATTAACAGGATTCGGGAAGACAGAAGATGACGATTGATGTTGGATTTAAATTTTTGAACCTTGTAGTTATCAGGGGAGCAAGTAAACAGGTGGGAAGTGCAAGAAAAGAAACTTGTAGAAGTGGCAGTTGCATTTAGCTATTTCAATAGTAAATGGGGTGGGACCTCGATGCCAATCTAGTAACATTGCTTAAATTTATGTAGTTGAGGCACCAGGGGAAGATGCTTGTCAGAGCAGTTGGCATCAAAATATTTGTAGGAAAAAACAGAGGGAAGCTACATCACAGTGAGAAAGTGACTGAAGTCAAGACGCCTGTTCAGGATCAGTTATATTCTTTGGATTTTGTCTAGAACCTATAGATGAATATAGCAGGAGTACCAGACCAGATATGGCAGCAGAATTCAATGCACAAATGAATAGTAGATTTGTAATATATATATATATATATCTGATGCAATGAGAATGAAAATAATATATAAATTCTAACGTTCACAGCATTAATTCAAAAGAGGGTTGATACCGAAAGTAGAGCATCTTTATATATATATATATATATATATATATATATATATATAAAGATTAAGAGTAGGAAAGAGAATGAAAAAAAAGGTAAACAATTATTAGTGATGTGTTTGATTCTGATAAAGGACTTCCAACTAATAACAGTTTTATCAATGGAACTCACCATATATATATATATATATATATATATGGTGAATTCCATTGATAAAACTGTTATTATATATATATATATATATATATATATATATGAAAATTTCTCCGATTTAACCAGTAAAGAATTTATTCATAAATATATATACATATATATATATATATATATATATATATGGTGAATTCCATTGATAAAACTGTTATTATATATATATATATATATATATATATATATATATATATATATATATATATATATATGGTGAATTCCATTGATAAAACTGTCATTATATGTATATATATATATATATATATATATATATATATGGTCTTGGGAATAAAAACAAAAAGCACTAATTACAATTTACATTAAAATGTTAATTATATACACATGTTCAACTTTTAAATATAAATTTTGATATCTGATCTATCTAGATGTTAACTTAGCCTGTCTCATTCTGATTTTTATTGCTTTTAGTTTTAGTTTTTTTTAATTAGGCCACATTGTATTAGCCATAATTTTGTGAAGAAGGAAGATAACTTTTATGATACTGGATGTAAATTTACTATATTTTTTTCCCATATATATCTATATATATATAAATATATATATATATTTGTGTGTTTGTCTGTGTGTGTGTGTTTATGTGTGTTTCTATCAATAAAACGTCATATCAAGAAATCCTTCTTGGAATGAAAATAAATGTTTTCATCTTGTCTTTCAATTAACTTTTGCCTTGTGCATGCTTTTATAATATTACCTTGTGTATACATTTATCATACTGTTTTATGTACACATTTCATTGCCCCGTGTGTCTTTCATTTTTAGCTTTTATTCTCTTAATGTATATGTTGACTAAATGTCAATTTTAAGTGTGATTAATGGGAGTAGGTAAAAATATTTACAGCAGTGGCTCTCTATAAATCAAGTAATTGGAGCCTGGAGTCCTGTTCATTAACAAAATTTTTCATTATGTGAGTAAATGAAATATATATATATATATATATATATATATATATGTGTGTGTGTGTGTGTGTGTGTATAATCCATTCAAAGTCACACCCAAACTCTACATGAAATCATAGTAAATACACAAACAGTAAATATATACATAAACAAAGAAAAGATAAAAAGAATATAGAATATCCAGCACAGTAGTATCATTTCCACAGGGATCATTGAATCTAATGTCATGAGATAATTGTTTGGCCTTTGCATAAGTTATTTATTCACTTACCTTATTGCTAGTAGTTTTTTTTTTTATTTTAATCTACATCAAAAATAAATTTTCCATCTCTTCAATAAAATTGCTAGGTGAGTTACTAAGTCTTAGCCACCTCAACAATTTTTAATAACATTCGAAATCGTATAAATCCATCTTTTCTCTCCCCAGGAATGGACTGAATAGCAGGACAGTCTGGGCCCTATAGCCTTGGTTAGCAACCTGTCTACATCAGAAAGAAATGGCAATCTACTGTTGGAAAATCTTCTGCTTCGTCAGTCATGAACCAAAAGAGACATGGTCACCCAAGTGTGCATCATGTATGGCGTTTAACAAACTGACAGAATTGATTTTCACACTTGTTGTTCTTGAGTCAGAATTATGTTTTTTAGAAAAAATATGAAAGATGTTATTACTTTTAATATAAAATATGAAAATTATCAGACTAAGTTCACTACTTACAGTATAAAAATTACAATATGGAGACTGAGTTTGTGTTGAGGATGCTCTCAGCCACTTATACACATGTTTAGACTACTTGCATGCATGAACATATATATATATATATATATATATATATATATATATATGTGTGTGTGTGTGTGTGATAAAAATATAGTTTTAAAATGTGGTATATTCGCAGGTAAAAAGTGCTCAATATCAGTAATAGAGCATATGTAAATATAAAAGTGGACACTGAGGCTAACACAGAGTGGTTTGTTCTTGAATGCAATCTTCAGGATGAAACAGACTGTTACCACTCAGAGTTGATGTCAGTGTCCATATATATATATATATATATATATATATATATATATATATATATATATATATATATATATATATATATATGTATGTTGTCCACTGAAGACATTTGGGTTTAAGATCAAAAGATGTATATGAGACAAGAGTTTAGAATTTCTGCTTTTATTTTCTGGTATTTACATTTACATGTGTTAAACAACTTAGGATATACCACCTTTTGTTTGAACCTACCCATTTTTCAAGTGAGCAAAACTATTGGAACAAATGATTGACAGGTTCTTCTTTTTGCCCTGGTGTTGCTTTTAGATTGATTGTTTAAACATTAAATAGCTTTGAATCACTACTCTTGGTTTTAGCCTTCGGTTTCACTTGTAAAGATTCTATTTCTTATTAAAAAGGCTAAACCACCATGAAGATGAGAGAGCTGTCTACAGGAGAAAAGCAAGCCATTTAGAAGGTGAGCAAAGGAAAATTGATCAGAGCCATTGAACATACATTGGGCATAGTGAACACAACAATTGGGAATGTTCTGAAAAAGGAAGAAACTACTAGTTTACTTTGCAACAGATATAGAACGGGTCAGTCAAGGAAAATAACAGCAGTTGATGACACAATCATTGTGAGAACTTTGAGGAAAAATCCCAAAACAACAGTCAGTAACATCACCAACAATGTCCAAAGTGCAGCAGTGAAGGTTTCACAATACACCATTTGAAGAAGACCTTGAGAGCAGAAATACAGAGACTATAATATGTAGGGTCAGTGTCTTGGCTTGGGTTTGTATGGCTGCCTTTGGAACAGGCTCATTCATATTTATTGATGAGGAACTCATGATGGTAGCAGCAGAATGAATTCAGAAGTTTGTAGAAACATTTTGTCTGCCAATTTACAATTTTGCATCCAAAGTAATCGGGATGAAGTTTATCATGCAGTAGAACCATGACCCCCAAAAAACTGCCAACACAATAAAGGACTTCATTGGGGTGGGGGTGGACAGTTTTAGACTGGCCAAGTTAATTACTGAACCTTAACCAAAATAGAGCATGTATTTCATCTTCTGAAGAGGAGACTGAAGGAAGAGACCCTGTAAAATAAACAAGAACAGAAAGAGGCTGCATTAATAGTCTGAAAAAGCATCACAAATGAAGAATACAACAGTTTGGTGACGTCAATGGGTCACAGGTTTGATGCAGTTATTGCAAGCAAGGTTACGCAACCAAATATTAAATGTTATTTACTTGAAGACTATCTGTTCCATTATTATTGCAAACATAAAAATGGGTTCATCTGATACAAATGGTGGTATGTCCTAAGCTGTTTAACACAATCTAAATACGAAGAAAAAAAGCAGAAATCCTGAACTCTTGTCTCATGTTCACCTTAAACCCAAATATTTTCAATGAACAACAAAATCAAAGGAATTGGCCTTGCCATTCCAGTACTTTTAGAGGGGTATATATATATATATGTGTGTGTGTGTGTGTGTGTGTGTGTGTGTGTAAAAATGAATATATAATATCACATTGAGTGCTGGTGTAATAAAATAGTGCTCAGTGTAGAATAACAGAACTATAAATTTTATATTAATAATGAATATACATTTTTTTCTCTTATTTTCAGGCACAATACAATCATCAGGGTCAGTTTTTAATCAGCACCTGACAATTGCATTGCACATGAAACTCAGAGATGTGCTACTGGTGAGGAAAAAAAATCTATATTTATTATTAAAATACAATTTTCTATATATATATATATATATATATATATATATATATATATATATATATAATAGACATCTTTTAATCTTATATCCAAATGCCTTTAGTGAACAAGAAAAACAAAGGAATTGGCCTTGCTTTTCCAGTACTTTTGCAGGGGTCTATATATATATATATATGTAAAATGTTGTAATTGTCAGAGTCAGTTTTTAATCAGCACCTGACAATTGCATTGTGCATGAAACTAAGAGTTGCGCTACCAACAAGGAAAAAAATGCATATTTATTATTAATATACATTTTATTTATTTGATTGAGTCCATCACACAACCATCAAAGTCATGTATCAAGGTTGGAAAGTCATTAGGGTTGCATTCCGTGTCATAACATAGTCGGTCAAGTGGATGCTGGGCAACAGACTATCTTGCACGATGACTAGGTTTTCAGAGCAGTAGATCACTCACAAATTTTGCCCACAAGCAGTATCCTGCAAAATGCATTCTGCATTCATGTAAGATTGTAAACATATTGGGGATGGATCCATAGAGCTGTGATTTATTTGGACATTGTCTCCAAGAGATGTTAAGTGTAGCTCTCAGCATCGAGTGTAGGTTCCATCAAGCTTAGGGTTTTAGTTAATGTCTAAGCAGTGGCACCATACATTAATACCACCTCTACAGTGACTTGAAAGAATCTCCCCTTAAGGTTGTCTGGTAGACCAGATTACATCCATTTTATTCAAGGCAGCCAGGTTTTAGCTATGCAAATTTTCACATCCTTTACTGTAGAATTTATTTCACTTCCTAGGTATGTAAAAGATTCAACAGATTTTATTGATTCTTCTGAGAGAGTTTGTATTGATTTGTTTTGGTTATCCATTTTTGGTTTTCACCAGTTGAGATGCAGCCACATCGAAACAAGAATGCATCTTTGTAGTGAGTAAGTTGTTTTTGTCCATATGTAAAAATTAGAATATATATATATTCTTGCAGTCTCAGAGCAATGGCTCAAACTAAATCCAAGATGCTCTCTATTATTTCTGAACTAATTGGTCAGATAATTAATTCTGAAAGAAATCGTTAAATGTTGATTATACTTCAAGGACAGTGAGACTTCCCCAGTTAAAGTGTTAAATGGAGAGCCACAAACCTAATCCCAATATTCCATGTTTGATGAATGCAGAATCTGTTTTTCACTTAATGAGAATTTTCCTTGAGCAAACAGTTAAATCTTGTGTAAATTCCCATTCGGCTAGCATTTATTTTTAATGAAATGGCTTCTTCCAGAATATGTAAAAATAAAAAAATAACTGTCTAAAATCAATTATATGCAAACAGCCAAAAAGATTCATTCAACAAAGCTTGCACATTCATTTATATGTTTGAAAAAGCTGATGAATCATGTTGCAGGCAGGTTCAGCAAACAGAATTGGCCAAAACCTTGTCAAAACTGGATATTTTTGAATGAGGCCTGAGGAGATAGTTAGAAGGAAAAAAAAAAAACGATAAAGAAATAATAAAATATTAACCCTTTCAGTAACCTCCTCATCCACAAACAAAGAAGAAATTGTCCGTCAAATATGGAAAATGTCTGAAGTTTACAAAATAAAAAATATTTCATAAAATTGATTTTGCATATGAACAAAGCATAAAGTGATTGTTATCGGTGAGCAGGTGAAGTATTGACCTTGTCTGAGTACAATTATTTTTTATATGTATTTTTGGGTGAGTTAAAATAGCATCATCAGACCACAATGGGATTCTAATAATACAAACAAAATCATATATGAGATACAATGAAATAAGCATAGACAAAAATGATAAAATGTTTTTGTATACATTTCAGAGAAATGATTGTATATTTTAAAGAACATATATGTATACAGAAATAAAGAAGTTTTACTTATCTGTTGGTATCAACATGTTTTAGAGAACTGTCCAGTATGTCTGCCTCCTTCAGCAGTTGAAAAAGTAGAGAGAAAAAATACATGTTCTGATGCATCATGTGTGTATACTATTATTTTATTTAACTATTTCTTTCTTTATTGTTAATTACCATTCTTATCTATATTTCAAAGTATTTTTATTGCTTAACTTTTAATTTTTACTTTTATTATTAATTATTTTGGTTCCAGACTACAACATAGTTTAATAATATGGGTTTGCAGCTATTTAGTGTTGTGGCCTTGTTAGGACCAGAAATAAAGACGCAAGAGAGGAATTGAGTTAAACAAATATATTAACAGAAACAGTAATACAAACATATACAAACAAGAGTGTTGCAACAAGAATGTTCGGTCCAACTGTCAGAGCTGACTGCTGAAAACGTCCCTCTCCAAAAGGCAGTACCTGCTCCTATTTATAACTGGGAGAGTCCATGGATGTTTGGGCAAATTACTTTAACATTTAGAAATTTATTTGTTGCTATCACTATATACTTTTCTCTGTTTCAAATACTGAGCAGTGATTAGTGAACTGCTCTCATAAATCATTGCTTGTAAGTTCAATCCTCACTGAGTGCACTATACATTTAATACAGCAGGCTGTTCAGAACTGGTAATAGGTTGTAGTGTCTGATTACTAGAAAACTTTTAAAATAAATGACTTTGACATATGGAGGTTTCACATATATTTTATATTACAAAGTCAAAATGATTTCATGTGACATCTTTCATCTTTTAGGACTTCATCAGGACTAAATAGTTGTTTACGTTGATGTAACTACACATGCAGAGTGGACCCTGAGAATTTAAAATCTAAATTTTTTTTAAAGATATGTTTTGGGATATTTAATAACAAAAGTGATGCAAAAAGAAAAAATAAACTAAATGAAATCAGTTAGGCTATATAACCAAAACATATATTTTAAAAAAAAAATTAAATTCTCAGCGTCCCCCACCAGTCTCCCTTGTATTCGTGTGTAGTCAATGACTTTAGTCCAATGAAGTGCTAAAGGACGAAATGTGTCGCACAAAAACTTTTACCACTTTGACAGTTTTTTTAAAAATTGTTCTTGATATATAAAAATCTATATATCATTTTCCCATATGTCTATATCAAGAAAAACAAAGCTCTCAAAAGAGAAACAACATTGTTTTTACAGATGTACAGATAGTTTAAAAAGTAAAGAAAAACATTTATGTACTTAGCTGTGTGTTAAAGAGCAAGAGAGAAGGAGAGAGAGAGAGACAGGGGGCACCATATTGTTGTGTGAAATTAAGCTGTTGGCTTACTGAGGAAAGACATCCCCCCAGTGGAAACAAGTTCTGTATTGTTGCTCCTATATCTCAGGATCAGAAAGAGAGTGAAAGAGAGTTTATGTCCTTTCTTTTATAGGATGGAATAGAACACTATCTAGCAGGCATCTTGAGAGTTACAGTGGAGTAATTCCCATAAGGTCATGGCTAAAAGAGGCAATATGAATCTCATTTCAAACTTCTCTATATATTTTTGTAATCAATGTCATAAAAAGCAGGAAGTGTGTTCTTATAAAATTTTCAAATTTGAACATGTTTATTTTAAAAGTTCTTTTATGTGCCATTTCCCTTCAGGATGTGGGTAATCATGGCTCTTCCCAACTTCTTATCCTTTATAGCTCTTGGCAATCTTTTTATTACCCATCTCAGTCCCTGTTCTGTTGTCTGTTTGCACAAATTCATTACGTAGGTGACTTGCTGTTACCCCCTCTCCTGGCCCCTTTTCAGACCATTGAACACTTTCTTTGTGTTCTTTTTGTTTTTAACACCGTGTTCTGACCAATCCATTCTTTGGTCTTCTTTACGTAACCATGTTATATGGAAATGATGGGTTTAGTTTGCACTAGTGAAAAAGAAATAACTGTTTTTAATGGATTGTACACATGAAGCAGGCTGTAGAATGGATCAACCAAAATAGTGTAGTAAAAAAACAAAAAATGAATGAGAATGATTTCATAAAATTACAGATTTTATTTTTGCACACGTGAAGAAAGTGGGAGAACAGACTGGCTGAAATACTGTGATAACAAAAAACAACAAAAATGAATATCAAACAAATCTTGAAAAGATAAAGACTCACAATTGTAACTGAAATAATAACAATGACATCAAAATCACAGTAACACATGTAAGTATTAGCTTGGTGCAAAAATAATGTCGTTTTTCTTTTGAAGTTGAACGTCAAAAAACGACATTATTTTTGCACCAACCTAATAACAACGATTAACAATGACATCAGCAAAATTGTAATAACAATTGTAACTGAGCTTGAAACAATGACATCAGCAAAATTATAATAACAATTGTAACTGAGCTTGAAACAATGTTATCAGCAAAATTGTAATAACAATTGTAACTGAGCTTGAAACAATGTTATCAGCAAATCTTGGTAACAAGTGTAACTGACATAATATTGATTAATTTTTTTTAAGAGTTTCACCCCAATCAATGGGGGATGCCACTAGCATGCAAGGGGTTACAGAGAGTGGGAGCAAGAGTAAAGAGGTGTGATAGAGAAAAGGATGGATAGGGCATAGATCAAGGCATGTCGATTGACATTGAATTTGAATAGTTGGAGATTATAGCTATCAGGGAAACAAGTAAGGGAAGGAAATTCCACAGACGGGAGGTGCAAGACATGAAGCTATTGGAGTAGAAGAGACAGCTACATTTAACAGTTTCAACAGTGAAAGGGTGGGATCAAGATGCCAGTCTAGCTGCACGTTTAAATTCATGCAGCCTGGAAATTAGCAAAAGTAGCTTGTCAGAGCAGTTACCGTGAAAGTATTTGTAGAAAAGACAGAGGGAGGTGACAACATGTCTGTGAGAGAGCAGCTGTAGATGAGATGCCATATCAAGGCCAATTACATTGCATATCTATCCCTAGATTTTGTTGAGGAACTTAAAATGAACAGTGGGGACTCCAGACCATATATGGCAGCAGTATTCCATGCAAGGGCAAATGGTTGATTTATAGATTTGAAGGATGGACTCGGATGAGAAAAACTTTCTGGCGCAACACAGGGAACAAACTTTCCTTGTGGTGGATGAAGTTATTGATTCAATGTATTTGTTCCATCTCAGGTCAGCATGATTTGTTTTTTATGATTTATCAACCCTTTGTGATTTATTTAAAGTTGAAATATATTTTGGATTATAAAGGGTGTTCCAATAACTTGGACCAATTTTAAATGTGAATTAAGTTTAAGCATCTAATGGTTGAACTTGCCAAAGACTTAAGTTGTTAAATCTGAAACAAAAAGAAAAAATCATTAGACGCTTAAACTTAATTCACATTTAAAATTGGTCCGAATTATTGGAACACCCTTTACGAACAATTCTTTTTTCTGGATGAGTATTGCATTAATAATTTTTTAAGAATAACAATTATTACAGATACAAGTCATACTATTTAATCTGTTGTTGGAGTGGAGACTGATTCATACCTATCAAAATGGAAATGGAATGGCGTATAAGTGAATGTGATGAACCCAACTGGAATGTGAACTCACTTCTCTGATTTCACATTCAAAGCTGATAAATCAAGATAGTAACAATGCTATCAGCAAAAAAATGTCAAAAAGATTAATTTGTGTAGTGCTATTTGGCAAAGTTTTCTTTTTATTTATTTCTTCGACAGACATAAACTATGTAAATCCAAATGATTAAGTCGAAAGAAAATATTAAAAATATTTTAATGGTTTTCAAAATATTTTGTGTTTTTCTTATTCATTTGGCTAAGATAAGAAGCTGAAGCTGTAGAATAAAACTGGCAATATGCTGGGAGGTTTATCTCTTGATAAAAAAAAAAGAATTTTCCAGGAAAGACAGTTTGAGATGCCTGAATAAAAATTAGTATGACCCACCCTCTTCTGATTAAATATGTATTTGAAAATATACAGTCAGTCTAAAGTTATTATGCAGCTTATGGGCACATGGCCGAGTGGTTAGAGCGTTTGTATTCTGACATTGAGACCTGAGCTTGTTCCTGATGTTTTCGGATTGGATGGGTTGATCCCAGTGTGCGACACCTTTGAAAAGTGCCTGAAAACCATACCACGGGTTGACCCAAACCTTGTGAGTGAAATTGGATAGATGTAACCCTTGGGTGACATCAATAGCTGTGCTAGCACAGTCACAAGTCATCATAGCCGAGTATGCTGGCCTTGTTCCAATTGTTGATCATGCTAGATAACATGCACTTTCCCAGAAACTGTAATTAAGGTCTGCTCAACATAGTCACAGTATAAACCACAGGTGGGTTCTGTAGGTGTTGAGCGAGCATCTGCAATAGGGATTGGCTAGCTGCCCTAGTAGACAGGTGTCCTCGAATACAAGCGGCCAGCTATACTATTACTACTACTATTATACAACCACATAAAACTCAATAACTTTGGAAAATTTTTGTCAAATTTTAAATAATTAATTTAAACATCAAAACAAAGCGGGAGTTAATTTTTTAGGTAGTTTCAAGATGTTTTATTAAAGTTGTTAGATTTATTATAAAAATTGCAGTCCGAAGTTAAGCAAATTAAACTAATATTAGTTTAAGGCCTCTGAAATCTAATAAAAAACAGTTTCCTTTTCTTTCTTTGAAACATGGATAATGAAAAGGATCCAACAAATGTTGAAAAACAGAAAATAAAGTTATTAAATGGGAGAATACCCACATTAGAGATATCAAAGGAGCTTTGCAAAGATCATTGAACAGTAAAAGAAGTCTGTTGAGAACTAGAAACAAAGGAAAAGGCTTTAAGAATTTGTCTCCTCAAAAGGAATGTAAAATAAAGTGAGTTATAGTGAAACAACCACTTTTAACCAGCACTCAGATCTATAAACAGGTTGGAATTGGAGGGAGTCAAGAAGGATAAGAGGTGTAGAGTACTCTGCAAATTGGGATTTTTCAAGGAGTTCCTTCCAGTAAAGCAAATATTTTAAAGCATTAAAATTGGGCCAAGAAATACATGAAAATTGACTTTTCTGAAGTAATTTTCAAGGACAAATCTCAGGTGACACTCAATGAACCTGATGGATGAGCCAAAGGATGGATTTTATCTGATACAGATGTGCCTAAAAGAAGGAAGCAAGGAGTTAAGCAAGTCATTATTGGATGATTCAAATCAGTGAAGGAGTTAAACTGTACAGTACTAACTATTGTGATTTCATGAAAAAGACTTTCTTTGAATTGTACAAAATCTGAAAGTGATTGGTCATTTTGGAAGATAAAATCATATGAAGGGGGTAAGCAATATGACAGCAAAGCAGACCTATAGGAAGCAATTAAAACCACCATGTTGGAAATTGGACCTGCTGAAGTAAACAAAATTAACAAAATCAATGGCTGTTGATTGCTGATTGTTATTGGAAGGGTCACTATTTTAAGATGTAAATGCTTCAAAGACTTATCATATATGTTTGTCATTTATTCGATTATAGGTGTTAATTGTTGTTGATTTTATTACCTTGTTATTGAAGTAAAAAGTGATTTTCTTGTTTTGCATAAATTCATACTGTGGTTTTATATTTTAATAAAACCTGTTAAAACTACCTAAAAATGTAACATTGTTTTGATATCTAAATTGTTTAAAATTTGATAAACGTTTTTTAAAGCAAATTCAAGTTATTGAGGTTTATGTGATTTGCATAATAACCTCAGACAGACTCTGTGTGTGTGTGTGTGTGTGTGTGTGCGCGTGCCTCTCTCTCTCTCTCTCTATATATATATATATATATATATATATATATATATATCTGGTACAAAAATATAGTTTTAAGGTATGCTATATTTATGGGTAAAAGTGCTCAATATCAGGGATCGAGTGTAGGTAAATATAAAAGTGGACACTGAGGTCAACACTGGGGGTAGCAACAGTGTTTTATACCTGAACATAATATTCAAGCCATGTGTGCTGTGTGTTTGTTTTAACCATTTCTAAAGTTAAAACAACATAAATGACCTGAAAATTGCATTCAAGCATGAAACAGTCTATCACCACTCAGCATTAATCCTGCTCTAACTATATTGCTTGCTTGCTTGATTGTTGCTGTTTTATCTTTTTGAACTTTTTTCCTTTTCATTGCAAACTTTACTAATTCTGTTCATGTTATTTATCTTGCATTTTGACAATGGCTTCTAACTCAACAAATTATCTTTCCCACATATCCTCATAAACTTCACTTCTTACCTTCTACTCTTACTGTTTATATAACAACTTCATTCAGTAACTCTCGACCTTGAGTGGCTCTTGGGCCTTGTATTAGGTGAAAATAAATATACCAGGGTGAGTCAAAAGTTTTTCGAATTTTCACTTGTGATTTTTGGCAACTTGTATTTCCAGGTTATATAATTAATTTGATACAACTTATCCAATTATTACTGAACTGTTTATTCTTTATTTTTATATATAAACATATATATATATATAACCACTGATTCCTTTTATTAGGACTATATGTTTTCATTTTCCCCAAGTACTTTCAATCTTCTTCCAAGATCATTTTAACGGGTGCAAGTAGTACAAAACTATATATATATATATATATATATATATATATATATATATAAATATGTAATGAAAAACAAACCACTTTAAGGTAATGGTACCTTAAAGTGGTTTGTTTTTCATTACATATTAGCTCTGTCCTCACATTGAGCTCTCAGGATTTCATCCTCTTTGGATTTACCAATTCGGTTTGCTAAGTTCCTTATAACTTAAATATATATATATATATATATATATATATATATATATATATATATATATACACACACACACACACATATATATATATATATATATATATATATATATATACACACACACACACACATATATATATATATATATATATATATATATATGTAAGCAAATATAAATGGATATAAATCCAACAGAATGAAGAAAAATATTTGGAAAAAACAAACAAAAATCCTTAAATGCAATTATGTTGTTTTAATATGAATGAAATGTCAACGTCTGACGTTTCGGTTTAATAAACCTTCTTCAGGACAATATTCATTAAAATACAATTAACATAATCAGTTCAACATGACAAAGACGATGGACATAAAAACAAGACTTATCCAAAACAGATAACTGAAAATTTTAAATGATCAGCTTTCCGTTTAAGCATGGTCACGTTGTCGTCAAATGGGCGGCGCTTTCAAAACGTATTCCTAAAATTTGAGTATTTTGAATGAAAACGAAAAATGAAAAGAATTCTATTATGATCTAAAATTTATATGTACGCTTGTCGAGCATTAATCTAGCTAAAAAAGGGGAAATATTAAAGAAGCCAGGTCTAGTATTCATCGTGCGTGAGATGGATATTATACCTGCTTTATAAATCCTCCTAAGATTTTTATTATGAAAATATTTTAAAATCTTCACGGAATCAAAATCGAAATTATGATCTGCTTTAGTTATGTGTACAACTTATATAATATATATATATATATATATATATATATATATATGTGTGTGTGTGTGTGTATATATATATATATATATATATATATTAGTACTTGAGAAATGAAAATAAAAGTAATTTAAACAGCTATAGCACATTTCTCTCATCCTTTAACATCAATACACATAAGGTTATTCGTGAGTATGAACAGATTTTGTTAAAAATTAGCAGATATAATGTATGTAATTTATTTAATCACACATGCCTAAAATAGAATTTGCTGCCGAAATCCACACACACACACACATGCATATATATATATATATATATATATATATATATATGAGAGAGAGAGACATAAACCCATACACACACACACAAGTATTTTGTGGGAATATTGAAGCCGTGTGTAGGTATGATTGAAATGTTATGTCTGGAGAATGAAATAGAAAAAAAGAACAAGAATTATTTAATTGGAATATTTTATAATATAAAAGTGCATCTGTGTGTATAGTGTGCATAACTCACTCACTTTATTCTTATATTGATGTATATACATGCTTTGTTCAAAGAATTTAAATATTAACAGAAATGTAAAGTACTTTGTAGCATGTTCCTGTAGAAAATTCACTGGCATATCCTCTTCTTCCATTTTCTGCTTCATATAGGGCCTGTCACATTTCTGTAAGTCAAGCATCTACCCCACCCAAAAGGAAACTCAGCACTCAAAAATGCAATTTTTTTTTTTGTGCACTAAATGCATTTCATACCAGATTGACTGCCTGAGTTAGAATCAAGTATTTAGTATTGACTGACCAAGCAATTAGTGACACTCCTAAAAGTTAAATAATTTCTAAGTCTTTTGACAACAAATAATGAGCTGCTGCTGCTGAAGTGTCTGTGTGGATGAAATGCCTGAGAAAGAGACACTGAAAATTCACTATTCTTTATTTTGATATGCATTTTTTAATGATTACTTGTTTTTTACCCATTATTTTTATCTGTCATACACTCTACAATCATTTTATTTCAAATGTAAGTTGTATTTATGACATTGGTTTCACTTGGGTTTACAAAGGAAATCAATTGCTACAGGGTTAAAAACAAAAAAAATTCTTCTGCATATTATGAAGTATTATTTAGACATAATGAAAGGATTTTAAGATACAATGAAGACTCTTACATACTATAAAATCTTTATTTGAGAGGTTGAAGTCTTCAATACATTTTATATTTTCGTGTCACAACTTCTTTAGCTGTGAAATCTTTTATAGTTTATGAAGGCTTCTATAGATACTGTAAAGGCTTCATTTGATGTGATGAATTCTTTAAATATAGTAAAGGTTTTTTTGGGGGTGGGATATTATGAAGTTTTATTTAAATATAAGGTTTTTATTAGATATTTTGAAGGAGTGCAAGATGACTCATCATTGGCCAACTCTTCTCCATGACAAAACTCCAGGACAATTCACCACCAGCCTACTCTGTATGAAGGATAACTCAATGATATGGAAACTATGAAATTTTTTCATACACTTTTTAAAAACAAATATGAGTAATATATTGAGGAACATTTTTAATACATTTAATTTAGAAATTTATTGAAAATTGTATGCAATTCCCCTCAAATATTCAACTGTGGACTGTCGAGAAAAAGAAGAAACAATTTGCAAAATTATTCCATCTATCTTCATATACTTCTTCAATTTAGGAGGAAGGATATGACCGCCAATGCATCTTAATTTGTTTGAACCGTTTTCAATGCTGTAATGAATCACCATATTGTGTGGTGTTTCATCCCCAACTCCATGCAGTTTTCTCTTTGCTGCATTAACATGGTTATTTGGTCAAATTGGCTGTTGTAACTAATAAATCACTTAGACAAACATCCAAACTTTCAAAATCACGACAATTCAAAGCTGATCTAGGACTATGATAGCCAACACTGGTCTGAAGCTATGAATTCAACACCAGCACTGAATTGTCCTCACGCTAAGTAGATTGGTGGTGAGTTGTTCTGGAATTGAGATGTCACAGAGATGAGTTGGCCAGTGTTGAGTTGTCGGTGATAAAATGTTCCCTCCCGATTTTGAAGGCCTTATATATGAAATCTACTTTAGAGTTTATAAAGACTTCTTTAGAGAGGATAAAGGATAAAGAGTACTATAACAACTTCTTTATATATAATGAAGTTTTTGTTTATGATGAAAACTTTAGATATTCTTTTGAATCTTTGAAGATATTTTTAAATATGATGAAGTCTTTGTTTGAGGAGTTGAAGTTTTTGTACAGAATATACTGTCTGCATTTGTTAAGATAAAGATTCATTTAGATTTCATGACATCTTCATTTAATAGGATGAAGTCTTATTTAGCTATGTAATCTTTTGCTAAATTCTATTCCTTAGATACTGTGACATCTTTGATACGATAAAGGCTTTATTTCATGTGATGAAGTCTTTAGCTGTTGAATCTTTATAATCTATGAAGCCTTTTTTTTAAACACTGCAAAATCTTTGATATGATAAAGGCTTCTTTAGATAGTATAAAGGATTCATTTGATGTGATGAAATCTTCTTTAGTCTCTGAATGGCTAAAATTATTTCATGATAAAATTATTTCATTTCATATAATGAATGCTTCTTTAAATATAATGATGCCTTCTTCAGACACTGTAAAATCCTTATTTGATATAATGAAGATATCTTTTACTATGCAGTCTTTGTTAGATATGAGGTCTGGTCAAAAAGTATTTGAACTGTTGCTATGGTAATGGAATGAAGCTGCTTGGCACAGATTGATCTTGATCTCTGTTATGTATACACAATAAGTTATAAAACGCTTGCTCACTTCTGTTGTTTATAGCAGAGCTTTAAGGAAAGTGTGTAAAGTGTGAAAATCTGGTTAGAGTATTTTTTACAGTAAAGTTTACTCTGTACAAGGCCCGTGGGACACTCAAGGTAGAGGGTTATGATAAAGGGTAGTTTATTTGGATAGGAGGATGAAGATAACAGTTTGCGTTAGACTTGAAAGGGTTAAGATGGTAGTGATTGGGGAAACATCCTCTAGGGGGTCTGTTCCATAGGGTGGTGGTTCACAGGAAGTTCAATGAAGGGAATATAGGTGGTTTTTCTACTATGTAAGTGTCATGGTGGGTTCTAGCCATGAAGTTCAGATCTGGTGGAACCAGGAGATGCAGTTCTATTTCATTACAGTAATAAAAAAAATTCAATATAAACGTAAATGGTAATTGTGTTGATATTTGTATTTTGGTTCTTTGTGATGTTATGATCAACATCGGAAATATATGAGGATCTTGGCCAACAGGAAACCACTCCCCTAACTTTCCCATAAATGTATAATTCACTGATAATAAAGAGTGTGGAGTGTGATGATCACCTACATCCTGAAGGGTAATAGCAGTTTTTTCTTTTTTAATATGTATAAAACATATTCATCAAATAACATCAAATATGACAGCAGTAAGTGAGCAGATATGGGAGAATAAGAAATAAGTTTACATGGTAAAATTTATTAATTTTTTAACTATTATCTCTTTTAGTTCAAAAAGGTAGAGCAGCTATCATGGTAAAATGGGTTTACTTAAATAAAAGGTATAAAAATTGTAATTTGGGGGTGAGAGTTGGTATAGATTCTGGTGAGTTATTAAAAGCAAACTACCACTATATTGGAATAATTTCTTGAGACTAAATTTCTGCAAAGTAAGTCAGCATTGTCAGTGTCATATCTACCAATACCAAGCATCACTATTGAATGCACTCATCAGATGTAAATGCAGCCACCCCTTCACTAGTCAATCTACTTTAGGCATTTCATATAATAGATATATTTTTTGCAGCCTTGTACACTTCCCAAGTTAGTGTTTTACCATTATCCATATTTCCTTTCAGTTATATCTTTTTTCCTGTAGTTTTGAACTTATTAATAGTAGAATATTTGTTTGTTTTCTTCAATTGTTCAAACAATACAAGGCCCAAGAGCCACTCAAAGTAGAAAGTTATTGAATGGAGTTGCCTTATGGATGTAAGATCAGGGTTATCTGTTCAACAAAGCAGTGGCTCTTGGGAAGAAGCTGTCCAAATGGAACTTCCTTCTTACCAACGGAACTTGAAGGTAATGTGGATGGTTTGCTCCTGTGTACATGGTATGGTGGATCTTATCAGTAAAAGTCAGAACTGGTGAAACTTGTTCATCAAAATATCGAAATTGCGATGGAATAGTGATAGGCTTGTAATGTTTCATCTGTGGGTTGTAGGTTGGAGAATAATTTATCACCTACATGGCCACATAAATGCTTTTGAACTCTATCAAGGCTGGAAAGTGAGAATTAAGCAGATGCATCGAGGTAAGACAGCGATACCTTTTGGCCCAATTTGACTTTTGTAAAGATAGGACATGGCAGGTGGTGTCAGTGTGCTTGAGCATGTTTAGGTATGATGGAGATCAGTTTGGGCTGATGAACGTCACAGGTACTTTTCTATAATAATTCTTTTACAGAGCAGTTATAATAGTAAAATGTTATTTGAGTAAATAAAATAATCATGAAGTCAGGCTTAGACGAAGTGAGCATCTGAAGTAATAAAATTATAGCTTGTGGTAAAATGAAAGTTGGTGATAAAATGCCATGATCTGGTCAAGTCGTAAACTATTTTTAGCTGTGAGATTATATTTTGGACACAGAAAAAGGGATAATAATTTTTCAGTTGTTCTGTACTTCCAAAATATTTTTTTAATTATGACTGTCATTTTTTGAAAATACAGGTAAACTTCTGGAGTAGAGGTTTATCCGTTGTTTCCTGTTTAGGATTGGGTTTCCGATTCCTTCTAAAGTCTTTTCCTTCTCTTTCACTTCTAGTAGCCGCTTGTATCGTAGTGGCATTATCACCTTGCTTGGGAAAAAATGGAATAATGAAAATAATATTTATCACAAAACGTTAAAGAACTTTTCCAAACTAACCTCTGGGACATTCAGACTTTCATCCAGATTTTCCATCCCACATTGTTCTTTTCAAGTTACTCTGACGAAGTTAAAAAAATTCAATAATTTAAAAAGAAAAAATTGTTCACAATTCTCATGTTTCCCTACCCCTAAAATATTTACCAAAAGTACAACTGTGACATTTCACTGTAAGTTTCCTAAACCCAAATCCCATCCATTAAATTTGCCTTCATCTACTGACTAGTTTGGTCATGTCTCCTCCCTTCTTCCTCACACACATTTCAATATAGCAGACCTCTTCAGCTATTATCATCAATTTCTAATTGGGCTAAACATGGTTTTTCCTTCCGTCTAGTGGGTTACCAGGCTAATTATTTTCAGTGTATGTTCACATTTATCCACCTGCCCACAAGAAGGGGAGTGTTTTTAAGTAGGTGGCAAAGATGAAAAATCCATTTGCTATTTCTAGTCATAAATTAAATACAGAAAATTTTCTCTTTTTTTCTGAGAAAAAAAAATACAACAACACTGCATAATTACACAAAGATTTGATCACAGAATCATGTAACACTTCAATATTAGTAAATTAGATAAGAAAATTAAACATAGAATAGGCCCCAAAACCAAAACATTAACCTAAAAACTCAAGTCATGTTCTTAAATAACCTCATTGGACTTAAACTTTTATACCAAACTTGTTCAGAAATATCTAAACTGTCAGTTGCATGCATTTGTTTTCTCAGGTTAATGGTTAAAAATGGCTAGGAGGGAATGAAACCTGTAGGTCTTGGCAAGGACCATCCTTCCTCAAATTTTGTAGACTGGTCTACAAAATCACAAACAAAGTAACAGAAACCACATCACTTGAGGACTTTCAACAACAGCAGTAACATCTAAAATGGATATCAGATGTAACTCAAAATGAAAATAATGATATAATCAAGATGCTGATATTCCAGCCTACTTCAAACAAAAGGTTAAGAAGGACCCCCCCCCCCACTACAGGAAAAAGTAATAACAGTTACTGGATTTGAGAAATGTATTTCCCTAAAAATGTGTTTTACTAGAAAGATTTTATAAATTTCAATTGAAAGTAGGACTGGCTGTTTGCTCAATGAATGCTGAATATTTCCTTATAGGGAAATATTGCTATTACCAAGTAACATACAAGACATTGAAGTAGATATTTCTGGCCATCATCATAATCATCAGTCCCATGAATGGGTGTTTTTATAGGGTCAGC
>OZ010576.1:60472782-60482782 GCA_963932145.1 Acanthosepion lycidas
CAAAAAGTCCCCAAGTGTTCTGCAAGAACAGGAGAGATAAGCTAATGCACTTTTGACTTATTATTTAGTTCTTGGAGGCATGGTGGAGTAATGGATAGTGGTTCGGATTGAGGAATTAGAGAAAGCCAAATTCCACTCGAATCCATTACATTCACTTATGTGCTAATACCCTTGGGAAAGGTATGAATCCTATTTTTCTCCCCACCCCAGCTATGGGTAAATAGCAGGACAGACCAGGTTCTACAGCCTTGGATGGCAACTGGTCTGCTGCAGAAAGAAATGGCAACTTACTGCGGGAAAAAAATCTGCCTCATTAGTCATGTATCGAAAGTCTAATGAGTTACATAACTGACTGACTGATTTAATTCTTAATTTACCTTATTCTTCTTAACATTACCAGTAAAGGATAAAAAACTAAAAAAACTGATGCAGCAATTATCTGTTTTTGTTCTGTTTACATTTATATTATAGGTATATGATATTAGTTATGTATGTTTATTTTTTACATGTGAGTTTAGAATTTTTTTGTGTGAATGAAAACTCCCTGATAAAGTATTATAAATAAACAGTATGAATTTTATTTAGCATTACCGAAAAATTTGACAAAGAAGTATTAATTATTCCTTAAACCAGTTATTCAAAAATATATACTATGATAGTTACCACGTGAACTACGATGAAAATAAAATTAGAAAGATATGGTATATAATTTTGTTTTTGCAGGAGTGGGGTTTCCTTGAGACATGTAATTTATTTTAAGGGTTATGCAAGGGTAAAAAGGTTGAGAAATGCTGGTTGAAAGTGATATATATATATATATATATATATATATATGTCACAGTTCAGATGGGCTGGTCATGTCATCAGAATGAGTGATGATCGGATGATGAAAATCCTCATGTATAGCCAACTTTTTCATGGTAAGCGTAATGTAGGTCATCCTTGGTTACCCTTCAAGGATAAACTTAAATACAATTTAATTGCTGCAAACATCCCTATAGAGGAGTTCGAACTTGCTGTTGAAAACTGAGCAAACTGGAAAAATACCTGCTACCGAGCTATAACTTTGAAAAGAATTTGTCTCAACCATCTGAGAGAATTAAGAATTAACACTAAATCTTGGGCTAATAATACATCAGCCCATATGACAGTCAACCCTTCAGCATGTTCCTCGTGTGGACTTGTTTGCAAATCCCATGCAGGATTGTTGTCTTATACAAAACATAAACCTAAAAACTGAACTGAAAGATACTTGTACATCAAAAGCAATAGGAGAGTCCATCATCATATATGGGATGATACTTTCAAAATTTACTCAATGCATTATACATTTGAGGAAGGTTGAAGAACACATTGACTGAAATTATGTGGTAAAAATAATAAAGATGAAAGTACTATTATGACTAATTATAAATGTAATGAAGTATCAATGGACTACAATTGAATAATCTTGTGCTGATACCAAATAATGACTGACCAATGAACAGAAGTGACTAGCAGTAATCAAAACATCAAAAATAGAAATACTAATTAAATGATAAAAGTATATATTTGAGAATTTCATTAAAACATAAACAAAATTACCTGTAAGATAAAATACTTGTAGGTAATCAATATTTAGTTGTAGAAAGAAAAAAACTGAAAATGATTGCTTTTGTCATTATTGATACTGGTAATCAATAAAGTCGACTTCCAAAGATGAAAGGCTAAAATGTTGCCACTCATATGATGGCGCTTTAAGATTGGGAATACACATTTGCCATTGTGAGTGATATCAGGTTTTGTCACTTTTGGTCATCCATACTTTAGTTGTTCCATGAGCTGATCATAAATTTAATTAGTTTGCACCATATATTGATAAAGAAAATCTAACAAAACAGTGTGACATGTTTTTTGGGCACTTTGACATGGTGTAATGGTTAGCAAGCTTGTCTCACTAGATCAATTATGACTGAATAGTAAGTTTGATCCTCACTAGGTGCCACGCACTTTTGGCCTTGTGTCACATCTAAGCTATGCTTAAAAAAAATCAAAGGACTTCCAATCTGTTGTTGATTGGGGCAAGAAATGGCTTGTTAAATTTAATGCCTCAAAAATAAAACTGCTCTATTTTACCCACCACAAAGAAACCTCCCTGCTTCCCATTAGAATGTCTGATGCTCAACTCCATGACAGCAGCTCTGCAACTGCTTGGTCTCACACTGTCTGCTGACATGAGATGGAACAAATAAATTGAATCAATAGCTTCATCTACCACAAGGAAAGTTGGTTCTCTATGTCGCGCCAGAAAGCTTTTCTCGCCCGAGTCCATCCTTCAAATCTATAAATCAACCATTCAACTTTGCATGGAATATTGCAGCCATATATGGTCTGGAACCCCCACTGTTTGCCTTAAGGTCCTCGACAAAATCAAGAGACGGATATGCAATGTGATTGATCCTGATCTGTCATCTCATTTACAGTCACTCTCTCACAGACATGCTGTCACTTCCTGCTGTCTCTTCTACAAGTATTTTCATGGCAAATGTTCTGACGAGTTACTTTCGCTGGTTCCCAAACTGCATGAATTTAAACATGCTACTAGGTTGGCATCTCAGTCCAACTCTTCAATTGTCGAAATTCTACTCCAATGTCTCACACTTCCCATCTGTGGAACTCCCTTCCTCTTACTTGATAGCTATAATCTCTAAATATTCTAATGCAATGTCAACTGACTTTTCCAAATGCCTGGATGTATTCCCCATCCTTCTCTTCATCCTTTCCTCTACGGTGCCTATTTACTCTTGTTCCCACCCTCTATAACCCTTTGTGTGCTAGTGGCACTCCTGCCTAACTTGGAGTGAAATGCTTAGAAAAAAAAAAAAAAAGAAGTTTTATGCATTAGCAAGAAACATTTTTATGCAGAAAGATTTTCTTGCTTTTTTCCTATATTTTGCAGTTATCTTAACCTACAAATCTGGAGTTAAATAAACATTTCTAAAAATTATATCATGCATTCGAGATCAGGATCAACAGAGCAGCGCACATACTGCAGCTATAGCAGTAGTGAGTGTTTCTCAGGCAATATAGTCCATCCTTCTTCAGGTTGATTGTAAATTCAGAGTTGTCCTTCTCCTAGACTGGTTGTCAACCAAGGCAAAAGATCCTAATCTGCTTGACTATTTAATACATAGGACAAAAAAATGAATTTGTGCCTTGTCTGAGACCATGAAAGAGCATTGGCTAGAATTTGAATGTGGCTTGGCGGTCTCACTTTCTGCATCAATAATCATTGCACTATCGACACATCCTTACACACACACCTTACAACAATCATAGTAATATTTGCAACCTTTGTCAACAAGAAAAGTTAGCTATAATAACATTTCTAGACCAAAAATCCTTTTAATGAGTGATCGGAAATTATGACTTGCTGCATAGGCACTTAAAAGTTTCTTTTGAGTTTGTATGAACTAGGATAAAAAGAAAGCATGTACATTTCATTTAACCACCCCCACCAGATACATTTCCAATACCCTTGCTTTTCTTCTTCTCCTCGTCCTCCTCCCCCTTCTATCACACTTCACATTGTGCATTTATTTATTTATTTTTAAATAATAAAGCGTTCATTAGTTTTTTTTCAAATAGAGCATCATGAAATCAATCAACCAAAATTGCCTGAAAATACTGAAATGTTGAAACCAAGGTAGCAGAATTGGCTGATCTGCTAGTTTTCTATACTTAAAAGCTCTGCATGGTAAATTTTTTTATCTATTTATATGTGTATTAAGCACTTTTTAATACTACCGTTTCTGAGGCTAATTCAACTCTATTAACTTTTTATTATTATTATTATTATTATTATTATTATTATTGATGAAACAGTTAATCCTCAGAGTTGGATAAGACCAGGAAACAGTAGTATTAAAAAGTGCTCAATACATGTGTGAAAAATAAAAGTTTAACATGTAGAGCCTTTAAATTAAAAAATCAGGAGATCAGTCAATTTTGCAACCTTGGTTTCAATCTTTCATTATCGTAAGATGGTTTGTATCAGTTGATTTTCTAATATTTTTATCCAGCCTCATATGAAATTAAAAGGCATTTTTTGTATAGATGCAACAATTTATGACTTCAGACCTATGTTTCAAAAAGGTTTTGGGATCTGGAAATGTCATTATTGTTAACTTTTCTTGTTGGCAGAAGTTGCAGATGTTATGATTGTTGTTGGGTTTCATTTTTTTTAAATTTTCCAGTTTATAGTTGGATCTTTGTTGTTTTTTTCTTTTAATAGCCACACATGGTTAGCTAGTTTGGTAGAGTTTCTAAAACTTTCCAGCTTCAATAACGACCTGTAGTTGTACTATCTTCCTTTGAAACTATCTTCAGTACATCCTATGTATGTTTTGTTCTGGCCATCTCTATCTATTACTTCTGCTTTAGAAATTACTGCTTTGGCTGCAGTTTCACTTTCTGTTGCATCTATACAAAAAAATTCCTTTTAATTTCATATGTGACTGGATAACAAATATGTACATTTCAATTATCCCCCCCCAACCAATATATTTATAATACTCTTTCTTTTCTCCTCTTCCTTCTTCTTCGCATCCTCCTCCTCCTCCTCCTTTAATATCATACCCAACATCATGGGTTTATTTATTATTTAAAATAATATAGTGTTCATTAATAATTTTATAAAAATATAAAGCATTAGGAAATCAATTGATACAAACCACCTGACAATACTGAAAGGTTGAAACCAAGGTAACGGAATCAACGGCTCACCTAATTTTTTAATATATATATGTGTGTGTGTGTGTGTGTGTAAAATGTGTGTGTATATATATATATATATATATATATATATATGTATGTATGCAATTTTTTATATATATTATTTATATATTATATATTATATATTTATATGTTATTTATATATTTTCCTCCCACTACCATAAAAACACTGATATACGCAACCATATATAAATCCAAAATTTAAAAATTAATCAGTTTATCTGATGATTGCAAATAGTGTGAAACCCAGGGTCACAAACTCACATCAATCCAACTAAATATATATGTGTGTGTGTGTGTGTGTGTGTGCAAATATATAGAAAAATAGGAAAGAAGCGTTAGGTTAATAATCCAAAGGTCTTTAGTATTTTTGTTTTTATTTTTAAAAAACAGTACTCAATACATAAGTAGAGCCTAAATTATAATTATTTTTTAAAAATATGATTCCATCGCTACATAAGAGTTTACATGTTTCAAAATTAGAAGCTAAAAAACCAGCTCTATTTCCTCCTCAAGCAAATTTTGGAATAACTAATCTTGAAATTTATGGAGCTTTATAAGCATAAACATTCGTAATATTAATTACATGGAAACGGTTAAACCAATTATTGTAATAAGGGGCAAAAAGGTAAACATATTGTATCAACATATTAGTTACTTTTGGAAAGAGGTTAAGTTAAGGTAGGGTCGGGGTGTCTATTTTCAAGCAAATGATGACATCAGTTTGAAGCATGTCATCTGGTCTGTTTCAATAACAGAGAGTTGTTGACATTGTTATACCATTAAATTTGTATTTGTATACCTTAAATTTTTTTTTTTCTAAAAGAGTTGTTTGTATATAAATATGTCATACTGAACTACAATTTGTTTTTTGACAACTTCATAAAGGGTTTTTTATCTTATGATTGGGTGGAGCTTTTAAACCTTTTGCTTGAAATTGAAATTGTTTATAGACTATGAAATTGTAAAATTTTAAATCCAATTATTTAAGGCAAAAATTTGTTGAATTGTTAACTATTATTTAATAAATTTTCTTTTTTTAGAAACTTAATAATGTGTAGCTTTTCATGTAGGCATAAAGGGCTTGGGTCATCCCAGGTTTTACAAGTTCTTGTTGTATTTATTATTTTCCATTTTACTTTTAGTGTTTATTCATTTCTTTTAAATATTTGGATAGAGATGTCTGATTTCTATTTCTAATATTATTGAAGGAGCTTTTGTGTTGTCTCCACCTAATTTTAAATTCATTCTTCATGGATCTTATATATATCATTTCAATGTTAGGGGTCTCAATGGATGAGATTATGCATTGGTATACCACAGATTCTACGCAGCATTTATTTTCCAACAGGCAGTCTTCCAGGTTTCTACAATCATAATTTTTCATTATTTTTGTCTAATTTTAGTTTAATATATTGGCATGCATATTTTTCCAGGATTTTATTATGTTTTTTTATGATTTTTTCTAGATTTTCAGTGCAGCTGTAGCTTAATTTTACGGTGTTTTTATTAAAGATCTTGCTAAGTCTGCTATCAGTGGTAAAGTGTTTTTCAATTAAAGCTAGGAATTTTTGTCTTAGCTTAATACTAACCATTTGATTGAACGGAGGAGTATACCAAATGATTTTTCTCTTCCTGTGTATCTTCTGGTTAGTCCTATTGTTTCTATAATTAATGTTAGTGTTTTTGTATCCACCATTTTTTTAGAGCTGTGTTGTAAAAATTACCATGTTGTTGGAAGATTTCTTCATTTGCAGAGTTCATGCTGATTCTTTTCTCTATTGATAAGGGTATATGCTTAATTGTAGATGGAGGGTGGTTTGACCTAGGGTGTACGTACAAGGGATTAGCGTTAGGTTTTCTGTAAGGTAGGTATACGTTGTCCAGAGTTATGTTGAGCAAGTTTACTCTTTTCAATTTTGTGTTATCTGTAGTTTTTAAATTTAGTTTTCTGAATTCACTATATATTATCTTTCTAATTTTATCTATTTTAAAATTTGTGGAACTCCTGACTACCATGTTCCCATCATCTCTGTATAGCCCGATGTCCTTAATGTCTAATTCACGGTATGCAGTTAGATTGTATAGTATAAAAAAACAACAAGGTCAGAAGACTTGCGGAGTCTAAAGATCCCATGGTGATGGCAAAATGGTCTTCATTGTTTTTAATCCATTGGTCCCCATTATGAATGAGGACAGATTTTTTTTGCACTAAAAATTATGTTCATTTCTTCTTCTGTTAAGTCTGAATATACAGTAGCAAAGGGTAGTCGTGAATAGATCTCTTGATATTGACTGGTAATAATCCACAATATCGAACTGTATTAGGGTGCAATCAAGCTTGTTGCTGATACTGGTAAACCAATTGATGACTTCTTTGGTGTTAATCCAAGGTGTTTTTAATTTGCTTAAAAGTGATATTTGAAAAAGTCCAGGATACAGAATTATATTTTAGTATCATATATTGGCAACATGGAAAATGGATATACCAAAAATTAAATTTTTTCCTTTCAACCCATTCTGAAGGATTGTATGAAGATTTGCCCTGGATTCATTTCAGAATAGGCTAAATTAATTTCTTGCTTTCAAACCATTCTGATAATAAGAAAAGGATTTGCATTTAATTCGAGACAAAAAAACTGGGAAAATGCATTAGCAAATTTCAATCTGAACTAAGAATTGTAAAGAAAAGATACAGAATAAATGTTAACAACTTTTTTAAAAGTCACTCATTCTGTTAACACCAGCTTAGGGAAAAGTACTAAGATTCATTATTTAAGCATATATACAAATACACATTTCATTCTTTCATTTTTGGAATCTGATGAAGCCCTGAATGGCAAAATACATAATCAAATCAATTTTCATGAAACATTTCCATCTGTTATATATATATATATATATATATATATATATACACACACAAATGCACATCCTACCAGTTCACATGAACCAATTCTTAAAATTATAAAAGTTTAGCAAACTATCTAAAAATATCTAATTATCTAAAAATAAAATTATATATTAATAGCCAATATATAATAACTAAAAATATAATTTATACCAACACTGTAGGTTCTGTGGAGGGTTTTCTTTGATGAACATAATTTATTCTGACAAAAGAAGGCATCTTGAAGCTAAAAATGTGGCAAATCTTCTAGTCATAAATTTGATAGGTTTTCTATTGGGTCTTTGAGACTGAAGTAATTCAATTCAAATGTGGCTAAGAAATGATAACACAGCTGATGACACTAGAATCAAAAAGCATAATATGATGAGAACAGAATTTCAGTCTGGAAATATTTTAAGAAATAAATGTTTTCTATTAAATTATCAAAATGGTTTAATCCTTAATAAAGTGATTTGTTTCCATTCTCAGATTGAAAAGAACATAAGCAGAATAGGTTCCTAAATATTACCTACCTTTATAGAACCAGTTCCTGGAAATTTTTGATGTGTGTGTATATATATATATATATATATATATATTATATATATATATATATATTATATATATAGATATAGAGAGAGATAGATAGATATAATGTATATATATGAGGAGTTGCTGAAAAGTTTTCAGCACCTGATATTCCCAAGCAGTCACCGATCTAGGTACTGACCAGGCTCAACATTGCTTAACTGGTGATCACACAAGAACTGGTGTTGCAACATGATATGGCTGTAAAGATTGAGAGGAAAGATTGAGAGGAAAGATAGAAAGTTATTCTTGATGAGTAGCCTCTAGCATTGATCTTAGAAGAAGCACTAAATTCAATATTTAGGTTAACCCTAAATTAAATTCTTGCTCTTCAGAAAATAAAAATTAATTTTCTTTTTTTCCTTGCATATATTCAATCTGAAAATATAGGAAAAGTGGCAAAAATCAAAGAAAAATTGACAAATCTTCAATTTGGAAATCAAATTTATAATCTTTATTCTTTGGTCGATATTTAATCTTCAGAAAGAAATGTTCCTACATCAGTAAAGAGTAGATAAACTTTGAGCATGTGATAATATTCAATTATAGATACAAATATTGTTATCTATGTAGTAGGAAACTGAGGAATTATGGGAAAAAATTTTTTTTCTTCAATTGATTGTTTCTTATTTGAGAAGAAAAATAAAAAATAAAAATCTAAGTAAAAAAAAGAATCTTTTTAAATCTGATGAAGTCTTTCATGTTTGGAAATTTACAGTCAGTCAAAAATTGACAATGTGCCAAATATTTATTTTAAATGCCACTGTTAAAATATAAAGTGAATATAAAGTCACCTCTTTAAATAGACATGTGCCTGAGCAAGACACCATAGTTTTATTTAGTTATTTTTTTCAGGGTCTATCTTAATGGAAGACAATGGAAAAATATTAAAAAAAAACAACTTTTTTTCTTCTTTTTAAGTGCCATGTAGTTTTAGGACGTAGCTGATCATGGCTCTCCACTCTCCCTATTCCTCATAACTCTCAATAAGTTTCATGCCTCTGTCAACTCCCACAGACCACATTCTGCTATCCACTTGCTTAAGCCTACCAGGTATTTCATGTGTTGCTTTCCCTTGTCTCTTTTTCCCTCTATTCAACCTGTGAGTATCAGATTCTCCAAGACCTCTTTTCACATTACGTGTCCCAGAAATGTATTCTGCCTCTTCCTTATGTTAAGTATAAGCTTCCTCCTTATTTGCATCCTTTTCCAAGACCTCATTGTTGCTCACATGCTCACTTCATGATATCCTTAGCATCCTTCTGCAGAACCACATCTCCGTTGCCTCGAGTGTCTTTTTCATCTTTGAGGAGACCGTCCAACATTCGCTGCTGTATAGAAGGACAGATGTCCTTTAGCAATTTAGTACACTTTTCTTTGTCATCAAAGAATTCCTCCTGTCTTGCAGTACTCTGCACAGCTTTTGGAATGCATTCTTGGCCATCCCAGTCTGTCTTCGGATCTCATTGTCGCACATACCGTCCTCTATCAAAACAATTCCCAGATATTTAAAGTTCAGAACATGCTTGAATTTAGCGTACCCAACCTGAAAATCACATTTTGGGATCTTTTTATCGATGACCATATAAAAGTCTTAAATTCAGGATAAATATGGCTTTATTAATATTATGCCAGTGCCAGTCATCACCCAAAAATTAAATTTTTTTTTTTTTTGAATTCTGATGCCCTACAAATGGTAATACTGTAAGTAAAATACAATATAATTTTTATTTTTCTAAAAAGTTGACC
>OZ010576.1:60490282-60532782 GCA_963932145.1 Acanthosepion lycidas
TTGCACTTACTTGTACGTATATAATCAAATCGAAACAAAACATTTAATCTTATACAATATTTTTGTTATAGTGGACATTTTTAAAGAGTTATTCCCCTTACATTAGACGAAAATTTAACATTAAAAAAAAGAAAAAAAAAAGCTTAAATTAAACTAACTTCTACTAAACATATATTAGACAAAATCCGATCTGAACAGGAAGGTTTGGGGGTTGTAAGAATCCAAATCCAGTTAGTCACGTACCTTATACAAATCACGATTAACAGTCTTTCGGCAAAAGTAAAACAAAGCGAGGACGGGTAAAGAAGAAGAAATTTCGTGAACGGGTGACTGTCGTGGGCTACAAATACCTCAAGCCCCCCCCCCCAATAGCGTTACAAGATGCAATTTGCATAACTTCACATCACAACCAACCTAACCCATCGCATGCTCCAGTTTCGCATCACACAAAAAAGTCAAAATGATTTCATTCATTTGTGAATAAGTCCTGAAAATTTCATTAAAATTATTTCAATTTCATTATAACAAAAAATACTTTGTCCTTTCCTCTTAATAATAACATCAACATTCTGACGATAAAACATTGTTTTCATCAAGTTAGTGGCCTTTTTCATCATGGCATGTTCCTTTTTAGCGAAAAAGTGGAGGTACCTAAAACCAACTTTAGTACATGACCATATTCCTGGAACATCTAGTATTCAGAGTTTAAAATTACTTACAATTCAACGCACTAAGACATTATACTAATATTTTCTGTAAGATAAAAAAGTTATATTATTATGTAATGAAAAGTGGGACTGTAATTCCTTTAATACTCGAATTGTTCATTTAAATATGCGTCAATCAAAAAATTATGAATAATGCTAACGGTATTTTAGATTTTTGAAAATATATTATTTTTGTTTTTTTTGTTCTCATCACATTTTGGGAAACCCATTTTATTAATGTTGTTGGACTTTATTTTTTACAATAGTGCCCACCCTGCACAAGGCTCAAGAGCCACAAGAGATAAATGGTTACAGAGTAAGAGACACAGTTTATGGGATAGGTGGGGAAGATAACTTGTTCAAGTCTTGGTTTAACCGTTAAGATAGTGATCAGGAAAGCATCATTTTGGGAGTCGGTTCCAGAAAGCAGCGGTCCGTTGGCAAAAGTTGTCGAGTGGAATTTACATCTCCTCAATGGGATACGAAGGGAATGATGGTGGTTCACTACAATGTGCATGGCATAACGGGTCTAACCGTAAAGGTTAGAACTAGCGGAACTAAGGAATGTACTTCGTCTGAACACTTTTCATGGAAATAGCGATAATGTGTGTCATACAGAAAAAAACGTGCCAAAATTTTATGTTATTTTACTAGTTCCGGTGATACAAAGAGAAACAAGGTTTTTTTTAGCCAAAATTTAAAATGTTCTAAAAAGAAAGAAAAATTTTAAAAAATAATTAAAAAATACTTTGATCTTTCCTCTCAATAATAACATAAGCATTTAGACGCTTAAATTTTGCTTTCGACAAGTTTGGTGTCTTTTTCATCGTGCTATGCTCTGTTTTTAGCGATCTCATGAAGGTACCTACGATAGAGCAACGAGAGACTTGCGACATATCGTCTGTGAGAAAAGAGCTATAAGGAGTGGGGATAATTAATAATCCAAGCGCTTTTAGATTTTCAGTTCCTGTCCATATATGGCAGCAGTATTCCATTTTCGGTCTTGTAAAAGTAGAGGATAACAGTAAGTGTCAGGTACTTACTGGAAAGGTACAGTGACCCAACCATTTTTTCTGCATCTTTGGCAATGGATCGTATGTATGAGTTCAATTGAGGTCTGGTAGATTCCATATCAAAAGACGCGAAGATTCCTAATGTTCAGTAGTGCACTCAAAAACCAATGTTTTCTTCGTTCTGCCATCATTTCCATTCTGTTCACAACGATTTCTTGGTTTGCACTACCAAGAAAAAGAAGCTCTCGTCTCTGTCTATAAAGATTACATGTATAGTGGATTGGTTGGAATATTGGAGTAATAAAAAAGGTTTTAAAAGACTTGTAGGGGAGTAAATAATTATACCCCCCCCCCCAACACAAAAATACTCGTAAAAATGAGAAACAGCAAGATGTGAAAATAACAAAATGTGTCTTATTTATTATCAAGTTGTTATGTGGTGTTGAGTAAAATTGTGAGTTTGGGGTCAAATGTAAATCAAACATGGATCGGAATCCGGCAGAATAAGATAAGATAAAGAATAAATAAAATGTATACAGTCTTTTTCTTATATTTTTCTTTTAATTATAGAAGCGTGCAATGAGTGTTCAGATAATTTAGTTAGAAAATACAAGAAGTGCCTGGGGTTTTCTTACTCTCTAATTTTAGTTGGATACTAAAAAGATAAATGTTATTATTATGGCCTGAAAAAGGAAAAGGAGACGAAATTTTCGATGACGCACATTTTGATGACCTCTTCCTGTGAACTGCTTGTCCGATAATGAGAATGACACGTGTTTGTGTGTACAAGAGAAAAGTGGGGTCGATTCAGATTGGTTTAGAATGAGTGAATTAATGATAATTATAATTGTTATAATTATTTTATTATAATTATTTTTTGACACTATAATTTATATTTTTTATGGACACGACACAATTGCAATAAAAATATTTTTATGTATTTCTTTATGGACACGATAGACTAAACAAAGTATGGGATGGTGATAATTCTTCTTAAAATCTGTTCATACCAGTTGAATGCTATTGTTGCATTTCTGAGACCCTTCCTGCTTTCCATCAGCATGGCTGATGCTAACCTTCACGAGAAGGACTCGATGCGACTTCTCAGGTTAACATTCTCTGCTGACATGAAGTGGAAAGATTATACTGAATCCATTGCTAGGTTTGCTGCTAGGAAAGTTGGTTCACTGTATCGTGCTGGACAATTGTTCTCCCCAGAATCTATCTTACATATCTAGATATACCATTCGCCCATGTTTAGAATATTGCTGCTACATAAGGTTCGGCGCTCCTGCTATATATTTAGAGATTCTTGATAAAATCCAAAGAAGAATTTGCAATATCATTGGTCCTGACCTGGCATCTCAGCTTCAGTCACTTTCCCAACCGCCGTAAAGTTTCTTCCCTGTGCCTTGTCTATAAATACATTCATGGTAATTGTTCAGATGAGCTCTTCGTTGTAGTACCTAGACTTTATGAAGTTAAGCGCGGTACTAGATTGGCAACAGTCAAAATGGTTAGATGTAACCGTAAGTTCTATGCTAACAGTTTCTTTGATCGCACTTCTCTCTTCCGGTAACATGTTTTCCAGCCAACTTTGATTTTCACAAATTTAAATGCAATGTCAATCGTTATCTTTTTCATTATTTTTCTATAGTTCTCTCACCTTAGTAATGTTTCTGTTTTCTAATTCTCACACACCCAGTAACCTCTTGTTTCTTAGTGGCTTTACTACCTTGCTTAAAAAAAGTTCGTGCACAGTCACAATCGAAATTACTAGTCAACAAATATCTCTACTCGCTTGATTCTGGCACCTCTAACTCGTAGCTTCTATCTTGGTGTGTCCCTCTTGCTGAGGAGATCGTACATTCTATCTTATAATTGATTCTGTGTCTGCCACCAGTTGACTAACAAAGAAAACAACGGGGACTTCTAGTTAAGGTAGTAAAAAAGAAAGATTGACTAACCATTAATTGTCAGACATAACAACCTGTGCTTTATTTGACATCTTTTTATTTTTGACATCTCTAATTCGTAACATTCACCCTGCGCTCTCCCCTTCTACTAACGGCCATACATTTTTGTCTTCTTACAATTGATGATTCGTCCTTTCTCCCTGCTTTCCTTTACTATATTGTTATAGGAGTTCTTGTAGATATAGTTCTATGTCTGTCATCAACATAGGATACAAAGATGGCGCTATGTTGTTAAGATTGTATTTTGTTTATATATTTGTGAATACAATGTAAAAAAAAAAAAAAAAAAAAAAATATGGAAGCCTCTTTTTCTAGTTTTGTGGGAACCTCTTTCCTATGGTTTGTGGAGATCTCTGTTCTACTGTTCAGTGGGGTTCTTTTTTCGTGGGAGAAGGATGGGCGGCGTCTCTTTTCTACTGTGTTTGGTTTTCTTCATTTATAACTTTTTGTGGGCGTCCCTTTTCTACAGAGAAGTTGATAAACAAAATAATTTTTCGCAAACAGCAAAAGCAAAACAAAGAATGACTTTAGAAATAAGATTACATAAACGTAAAAAAAAAAAAATTAAATTTGAACACAAATCATGAAAAGACATTGAAAACAGTGGCAAATTATGAATATGAAAAAATACTGGCTTTAAGAATGTCACAAAAATATTTGAAAAAATTAAAACATCGTAAGGAATGTCGATTGACCAGTATGAAAATATTTAAAGAAGGTAGTGTTATGAATGTAGACAAATATCTCCAAAGAAACGCGATACCTAAGGTTTAAAATGAATTTTTAAAATGAAAAATCTTAGTTTTAATTTCAAACTAATATATTAAATTTAATATTTCCAATAAGCAAAATAGTATGCTGTATTTCAAACCTAATTTAAGTTGCCTGGAAGAAGTTTTTTTAATCGTTAAAATTCGCTGGTTTTAACCATTTTTATCCATCTGTCAGCAAAATGTAAGCTTCTTTATTAAAAATCCTCTAAAAATAAAATATACTTTTCTCAAACTTTATTTGAAGAATTTTAGCTTAATTAATCTGATTTGAAACAAATATTACTTTTAGTTTAAAATATCGCAGAAATGCATATTTTATCACGGAGGTAAGTGTTTATTTAAGGTATCGACAGGTTGACTGCCTGACTGACAGCCGAAAGTTAATCTAATTTTTTTCTACGGGAGACATATCTGCCAAAGTTACTTGAGGAATATAACGTGACCGCCATTTTTTATATCATTTTTAAAAATCTAGGAAAATATTCTCCGTAATCTAATGTTTTATTGAATTTTAGGTACTTCGGTTTTAAATTTACTGTAATTATCGCTCTTATTTTTTGATAATGTCGTGTAATTGACATCCGTATTTACAAAAGTCAACACGTACAAAAAGAAAATCCAATTTTTTTTAAAATACTTGTAGTAAGCTTTTCCATTTATGATTAACAAATATAGTTTTTACTTAATAACAACATTACCTAATTAGTACAAATTAATGCAGAAATTAAAAATTTTATAAATTGTTCGAATTAAAATTTTAAAAATGAAAACAATTCTTGTAAAAATTCATTATTCACCGAAAAAAAAAAAAAAAAAAAAAAAAAAAATTTTCTTAAGTCAGTAGTCATAATATTAGGTTGGTGCAAAAATAATGTCGTTTTCTCACATATGTTACTATGTGAGAAAACTACATTATTTTTGCACCAACCTGCAAAAGTAATTAAAAAACCTTTCTAATTAAATAATAGTTTTATTGGATTCTATTACGATTCAGCGCCGTTTTTTTTGGTAACTGGGGGGTCATGTTTTACAAATAAATAAATGAATGAATAATGCGGTTTAAATTCTTCAATGAGTTCTGCAAGTAATATAAACATTAAGCAGTAAAAAAGTTAATTTCTCGAAATTTTATAAAAATTTAATCAGTGGGGATAACAGAAGTAAAGAAATGCTCTTTTCAAGATTTTCTTAAAAGGAAACATTTGTAAAATAATTCATTTGTGAACAAATCCTGAAAGTTTCATTAAATTATTTGATTTTTGCAACAATTTCCAAAAATCAATGTATTTTTCACTGCAAAAAAGAACGCTAAAATTTCTTTAGTATAAGTATCCTTGCCCCCCCCCTCCGTTAACGCAAGAAAACAAGATTTTAAACCAAAATTTCGAACTTTCTAAAAAGAATTAAAAATATAATTGAATAATAAAAAAAAAACATATTTTCGTCTTTTCTCTTAATAGTAAAAGATTTTGACAATAAAACATTGTTTTTTATTAAGTTTGCGGCATTTTTTCATTATGGTATTCTCATTTTTAGCGAATCAGTGGAGGTAACTAATGCAGAGAAAGATAAAAGACGTATAATGTTAAGAACATTTGCTAAAAAACATTAAATTACTACCAAACTACTAAGTAAACATCACAAAAAGAAATGTTTAAATTGAATAAAATTACGTGAGAACTGATGTCGCAACCATAATTTTTTATGATTAATATACTGTAGAGTTTTATTGGCTGGATTGGATGGCCGTGCTAGAAGCTGAGTCCTTCGTAGAAATAATCAACCATGTTCGAGAAAATCTCCCAGTGACAAGGGAATTGTCTCTTGGGTCTCTTGATAGTTCTTGTGCTTCCAACTTTCAGTATTAAACTCTGTTGACTCTGTTACTTCCTTTATCTTTCCCCCTTCTTCTCGGGACTGTTGCCTGTTACATAGAATATCTGACAGTATAGAAATGTTTCTCTCTCTACATTCGTTTGCAAATAAGAAAAAAGGAAAATCGTTTGCTGAAGTTGCTAAGATCTACAAGAACTGATCTTCTGTCTGCCATATAACTTTTTATTACGATATATTTTTATAATTTTGTTGGAAAAAAGAAAAGAAAGAAAACGCTACACAGTCGTTCTACGAGATGTCGCCTTCGTTCACCACGTCGCTGCGAAACTCGCGATGGATCACCTCAAGACTTGTTTTCTATCGCCGCAAGTCAAACAACTACTACTCCAGCTTCAGCGTTCTCTTTCAAAGCTGAATCACATTATGAATATTCAATGTACGCCTCAGATGAAAGTGACGCCTACTTCTCAGTAGAGCTTTTCATAATTGAGATTGCCAAAAAAACATACGCAGACCGCTCAGTGTTTCTTTTGAAGCTGGCCGCTAAGTGGCGGAGTGTGCAATCAATCTGACCCCAAATGAATTGTCTTCGACCAACAAAAATGCTGTTTTGTGATAAGTGAGTGAGTGAAAAAAAAAAAAAAAAAAAAAAAAAAAAAGGGTGAAATTAAATTCGAACAATGCACGAACAAAAATACAAAAGTTGTGGTTTTAGCAACAGGTGAATTAATTATTTTAACAAATGATACACAATCTCCGTCTTTGAAGACGGTGTCAAATAAAATGAATATTTCTTATTGAACAAGAAATAACAGTCGGTCGCTTAAGAAAGTGAATCATACAAACTCTGAGTGTATGTACGTATGTATGTGTGGGTGGGTAGGTAGGTTACAAATTGTACTGTAGACTGTCTAGATGGCCTGTGCGTTCGGTGATAATGTATACACACATTCTCTCTCTCTCTCTCTCTCTAGATATATATATATATATATATACGTCAATGTTAGTTTGTCACTTTTTCAACTTTACTCCTAAAGGCCGTAGCCAACACATACCATTTTGGATTCTCAAGTTTTCATTACTGCGATCGTTTTCAGATTCCGACATATTGGCTTCTACTGATAAAAACAATTAAAGGGACACGACTCTCTAACTAGTGTTCAAATGAAAAAAATACTGTTCTTAAATTACAATGTTTCAAAATTGTCCGTCTTTTCAACTTTAGACGTTGTATCTCAACATATCCTACCATTTTGGAATCAGGCCGACTCCATGAGCAAATTAAAAACATTCCGGATCTGGATCCGTAATCCTGAAATTTTAGATTCCCAAGTCTTCATTATTGCGATTGTTTTCGGCGATTTTTTGCGACGAATTTTTTCTACGATAGCAATTTTTATAACTTGTAAATAAACGAAATTAATTACGAAATCCAGCGAAAGTCACCCATGAAATAAAAATAGTTGAGGACTTACGTACATCAATCTGTCATTAAATTAAGTGGCGGCAGAAGAATTATCGTTGAACTTTTAAAAGGTAAGCTTAAATATTAATGTAATACTTAAATGCAGCGATCAATTTTGAGTTCTTCTCTAGTTTATTGTTCCCTATCGCATATACTTCTCTTTACCTATTGTGACGAAGGCCTAATTAAGAGCCCTCTGTAGGAACTAGCTTAAATGCCACCCTATCGGCATATATATAGATATATAGCATTAATACAAATATAAAATTTATCACTTAGCTGATCGGTGTTACCTTGAGCATCCCGACTCTGGAGTTACGTAGACGGACCCCCCAGAAATTGTTCTGTTCACTTATCAGGGGTTATCAGCAATTCACGTTTTATTTTCTCGTCTATCTTTTATATTGCGTTGAAAACTGATTTATGGTCTTCATTCGTGCAAGGGTGTGTTTTTTTTTTTTGTGTGTGTGTATGATCCCACCCGTGTACGTGTAGAATGTCGTGGTTATACATATATACATATAAGAAATACAGAATCTTACAACATTATCCACAAGAACATCCCACTATTGAGAAAAAACAAAAAACAAAACAAAAACCAAGAATGAAAAAGCACTCGAAACACATAAAAATAATCAAAAGCAAAAGACAACTAAAATCCCTCAAAAAGTACTCACCATTGACAAATCCAACAACCACTGTCAAAAAGTCGCCCTAATTGCGGGTCTTGCATTGACCTCATTGAAGATATAATGCATAAATTTAAGTCAGGACAAACTTTTTTCAATCGTCCTCCCTCTATAACCCACCCCTCAAACTGCTTGGACGGACCTCGTTGCTGTTGCTCGATTCCGTAATGTTTCGTCGTTCAAGCGCCACCAAAAATGTCATATTGTTAATGCCGTCAGTTGGCGGTGTTTTTATCTTCACGGATATTGCATGTCGACATCATCAAGCTGAGAGGTAACCAGATTATACGAAGATTTCGCCTAGTGGTCGTTGTGATTTTTGCGGAGATTTCGACTGTGAAAAACTCGCAGCCGTCATAACTTCCTTACTGAAAACAAATTTCAAGGCACGAACCAACGAACTTTTGGCATCTAACAATGGGATAAGTTTGAAGAATTTCAAAGTATATAATGAGTAAAGAATTGAATTTTTTTTTTTTTTTTTTTTTTATTTAGCCTATTATTTAGGAAAAATATTTTTGTTTTAATTCGTAAGAAATCGAGAGGCCTCAGAGCAAAAAAACAAAACAAAACAAAACAAAAAAACAAAAACCGGAAGAGGATTAAAACTGGACCTCGCCTCTCGTGACATATAGTCTCTTTTGGCTGTGTATTGGCTGGTTTATATAAGAATGTTTACCAAACGCAAGATAGGGTCTTTTGGAATTAAGCAGTCCACAGTGTTTCAAAGAAAGAAACATCATGTAGTAAATCAATACTAGAGGTTTGCGATATTCTTATACAAACCCTCTAGCATTGATTTACTACATGATGTTTCTTTCTTTGAAACACTGTGGACTGCTTAATTCCAAAAGACCCTATCTTGCGTTTGGTAAACTGTGTGTTTGATAGTATTTTAAGTAAACATAGCTAGAATTACGCTTTGAAAATTGAAAAATTCCAAAAGACCATGAATCAGGCACGGCAACATTTTCGATCAGTGGACCACATGAGGTACTGTGTATCATAAGGTGGGCCGTGCTACTGAAAAAAAACGACCATGGACATAAGCATCTGCCTTAGAAATGGTGAAAAGTCAATTTTTACTTTTTGGAGAAAAAATTCCTTCGATAGATAATTAAAAAAATAAAGTCCTGTTATGTTTTCTTTGATTTACAGTCATTAACAAACACTGTTGCGTGTGAATTATTTCTAATTTATTCACTCGAGTATACAAAAATATTTGTAAAAGATGAAGTATATTTATTCTCTAGAGAAAAATGATTATCATTGACGTTTCCGGTTTCAGAAGCAAAAAGATGTTTACACGTATGATCTTCCTTAGTGAAAATCGCCAATAGTTTAAAACAGTGGCAACCTTACCTTCAACGAAAAGTTACAAAATTCATGAAATTATTGTACTTAATCTTGTTATTAGTTATTTTCATCATGAAATTAGATATGCCATTCAGAAAGCCAAACGGGTCGCATGTGGCCCGCAGTTAACTGCCATAAAACTTGTCATACTGCCCCGGGGTCAATTGGTGACGAGGTCTCTAGTCTTATTAAAGCTTAAATGAATTGTACCCGATTTGTTTCAGGTTAAAATCTTCTCTCAGCCTTTTCCCAAAGCCAATTTTAATTCGATCGTTTTTTCCTTTTTTGTCTCCTCGGCGTTTAATTAGGTTCTCCAAGTTTTCTCAATTTAATTTTATTTATTTCCTGCTTCAAATCGCCATTAGTCATTCTTATGCAGTTAAATACCGAACCCAGGGTTACCGCACTGTTATACCTCACTCCTAGAAAAAGAATATTAGGTTATATGATATTACAGGGTTTAGTTCTTAAAATATTCTGGAGCGGTGTAAGGAGCCAACCATTTTCCAGCGTCTTTACAGATGGCTCGTATAAGGGTTCTATTTGAAGTCTAAGGTGAACTTCATTCACAAAAGGAGCTCAAAGCAAGGAACCTCTGCGAGTGTAAACATTCATCAAGGCTGGTGAGAATTCAGGGTCAGTTCGGTGATTAAGTACATTACTAGCTTTGTACTGTAACATTGGGTGTAGAATAAGAAAGTTGGTTAGTTGTTTCTGTTTAGTAGTATATCAGTCTCTATGGGTTATTTAATGCCGAAATATATTATGCATGCAATTTTATTATTTGAGATTATAACGATTTTAGTGATACAAGACTTACTAATTAATCCATAGCCGAGGAGAGAAGAGGTGGATTCCTAACTTATGCCAAGAGTATTTGCATGTAAATATAACGAACACAACTGGAATTGGAACTTGACTCTCCAATTAACAATTCTGAGCCATTTTCATTACGCCGCCAGCACATGGTATTACCAAGCGGTTACCCACTTAAGCAACGTCAAGACTGGTCTGTGCCTAACTTCGATGATTGAAACACTAGTTTCCGCACAATGTGATGTGGCAGTAAGCCATAAATGAGAAAATTTAAAGTTAAGGATTAAGAAAAAACGTAAAATCTAATAAACTTACGAGATATTTCCATCAACCTGTGTGTATTTCTAAAATACGATATATTTGGCAGGGTCAGAAGTCCTGCAAGAAAAACCCGCCTCTGCCTAAACAAAGAAAAAAACCAACAAAAACAAAACAGGACGCAGCAATGTTTTTCATTGGCCTAAGAAGTGACTAGTCAACAAGTAGCTAGAAGGTTCCTGTATTTTTTTTTTTTTTTGTATTAGAAAAAAAAAAAAATACCGAAGAGGCTGGAGTAGAGCAGTTCTCACGCTAATTTTATCCTCTGCGTCGGTGATGAGTGGTCAGAAATATTTCACTGTTAGAGACAAAATTTGGTCAATACAGACCACAGCTACTGAATCATTTATTATTAATAGAAAACTTCACTTCCTAAAAAGATGGCTTTCGCTACATTGTGAGAAATCGAGACGTTGTCATTTCAGGTATTGACAAACAGATGGCCTTTGCGACCGATCGAGTAGCGGCGCTCATTGTTCGCCAAACAATTTCGGGCCGCAGAGGTTGTAGCGACAATAATATCGTTATGTTTACTGTTAAAAGTCAAGAACGAGAGTGGATTGGTGAGATCTCACTCTCTCTCTCTCTCTCTATATATATATATATATATATATATATATAGATAGAGAGAGAGAGAGACACACACACACACAACGTCACACTATGAAATGGACAAAGTCCGAAAAATTTTTTTAAAAAATATATTGTTATTTATAGACACAAATATTTAAGTGTTCGAGCAGATATAAACGTTTGAGGGAAATCATAGAAGATTGTATTTTAAAAGCAGCAAAACTGACCTTTCTAACCATAGATATCTACTTGGTAGGTAGATCCTGGTACATTAAGGTTTTTACTTTGCTCTACTTAGCGTATTGAGCACTTACATAAATAAATAAAATCAAGAAAAACGTATTTTTTTTTACTGAATTTTCCCACCCCCAGATACCAGTTTGTTTAAATATATTTTTATTAGCAAATTGTACTAACAGTTTTTTTTTCACGCCACTCGTAGTTAAAATAATATGACACACACTCACATTATATAAGTTATTTTAATACCTATACTCGACTGTAGTAGAAAAAAAAAAGAAAAAAAATGCAGATAGTACAATTTGCAAATAAAACATTTAAACAAAATGGTATGAGGAAAAACTCAGTTAAAAAAGACAATGTAAAAACAGTGTTAAAGAAAAAAAACGGCAATCGAGTAAGTTAAGGAAAACGTAAAAGTGCTCAATACGCTAAGTACAGAAAAGTATAAAAACCCTAGTGAGCCAATATATATATATATATATATATATATATATATATATATATATATATACATACCACACACATTGGAGATATCAAAATTAAAACTGAAGACAAAAAAGTACGGCACGGAAACTCAAAGGCACATTGGGATAGAGAAAGATGCCTTCCGAAGGTAAGCAAAATATTAAGAAACAAGAGCATTTGGTTAGAAACAAAGGAAAGAGTACTGCAATGCTCCATAATACCAATCCTCCTCTATGGCAGTGAATGCCGGACAATCTTAAGAGATGAAGATACTTTAAGCAACAGAAATGTGGTTCTACAGAAGGATGCTGAGAATCCAAGCTTAACATCAGGAAGACAGTTGAAATTTCTAGCACAAATAATGAGGGAAGAGGATATTGGAAATTTGACATTCACAGGACATATTGATGACAGAGGAGAACAGTGCATAATGGATGGTAGAACAGGCTTTAGATGGTCACCAATATCCTAAATAACATGTCACATGCAGTTATCAATGACTTAAATTATCTGTTTGCAATACTGGTGATCCACTAAAGGCATGGAATAACTGTCTACAGGATCAAGACGAAAGGTTTTTGATTACAGGAGTAGAGGTTTTTCCCTTGTTTTCTCCGTTTAAGATGAAGTTTGTGGTTCCTTCTGCTTCTAACATCTGCCTAAAGTCTGAAGTTTCATTTATCATTTATTTCCTCAGTAGTAGTAGTAGTAGATAGGTTCACTTATTGCCCAGTTCATTCTCCTGCCTGGTCTTTTGAACAAAAGTAGAGTTTATTCCTGTTCCCTATTTAGGATTGGCTTTCTGGTTCCTTCTGAAGTCTTTTCATCCTATTTCCCTCCCGGTAGCCCCTTGTGGCATTATCACCTTGCTTGGGGTGAATGAATTAAAAAAAAAAAAAAGAGAAAGAAGTTTGAGCAGATTACCAATAAATGGAGGGCATTGTTATTGTTTTCTTTTAGACAGGATTTATTTATAACATCATTGTATCAACGAAAATCAATAACAATGTCAAAAATCTTACCAAGTGGAAGGTAGATCACAGCAGTGCCAAACCAGAAAGGCTAATTTGGGCAATTGTGACACTCAAACTCTCGTTTTCAGAAAGAAGAATTGGTTGTCTGTTCTGGAAATCACTTCTTTGAATTCTCTAAAAACCTAACCCATCATTCCCAGAGATGTTTCAACCAACTTTGCATGGAAACTCCTCAGATCAAAAACTGAAAATGAGAGTATGGGAAGATCAACTGTCAGAGTGAGGGGACCCCCTAGCAGTTGGCAAAAGTTTGTAATTCTGAAACGAGTCATTATTTCAAAAGTTATTTTGATTACAAATTTTGCAGACATTACAAAATCGTCAAGTTTCTTAGAGAAATAGATGGGTAAAATATTAGATATATAACAGCCAAGCAAATACAGAAAAGAATTTCAGCAAAACACCAACTGGCCCATTAAAAATCCAAAGAGAATGAAAAATAAGCTACAGTATGATCCATCCTCTTCCCAAATTCAATGTGTGATTAGACTGAATAGCAAATCAGACACCAACTCCTCAAAGTTGAAGTGATCAGATAAAGTGTAAAAGTTATTCAACTACACATTTTGCACCTCATAGTAGGCGTTTTCAGTTTGTATGACACGTTGCATAGTATGTGAATTAGTGGAAGAGAGAAAATAGAGATCTACTTGGAGTGGAGTCAATTTAAATTCAGTGTGTAAAACATCAACTTTCTTACTGCAATATCAGATCTTTAATGTTACTCATATACCAACACTTCATCACCAATGGATTTGGTTTCTCTTTCATAGGATGCCTACTATAAGAAATGAAATGCGTACTTGAATAGCTTTTCCTCCACTGTTTAGAGATTGGATATTTTAGCAAGAACAGAACTGGAAAACTGCTTTGTGTGTGGAAAAAAAACAAAAACAAAAAAAAACAAAACTGAATCAGGTTACATCTATGAATGGGCTGATTTGATCAGTTGGTATTTTGTTAATTTTTCTGGTAAAAGATACCCACTTTCCATTTATTATTATTATTTTTTTTAACAGCTTGTACACCTGAGAAGGAGGATGCTGAATGGATCTGATAAAATATTGCAGCAAGAAAAACAGTTTGATAGCCCAAACACTTGCCAAGAAAATTAGATTTTTATCAAGTTTCCAGGCCTGAAATGATAGCATTTACAAAAGAGAGAGAGAAAAAAAAAAAAAGATTTTACCGTAACTCAATTCTTTCAATGTACATACATTTTCATTGTTTATATTTGAGTAAATAGAAATATTCAACCATTAATTTACATCAAATTTCTCTAGAGTTCATTTAGGATTATGTAACAGCAATTAAATAAAATTATCTAAGACTAATATAAAATTATAGATACATCTACTTTGTGATTCAAAGAATATTTTAAGGATAAAAAAGGTTGGCAAAGGCAAGTTTAGAGATAAGATAAAATTTCTCATACAGAAAAGGTGTTCAAAGCTGGAGTCTGGATTGTAGGTTCAAGCTGCTTGATATATTTTTTTATAAATGTATGTAAATTGAAAGATTGATTAGTTTTTTTTTTTTTATGGCTTAACTCTTTGCAGGTTATTTAAAGCCCAACAATATTTTTAGGGTAAGAATTTTTTGAGATAATAATTTAGGAATACAAGTTTTACTAATTAACCCATAGTGTGTGTGTGTGTGGGGGGGGGGGAAGACATATATTCATACTTTTCCCAAGTGTATTTGCATGTAACTGAAGATAACGAACCTAACTGGAATAGGAACTCGGTTCTCAGATTAACAACTTTGAGCCAATATCCATTACACCACTCACACATCCAAGCTTGAAGCACTTGGTATTTTCAAGCTGTCACCTAGGTACTGACCAGACTCAATGTTGCTTGACTTCATTGATTGCATGAAAACCAGTGTTTCAATGTGATTTGGACACAAGCAATATCAGATCAAAACTAAATTTCTTATAGAAAAGTTGTTACATCTGTAGTTTGGATTGTAGTTTCAAGTTCTGCTTGAAGCATTTTTTCTTTTATAAATGTATTTACATAATTGAAAGGAAGTTTCTTTTCGGCAAAGTTTTTTTTTTTTTTTTTTTTCGGAAAGGATTTATCCAAAATCGTTTCTGATATGTTTTCTATGAATGCAAGGCAAAATAGCAAATGAGATGGTGGGTTGCTATAAACAAAAATCAAAGAGAACTGAAAGAAAAAACAAAAAAATCAAACAAAAAACAAAAAGATAAATGAAAAATAAAAAAAATAAAAAAAAAAGGGAAAGCAACATAAGTTTTTTAACATTTTATATATATATAAATATTTACACATGTTAACTTTTGAAAAAATTACCCACATGTTATTTTCTGTAGATGATAGAATCAAAAGTTTATCTACTACTTATCTTTTTTTCTGAATTGAGTGAAAAGAAAAACGATGAGATGTAATACAAACACGAAATGGAAGAGGAGAGGAAGGGAAAGGCAGAAATAAAATTAATCTTCAAATATTACCAGTATGTGAAAAGAAACTTAAGAATTTAGATAACCTTAATTCAAAGGAAAATGGTGGAACCACATAGAACAGCATTTCTAATTAACAGCCCAAAATTAACCTCCTCAAATAAGAAAGTTACAAAGACTTAAGTGCTTCCCATTCACTTGTCACTTCAAGAGATTATTGTTACTTCCATTAGGTGTATTGTTCAAGTGCTGACATTTTTTTTTTTTTTTTTAGTTCAGAGATAGGTTTAAGTTTTAGCTGTTAAATAAAAAATTTTTTTCCAATGTAGTGTTTTGTTTTTTTACAAATGTGTGGGAGAGAGAGAGAGAAGAAAAAAAAAAAATAAGAGACGGTAATATTCAAACATTAAAAACAGAAGAAGAAAAAAAAATAAAAAAAAAAAAACAATGAATTTCCCTACCAAATATTTATACTCACTATCATACTTTTTTATGTAACAATTTTCTTTGATTGTATTTTAAAACCAGTTTTTCTTTCCAGTAAGAAAGAATACAAAAGAAAAACAAACAAGTCAGCAGAAATAGGTGATTTGTGAATGCAACATTTTTATATATGTGAATACCCCTTATGTACAAACCAGAAATGGTGTTCAATTTTTTTATTTTCTTCTTCAGTCTTTGTTATATATAATTTTTTAAAATTTTCTTTTCTTTGGCTGCCAGAGTTCTTTTGTTGGTGTTTTTTTTTTCTTTTTTCTTTCTTTCCTTCGTTATATTTTTCCCTTTTAATAAAGTGTGTAATTGGAGAGAAAAAAAAGAAAAAGAAAAAAAAAAAAAGTAGATATCTTTGTCATTGTTTCTCAATATACAAATATGGCACATCCCCAAAAAATGTGCTTCTTGGTTTGTGCTTGTTTCCAGGAGAGTCAAATTTGATAAGAAATGACCCCCTGAAAAAGTAAGTTCGAGTACAAGAAAAATGTGGAGGAGGGGGAAAAAAAAAAAAAAAAAAAAAAAAAAGGACACCCACACATACAAAATAATATTATGCATTACAAAACATTTGGGGGCAGGGGGAACAAAATTTTGGTCCTTCAGGAAGAGAAGTTTATTCCTTTCACTCTTTAAAAAAAAAAAAAAAAAAAAAAAATATTTAAAAAACCAACTTTTTTTCCCACTTCATTCAGTAGAGGTAGATGACTGAAAAGTACAGAATAGCCCCCCCACCCCACAATGCAAATCTAATATTTTAACATATCCCACCCTACCCAACCAGACCAAGAAAGAGAAGTATTAACATTTCTTTCTTCCAATTATGAAGAAAGTGCTTTTGTACCTGATTCCCCACCTTTTCTTTCTCTAGTTTGTCAACCATTTTTTTTAAATACATCTAATTGCTACTCTAATAATTTATCATAAAAAATAAAAATAAAACTTTAAAGTTATTTACTAAACAACAGTTAAAGCAACCAACATTTTTTTTTTTACCATAAACATTAGAAAAACTTATTTTATCCTCCTTACTACTGTTGGAAACTAATAAAAAAAAAATATATATAAATAAAAGTGGGGCGGGAATAAGTGCTGCTAAAACTCTGCAGTTATTCCTGGTTTTCTGGAAGTAGATTATTAAATATAAGAAAAGGCAGATAAGAACTTTGACAGGTTTAAGATGCTGATCACAGGGCTCATGAAGTATCCAGACACCCACTCCTGGTTTTTAACCCATCTTTCAACATCCAAGGAAATTATATTTTTCAATTAAATGAAAAAAATTAATCCATTGCTATATATTTTTAAAGATAGAAGTAATCTTTATTTCATTGCTTGTCCCTGAGAAATTACTCTCTAACAAAAAAAAAAACAAAAAAAAACAAAAAAACTTTTCTTTATACATTTTTCTTTCTCAAAGGTATAGTATGTGTGTGTGTGAAAGCATATGGTTGGAAGGAGGTAGAAAAACACTTCTGTATATTTTGTAAAAGTTTATGAACTACAAACAAACTAGTTACATTAGATTTTACAAGGAGACAAGTCTTACAATTTCAACAGCACAAGTCTGTATTAATAAAGACAAACCATGTAACTATCATTACACCTGCCCTTTTAGTGTTGTAACTAAATGTGTCAGTGATTAATAAAATAAATAAAATTTCTCCTGCATCAAAATATTTTAAATTAAAAATTTTAAATAGCAAAGAACTTTACTTAGTTTGAGGTTGGTCAACAAAAGTCAAAGAAAATGACCCTTGGCATTTTTTCTCTTTCTTTTTTCCCCCCAGTGTTTACTAGGTTTAATTTAGTTTAAAGCTCAAGGTCAAATAGGCATCGATAAATTGAATTATACAAATCTCCCAGATGAGGAAAGCCAGCCTGCCTTGAAAAATCAGCTTTCAAAAATCATGGCTTTTATCTGGGATTGAACACAGACCAATGGAGCTGGTGGGAAATATGCAACTCTCTCTCAGCCAATAAGCAGACCACCAATGACATCCAATTTTTAACAGGATTTGAATGCTAGAGCCAACTGGTCAAACAATGAGAAGGTGTAGAGGGCGGGGCAGTGGGTGCTAAAGGCTTTTGCATCGTCTTGCTCTTGACAGGATCATTTTCCACCTCTACTTCCTAGTTTTTTTTTTTTTTTCATGTGTATCTGTGGAAGGGCAAGAACTTTATATTATAATAATGTTAAAAAATATAATTTGCTGAAACCAGTCTCTGCAAATAAAATTCTTCTCTTTGAGAAATTACTTGCAATACCTATGTAAATAACACAGACAATTACAGTTTGGAGATATGGTGAAGAAAAAAAAAATCAAAAGACTGTCTAGAACAATTATCGCATCCATATAAATTCTACAGGTGGAAGAGTGAAGAGGTGTGTGTGTGTGGGGTGGGGTATGACTGTTCTGCAATATAAAAAAAAAAAAAAAAAAAAAAAAAATCAAGATGGTGGCAAAAGACCCCTTCCCCCTGCAACAAACATACCTTTGCAACCCTTTTTGTAAGTAGATGAGTCCAGCATACCTTTACCTCCATTATTTTTTTTTTTTTTTGTTTTGTGTAGCATAAACATGGAATACAATGAGAAATTGACTCCTCAGCTTAAAGGTTGTGTGCTATGTATATTTGTGGATAGATGAGAGAGAGAAGAGGAGAAATTAAAATGATGATAGCAAGCAAGCAGCTTAATTTAAAAGAAAAAAAAATGCTTGGAAATGAAAAATGTATACTCTTTTTATATACTTATATGTAATGAATAATGTGTTCGAAGAATTATATACATATTTGATTGTGTTTTGGTGAGTGTCAATATATATATATTTGTGTGTGTGGCACCAAGGTTTTACCATTGGTTCTCCCAATTCTATTATGCTGCCTGAAAAGTCTTGGGAGCAGAGATTTTCTTCATGTATTTTTTTTTTTTTTTACATAGATATTTCTCTCCATTTATCTTTCATGTGACAATGTAACAAAAATGAAGAAAATGACAATGTGACAAAAATGAAGAATGGTGGGGAGTGGGGTAAGGGATTAAAAATAAAATTACTGTAACTTTTTTTTTTTTTTTTTTTTTTTTTTTTTAAATGAAGTCTGTTACTTTACATTTCACTGCCAAATTCATTTTAAAAAAAAAACAAAAAAAACAATGTTAGTCAGGAAGAATTACCATACATCTTGCTTTCAGTCAGTGAAACCTATTTCAACAGGCAAAACTAAGAGAGTAGTGGTTATTCTTTTTTTTTCCTTGTTGAGGTTCTTTTTTATTTATACTGTTGTTCTTCAGACCAGATACAATTATAGCAGTTAATCTAAGAAATTCCAACCCCAAAATTGATCCCCCTCTTATTAGAAGATCTAATTTCAAGAAGTTTCTAACCTTGAAACAGATTGTGTGCATGTGTGTATATATAATTATATATATATATACACACACACACTTTTAAAATCATTACTTTATACCTTTTTTATTAAAAAAAAAAAAAAAAAAAAAAAAAAATTACTATGTTTAAGAAAAATAATTTTATCAATTTGAGAGTTTACCCTAATCCTCAAGTTTTCAATTCGTTACAAGCACAAAGGTCATTTCCTCAATACTCAGTTATCTAACCTGATAGACTTTCAGCCATAAATGTTCCAATTCCATTAGCATTCTTTTCATCACTTACACATGTAATCATACCATAAAAAATCCCTTTTTTTATTCCTTTTCAATTTCCTCATGATTGAGACTCAGATTATGCCTACATGAGCAATGAGTCTTCCCTCCTCCCCTACACCCCCCCAAAAAAAAGAAAAAAGAAAAAAAAAAAAAAAAAAGGAAAAGAAAAAAGAAAATCTTTTATCAGTCAGTCACCTATCTGAGAAGGCTCTCTAAATTTAGGAGCCAGGGGGACTAGTTGAAAAGTTTAGAAGTGATTCAAGTCAAACAAATATCTTCCTGGTTGGATTCTTTTCTTTTCAAGGATTTAAAATGTTCAAATTCCCAGAGAGAAAAAACAGGGAAATAAAAAATCACCCCATTTCCAAGAAATGTCTGACAGTTTCAGTAGAACAAAAAGAAACAAAAAACGCCCTTTTTAGAACATCACTTCATACAGTGTTGCTTTTTTGTCCCCGGAACCTGTGACGATGTATTTATCATCTGTAGAGATATCACAACTGAGAACTGATGAGGATTCCTTTGACTGAAAAAAAAAAAAAAAAAAAAAAAAAAAAGAAGTTAATATTTGAAAATGATAGAGTGAAAAAACAAAAAAAACAAACAATATTTGAATATGTTTTTTTATTATTAGACCAAACAGTATTTCTTGTATTTTTTTTTTTCAGTCTTATCTCAATCAAAGTGGAATGGTCCATTATCTGAGTTAATGGCAGAATGTAATGCATGTGTTAACTTACCAATGGAGAAACAAACAGAATTATATGATTGTAATAAAGTACTAAATGAAGACAGACCATAAAATAAATTCATAACAGTTCTGATAGTCTTGAAAATCACAAAAACCATAAAAATTAAAAGTAACAGCAAACATCTGAAGTGTTGAGACAACTACCTAACAGCCTGGGTAAGTTGAGTCAACTTTTGACACCAACTTTTAGCACCCTCCACCCAAATGTTCGCCCTGTACAAGGCCCAAGAGCCACTCAAAATACAGGGTTCCAGCATAGGAGGCAAAGTTTATGCAAATATGCAGGGAAGATAACAGTTAACTAGACTTGAACAGGTTAAGATTGTAGTGATCAGGAAAGTGGTAGACTTACTAAGAATTGTTTGCAAATCAAGCTTACATGGCAATGTTCTGTATATATTTCTATGTAGGTTTACAAAGAATAACTTAGCAAGGTCACAAGACTGGAGCACCAAGTGAATACTCCATGGCAAAGTTGATGGTTCCCTAAGAAGTACTCTGTCAGTTAAGTGCCATATAAGATAGATGTTTGAGCCATCATGACTTTCATTTCATGACTAACTAGGCAGAAGCTTTTCCCATAGTAGGTTGCTGTCAACCAAGGCTATAGGACCCAGTGTGTTCTGCTATTCAACCCATAACTGGAGGGAGAAGTGATCGATTCAGACCTTTCCCAAGGATATTTACACATAAGTGAATGTAATGTACCCAACGAGAATTAGAACTCAGCTCTTCAATTTATATTCCAAGCCAATAACTATTACACAACACATTCACTACTACTACTACTACTAATAACAATAATACTAATAATGTCATATCTCCTTATCCTAATATTGATCATGATGAAGGGATTGAGGCATACGGCAAAGCTTTTGAGAAATGCAAAACCAAATCCATTCTGTCAAACTTTCTGTTTCATCTTGGAAAGCAACAAAGTTTGGGAAAGTTTTTCCACAAAAAAAAAAAAAAAAGAAAGAAAAGAAGAATGTGCGAGTGAGCGAGCGAGCGAGAAAAGAGAGAGCGAGCGAGAGAGCAAGTGAACTATGACTGTATGACTTTGCACTAGCACAACAATCAATAGCTTAGTTTCATCTATTTTCATTCACAAGGCTTGAGTCAACCCATGGTATCATTTTCAGTTACCTTCCAATTGTGTTGCATGCTGGGATCATCTCCCTGCCAAATTAACCAGTGTGATATTTGGGCCTAGGAGGTCTCATTGTCAGAACATTAACATTCTAACCATATGGCAACAATCACATAATACTTGGCATTTTATATCTTTTTTTTCTGTGTATTTTAGGCAGCAAATGTTCTTTAAGGTAAATACTATTTTTTCATGGTAGACTTTTTCAAGTAATAATCCTTCTTGGACAAGGAGGAAATTCCATCAGAAATTATCTTTGTGCCAGATTTATAAGAGAGTGGGTTTGAAAATGTAGTCGAATACTGAGTGGTTCATCAGATTATGGTCAAGAGTTTGCAGTTGAAAATTTAAAATTTAAAATTAGAATAACTGAATTTGATAAAACTTGCATGACTATAGATGGACAAATGAAGCTGTGATGGATTGCATGATTGAATTTTTTAATCTGAATTGAGAAGTAATGTCATTAAATCCAAGAGTATTTATCACAACTATTGAGTATTATTGTACACAGAATTGTATAGCTAAGAAACGGGGTTTTTAAATTGGTGAAGAGTTGCTTCTCTACCTAAAAGCTAAATACTGGAAGGAGTCAAAGTGAACATCATTTTAAAATGCAAATTGTAAATTTTACCCATTTAATATTTATAGATCTTTAATTAACAAAAATCAGAACCAATAATGTAAAGTAAAAATAAGTTTAGAAGGTATTTCTTACCTGGAATATGCTTGCTCCAAATGGAGTTCTCCAGGCATTCAGCAGATTGTCTTTACCAGTACTGACAAACCATTTGCCACAATAAGCAAATTTAAGGGAAAGGACACAACTCTCGTGCAAATGTAACTGATATTTGTCAGCTTTCGTGTGATGGAGCACTTCAACATTACTGCTCTCCATCCTGGAAAAACGAACAAGTTTGCATCAGTAAAGAACTTTTCCAGGGGATAAAATACTTTACATTAGATGAACATAAAAACAATCGACATCACCAGAGAATAAAGCAACAATTATAAATAAGTGAATACTTACCCTACGGCTAACCATTCACCAGTAGGACAATAGCCAAGGGAGAAAATTTGTGACGTAAAGTCATGTTGTTGGAGTTGCCGCCCCTGAAAATATTAAATATACTTCGTTTTATGTTTTTACAAAAATCTAAGGACAAATTAAAAGTGTCTTATAAAATAAAAAATGATGTCAATAAGATTTTGTACAAGTTGTCAATCCCCCCCATCAATAACAATAATTGGAAAGAGTTTTAAGCATTTCCTGCAATTAATATTTTTTGTTTCTTTTACATACCAATTTTATGAACAATGACATCTGTAACCTTTACAATTTATCAATGTCAAAATAAAAATAATTACAATTTTTATTAAACAGTTAAATTTTTCCTCCTATAGTCAATTTTTAAGGTGGTAATTAGCAAAATAAGCTAAAAGAATTATAGTGCAATCAAAACTGATGCTGACCTCTCTGAGATCCCAAGATCTGACTGTGTTATCCAATCCACCAGTCCACAATTTTGTACCATCAGGAGAAATATCAATACAGCTTGCTCCATCTGTATGACCTTGGAATTGCCTGAAAACATTAAATTTTTTATTTTATTAGAACCCCAATTATATTTTGATAAGGATTTTGCATAAATCTTTGTCTATTTTAATCCTTTCATCTAAATTTCAGCTCCAGATGGAGGAATTTGTGAAAGAGCACAACACCACTCATTACATAGTTGCTCATGTCAAAATAAACTCTGGTCTCAATAACTGGTTTCTATTTTTTAACAACCTTGAAATTTAAACAAAAATAAGCACAAATCTATTTTGGGGTAGGATAAAAAAAAAAAAAAAAAAAAAAAAAAATTTTTCTATGAATGAATGAATATCAAGAAGTGATATCAAAAGAATACTGAAAAATTCTTCTCTAACAAGGGGAGAGAAGCTGAGAACTTTTTAGAACCAAGGGTCAAAAATCAGTCTCAATTCCAACACCGGAAAATACCAAGGTTATGAATAATAAAAAAAAAAAAAAAAAAAAAAAAAAAAAAAAAAAAAACGTTAAAAAAAATTCCCATCACAACTATTCACCCATGAAGAGAAAGAAAAAGAAAAAAAAAAGGTGATCTTGTGGTCTAAAGAAGTACAGTTCATTTATTCGGGGTAAGAAAGGTTGGTCAAGACTCATTCAGAAGCACAAAGATCACAAATCTTTTCTAAGAGAACTTGGTTCTCACCACAGAAATAGTGATTAATATTTATAAACACTTGACCAACATTAATTTTTGCAAATCAACAATGATTAACTTGAAATATTTAACAAAAAAAAAAAAAAAAAAAAAATCCATTCCCACATTATTAATTTTAGTTCTTTTCTAGCATACTACTTTAGACAGAGACAAAGGGAGACAGACGGAGAGAGGGGGGGGACACGGACGGAGGGAGAGAGGGGGGGGACACGGACGGAGGGAGAGAGAGAGGGGGGACACGGACGGAGGGAGAGAGAGAGGGGGGACACGGACGGAGGGAGAGAGAGAGGGGGGACACGGACGGAGGGAGAGAGAGAGGGGGGACACGGACGGAGGGAGAGAGAGAGGGGGGACACGGACGGAGGGAGAGAGAGAGGGGGGACACGGACGGAGGGAGAGAGAGAGGGGGGGACACGGACGGAGGGAGAGAGAGAGGGGGGGACACGGACGGAGGAAGGGAGAGAGGGGGGGCAGAAGGAGGAAGGGAGAGAGAGGGGGCAGAAGGAGGAAGGGAGAGAGAGGGGGCAGAAGGAGGAAGGGAGAGAGAGGGGGCAGAAGGAGGAAGGGAGAGAGGGGGGGGGCAGACGGAGGAAGGGAGAGAGAGAGGGGGGGCAGACGGAGGAAGGGAGAGAGAGAGGGGGGGGAGACACAGACGGAGGGAGAGAAGGGGGAGAGACAGAGGGAGAGAGACTGACCTGACAAGTGTCTGGTTATGGAGATCCCAGACTGCAATATTACCATCACTGCAACAACTAAAGCAGACTTTGGAGTCAGGACTGATAGCCAAAGCATAACAAGCTGGTGCACTGGATGTCAACTCAGCCTTGATTCTGGGTGTTGGCTGCAAGAAAAATCAGAAAAAACAAATATAGATTTCATCTATGTTCCCTGTTTTATCCAATTCAAAATAAGTTTTTCATGTATTTATTACAAACTGCATATTTCTAATATGGAGGTGGGTATATTATAGTTTAAGGAATCCATTCTGCAAAACCATTTACTATCAAATAAATGCTGACTGATCACCATGTAAAAATCAGATTAACATGAATTAATTTTTACAAAGATATTTGAAGCTATTGATTGGTTAAATATTAAAAGAAAAACAAAAGCAGTAACAGCTTTTGGCAACTTATATTTGCATGAATCATCAATAATGAAATTTGAAAAATAACATTAAGTTACATTTCAGACAATAGTCTTTTAATTGATGGAAATAAATTTAGATTGCAAATTTAATTATATATATATATATATATATATATATATATATATATTGCATGAAAATGGTGTTTGTCAGCCACTCATGACAGTTTCAAGCACAGAAAATGTGCTATCATTAAGCAACTGACACCAGCTTCTGGTCTCAAATGTATTTATTCCCTCTTGGCAGATCCAAGATGCCAAAACTCAAGTGGTTAGCATATACATACCAATCAAAAATCACTGAGAAGGAAAACAAATGCATAGCATGAGATGGAATGATGGTGGAGAGAGGAGGAAAAAAAAAAAAAAAAAAAAAAAAAAAAAAAAAGAAAAAAAAAAAAACCCAAAAAATACCAATATACATTGGTATCAGGAAATGCTCAATTGTACTAAATAAAAAAGATTTCCATACAGGGACAAATTATACATTTATAATTAAATTCACTCACAGGTGCTCTATACCTTGAAAACAGAGTGATAGTATAATTCCATAAAATGGTGTTTGTTAGCTGGTGCTGTGACTGACAGTTTCATGTATTTAAATGCAATCTTTTCATAATTTAAAAGAAAAGATAGTTTTTTTTTTGTTTTTTTCAGGTTGGAAACCTGTAGAAATAAAGTTTAAAACTAAATATAGAAATGTGTTTAAAAAAACTAAAATAAACAACACAGGGAAAAAAAAAAAAAAAAAACCCAAAAAACTCACTGCTGCCAGATCCCATATTGATAATGTACTAGCTTCACCACCAACTATAAGTGTCCGGCCATCTTGGAGGAGTTTTATTGATCTAATATAATTGTCTCGTTGCTTTGAAGAAAAAAAAAAAAAAAAAAAAAATAATTAGTCATCAGAAAAAAAAAAAAAAAAAAAAAAAAAGAAGAAGAAAATAGATACTTGTAAAATTTTAAAAACATGAACAACAACAAATAGCAAAGGAAGAATTTTATTTTTAAGAAAATATATTATGTATGAAATGAGATGTTGGTGTGTATTATTTTTTTTTTTTTTTTTTTTTTGTGAGTATAACACTTTCTCAGTGTAAAGATACTATACACTGGCTCACAAACAGACTGTCTAGTAAATGAAGGCAGAGTGTACAGATCCAAGGCAGAGGACATATCTATCATTTTCTGTGGGAACCATGCTAAAATTTGATTAACCTATTTCAATAATATATTCATAGCTAACTGGAACAACATTAGAACTGGCCAATTCAGAAAGGGAGTATTCCAGAAGATGCTTTAGGAAAAATGGGACACAGGTACTACTTCATGGGAAAAGATGTACTTCTTACCAGTGTTAGGTATTTTCATTTGAGTCTATTTCTTCAGGAAGTTCATGTCAATAATGTAACAGCAAGTTACAAAACTACCAGGCAATAAATGCTTAGCAGATTTCAGTAAAGTCTATAAAAAGCCATTGCATATGCTTTAAATTTCCCTATTAAATTATTTTAAGAGTGACCAATTGTTTAAACAAACAGCCATAAAGGTTTTACAATAGAATAAAGTAATTATATATCAGCAATAAAAGCCAACTGATTCTCAGACACTTGTCTAAATGAGTGCTCCAAGGCAAAAATAACAAAAAAGTTGGTCCTATCTTTAAGCACAAATACCATTATACTTAGTAACCTGGTAACTCAAGTAATAATTTACATATTCATTAAACTAAATTTGAATTAACAAAAGTAAAACAAAGAAACAAACTGCTGCATCATGAATTGTACAGTAAAGAGTGTAATATAGTCCATTTGTCAAAACTGGAATATTAATTACTCTGGTTACATGAGGAAGTACTGAAAAGTAGTCAGCCTGACCCACTTATGCTTGACTATTGAAATATTTGAGAAGATCAGGCTTTTCTGCACCCCCACCAATATTATTGTGGGTTGATTCTATATATTTTAAAGTAGAAGAAGTCTTACCAGGCAGTCCAGTTGTGAGATTGGATTTTTATTTCCTGATTGGCTAATATCCCACACTTTTACACAGCCCTGAAAAACAAAGACAGAATAAAGTATTCAGCAGCAGCAAAGAGCCATTAGATATCTCAAATATAAAATACAGATTTTATACATTTTCAAGAAAGACCTTTTCTTAAAACAACTCTTCCTAGTTAACCATTTACATGTATTTCTTGTCAAGTTATCAACATCATATATAATGTTACAGATATTAAATATAGACATTAGTCTGGCACAAGGATATAAATAGTAAGCATCTGTGATGATTGGAATGACCACAGAGTAAATAGGTGTGATAAACATTATTCTATGGTTAAGTGCTCTACATAAATATTACATACCACACAACTTTTTCTAAACAAAATGTTGGGCAGTTGATGGGCCTACTACATAAAGGCAATATTTACAAAAAAACAAAAACATATTCACCCACTTATTCTAGGTACCAACAAATATGGTATGTTTTAATTGGAAAAAAAATTGATTTATTTTATTAATATTTCAGATCGATAGAAGTAGATATTAAAACGCAATTCATAAAAAAATATTTTTCTTACCCCCTCCTTTTGTTCTGAATTGCTTCTTAATATATCTGCTTTTAAAAAGCTTCTAAAAGTTTTAAATTTAAAACATGGAACAAGAGAATTTTAAGATAAATTCCATATTAAGATACACAAGTATAATGGTTTCATCACTACGTTCTTGCCAATAACTTCAGAATAAGTGAAAATATATTTTTGTTAAATTAAAAATAATTCCTTAAAATACAATAGTAAAAGGAAATTGTTTTGTAAAAACAAAAAATATTCCTTCTAATAATTTACAAAATCTGCAAACAAGAGAAAGGAAAAATAAAACTAAAAGAATCTTCAAATAAAGCTAAGATTGTTTTAAAGAAGTTAAAACATTACTGATTTTCAACGTAAAAAATAATATTGATGTTAATAGAAACTGTAGAAAAAAACAAAAAAAAAAAAACAAAAAAAAAACAAAGGATAAAAGTAAGTTTTATCGGAGAAAAGCAAACACTATTTGATAATATAATAAAACAAAAGAGAAAATCCATGGCTATTTCTCTAACCAGAACAAGCCAGTGTAGTAACAAAGGCAGTTTGTTACCAATTACTGGAATGGATGAATAGATGTGCAGCATAGCAGTAGACAAGCGTAACATTATTGATCATCATTTCCACTTGTAGCCAGTAGAGATGAAGCAATGATTAACTGTGTGATAGGGCCAAGGCTCTGAGAGTCAGCCATTGTTGGTTGGTGATATGACTGAAAAGGCTGGCAGTGGTATGGTTCTTTTCTCTCAATTGTTTTTGGAAACTGTGGGCAGGGGAGGTGCATCAAAGAGGAAAGCATAAATAAGTAAAGGAAAAGCCAATAGAGAGCATATGGCAGACAAGAATCTTTGCTATCAAGAAACAAGATAGAATAATAGGGACCATTTCTATACTTAGCCCATTCAGATATTAGACAGAATGACAAATAGTTTGAAATTGTTGCCACATTGACAAAGTCATCCATTTCGGATTAGTAGAATTTTTATCATTTTATCATATAGGACATTCTTTCAGCACAAAATTTAGCAAAATGTATCTGGAGTGTTGTGATAAAAAGTGGCAAAAATGAGGAGGTGGGATGGAGGGAGGTGAAAAAAAGAAAAGGCCTCAAAAGAAATCAGTTAAAACTATTGCTTTATATTGGTATATCTACTGAAGTTGAGTAGCAACTATAGAAAATGTTTATTTTATTGAATAAATTTCTCTCACTTGACCATTTATCCAAAACATTCCTATGTATTTGAGCTCTTTTAATGAACTGAACAATACTCAAAAATTATGAGAGCAGTAAAGTAATATATCCAAATATTATAAAGTAAATTAGTATATTCAATATAAAAATAAGAAATTGACAAAGAGAGAAAATATAGGTCACAAGAACAAATTCCTTTTTCAATATCACCAGAAAAAAAAAAAAAACATTGAATCAGTTTTGTATGGTAATGCTGTGAGAAAAAGGTCAACTCTAGCAAAAAATCCATTTTATAGAAGAGGAAAAAATATTAATATTCACATGTTAAATATGTATTTCAAATTCATATCTATGCAATCAACAGAATGAAGGAAGGTTAAAAAATAATTAATTTCAGAAGACACGAGACTGAATAATTTTTTTTATAATATGAAATATTTTCAAATGGAGCAAAAATTAAGAAAACTACAGAATTAAAAAAATTAATTACTTCTATGAGAATAGGCAAAAGAGAAAAGAAAGCCTATCCTAAATTAAATTTAAAAGTAAAATTCAAAATATTTCTAGTGTTTTCATTTTGAAGCTATAAACCATAAAGTGTCAAAGAAGCTCAGGGAAAAGATTTGTGAGTTATATTCTTTCCTACCCATAATCTTTCAAAATGGAAACCCTTCTGGACATATCTAGACAGCAAAGAGCTATCATTTAATTTGCTTTTTGAAGGAGCAAGTGATACAAACATTTACAGAATGTTAGTGAATGCCTATGGAAAAGCTGTATTTGATGTAAGCACAGTAAGGAGATAAGTTAGTAGAGTTAATGGAACTCCTAGAGAGAAATGAGAAACTGACACGCCTTGCATTAGTACGGCAGCTGCTGCTTTGAATAACGATAAGTCCAAACAGGCTGATACTCTCATTGCAATTCAACTGTGAAAGAATCACTATTGTGAAACTGTAGTCTTCAGGTGACCTATTGAATTGCCTGCAGTTTAAGACAGTCACTTGACTGCTCAGGAGTCTGTTTAAAGTAGGTCCTTAATTCTCACAGAAGAACAAAGAGTGCATATGTTCAGGCCCATGAAGGAGATATTCAGAGGACAGAAGTTTTCCCCATGATGATGAAGTGAAACAAGCAACTCTCACAGAGTTAATAAAAAAAAAAAAAAAAGTAAAAAGAAGAAGCTAAGAAGCTTTTTACAAGACAAGGAGGCACATCCTTCTTTAAAAAAAAAAGTGGAATATGAAGGATGAGAAGGAAAGAGACTATGTTGAGAAATAGATTTTAAATCCTGAGGCTTTTGTGTTGACATGCTTTGAGTGCTTCTGTTATTAAATCTGTTGTAATTAAAGATGTAAATATAGAACTGGGCTTTTCTCCAGTATTTTCATTGACTGAGCACATGAAAACTCCAGATTGCATTTTTATCCTTGTTTATGTTTTAAAAGCTGATTGCACACCCAAGCAAAAGAAAGGTGAGCATGAAGATTAAAACCCTGTTTCCAATATATTCAGATGTTTATTTCAAGGATTCACTTGCACAATCTAGGTAGGTGACACTTGGAGGCAACTTCTGACATTTCCAACTCACATCAGCTTTCCCCCTTAACTCTTTATCCTCCACATCACAACGTACAGCCAGAAAATCTAACAGATGGCATCAGAAGTCCCCTGATGACAGTCTGTCCCTAATTAATGGTCAATCTCTAATCCCAACTGTGACCATTAATATAATCCTGCCACTGGAAATTCTCACTGTGCCAGTTTGTTTTCATTCATTTATCCATCATTTTATTCTTATTAGTCAAGTGGATGGCTGCTTTGGAGATCCAATAACCAACCCATCTTGCTGATCATAAAATGCAAAACACTTGAGACTTAATTAAAAATCACATACAATTCTCTTCTATGTGAGTGCCTGGTCACAGGACAGGCATTACTTTTGGACCAATCTTTGCTCTTCTAAAGTCAGAAAATACTTAACCCTGACAGACAATAACTATCAGTGAAATATTCAATCTATGACTGAGAAAAATGTGTTTACTGTAATGGTTAACAAGCTTGTCTTAGAAACAAATCTGGTATAGTGTAGCACCATTCTTATTGTGCATCCAACTCCTGAGGTCAAATGTCAGATGAAGTTTGTTCCACCAACTGCATATCCAAGCTTACAGAACCTGTTATTCCCAAGTGTTTACCCATCTAGGTATGGACTAGGTTCAAGGTTGCTTAACTTTGGTGATTGGACAAGAAATAGTGTTTCAACATGATATGGACATAAGCAAACCCTCATTGTTAGAGAGAATATTAGTAAATACATTTTAATAAAACTTTGGTATTTACCTTTCCACCAGTATATACATGTCTGGTAGGGTTACTGATGGTCACCGCACATACCACTTCTCCATGGTTTAAAGTATTAATTTGCCTTGCATGTCGTGGAATGCCTGGTCCAATGAGTGCATCTGGTGGGAATGGAACTGGCTGCATTTGGCCATCAGCATTTACATGATAGGAATAGGCTCTGGAAGAGTAAGAAAAAAAAAAAAAAAAAAAAAATCCAATATTTATTGCTTTATAAGATTCATGATTTCCATATATTTTGCCAGCAGTACTTTTAGCCTTATGAAAGGACAGATTTTATGCCTATTAAATTTATAAAACTATTTCTAATATGTGGCTGTTGTAGATATTACAAAAAAATTGCCAAAATTTATATTTGGTCTAAGCTTTCAACTCTCGCATATATGAGAAAATAAATTAGATGTATTCTTAAGCATTTTATAAGCATTCTCAACATTTTATGAATTTTTCTCATTACATGTGTTCTATTGCATAGGATTTAACTTTCAAACAAAATATAAGAACAATTTTTAAAACATACTGTTTGAAATACATTCAATTCTCTTTATTTTCTGAAACCCATGAAAATAACTAGGGTGAGTTGAAAGCTTACACCTAATAAAAATTCAATAGACAAAATGCTTATTATTTTTAATAAGATTAAGGAAGTAAATTAAATGAAAAAAATTATTCCAATTATATTTGCCAACAGAGAAAAAGAAAGAAACATTGAAGAAATACAAGTATTACGTTATGTGCTAGCATTCTATAGCTATGAAAACTATCTATCAAAGCTCATAATGGTTATCAATAGGCCTTTTTGAATTGTAGTCCCTTAAATGCTCTTGAAAACCAGGCAAACACAAACAATCAGACCTATCACTAATAAATGTAACAGAGGAATTTTAAGACAAAGATCAATACAGAGGACATATGTCAGGTAAGCAGTTCAAAAGTTTTTATTTCAATATGAAAAACAATGCATACTTACGGTTTGCCACTTTGAAAGCCAGTGAAAGATGGCATCCTCATGTGCCCATGATGTTCAAACCCAGCCTGAATAATGAGAAAAGAAAATCAGAAATTTTGTGCAGATGGAGAGAAATGGTGTCTATGTGATTTTGATGTTTTTTAAAATTTGTAACAAACCAAAGTTGGTGAAATTTAGTATAAATACAAGATAGATGTAATCTCTTTCTGATTGTACTGCAAAAAGCATGTACACTGCATTTTTTAAAATCTAAAAGCTAAGAAACAGTGTTAGACATTAAAAGTCATGAGTTATAACAATTCTAACAGTAGTCTGAACTACTGATCTCTTGTTTTTTTTTTTTTTTTTTTTTTTTAATACTTTTGTCGTTACTAGGTTCTAAACATTCCATTCTACAGTTTCTTCAGAGGTACAGTCTGTATTAAAAGAAGTTTTGCTTTTTTTTCTCTCTCTCATATTGCAAACCAGACAAATTATAACCAAGAGAAATGAATAGAGAAATTCAGTGATTGTATAAATTCATAATGCCAGATCTTAAAGCAATAGTGATTTCATATTTTAGATGCAAGTTTGCTCTACAATCCTTTCTAAGCAAAGAAATCCCTATGGACCTGATTTATTAATTTATCCGCTTGGCTAATGTACACAACCTCCTTCAGTCGCCAACTCCCCTTGCAGTACCGATACTCTTATTACTTGCAATGTGTTTCTTACTCCCTCCAGCTAATTTCTACTAGACCAGATTTTTCTCCTTCACTTTCCAATACAACTTTCTGATGTCTTGTGAGTGTGTCTTAATCAGCTAGTTTCTCGTTATTTTTTCTTCTATATTTGCTTGAAGTGTTAAATATGCAATCTTTTGCCATCCACTTCTCTGGTGAAGGACCAATTTTAGAAAGAAAGTTACAAGAACAACTATGCTGTTAAAAAAAAAACCAAAAAAAAAAAAAACAATGCTGTAATGTCCACAAACTCTTTGGATTTGTTCAGTCAGTACTTTTAAATGTGACAGTTTTACTGTAGCTCCATGGTGAGGTTATTTTTCTCAAAGAAAACTTTAAAATTAGGTTTTTTTTTTCTGTATTTTTATTTGAAAACACTCCAACACCAAGGTTGTGATATAGCGTCATGAAGGTTTATAAAATTTTGAAAACTGATTTTATATACTTACATATGTATGTAGACATATATAAGCATTTTGAGTTATTGTTATATAGGTTAACTTTTTGTAAGAATTCAAATACTGCATTTAATTGAATTTTATTTGAAAATTCTTTTAAGCTATTTACTTAATATATCAGAGTTGGGTTAGGTTCAGATCATCACATTTTATCAAGATATGCCATACACTGTATGGCATAACTTGAAAAAATGTACACATCAGTGGCTCTGCAATATTCAATATATGTGAGTGTGTTATGGCCTATGTGGAGGCCATTTTTCTTGCATATCCAGTTGTTTTTCAAGAGTAGGTTGGATTAAGTGTAACCTATTTGGACAAAAGGTTCCTGACTCTTTCCACTTATTTGAGGGGGGGGGGGGGTTGCCTATAGTTAGCCTTAAGTCAGTGTAAAGGATTTTTTTTATATTTAATAATATAAAGCTTAAAATTTGGATAAAACTGTTATAATAGCAAAAATATCAGGTTGTTACATATATTTGTTCATTTTCTTTTTCTGATGTTCTTAAAAATGATCTCAAAGAATAATTTTTCATAACATTTCATTTCTTTATAACTCTGGTCATCCTGTGAAGCTTGTCTAATGTTACTGTAGTTTTATTGCAGATTACATATCCCTTTGAGATGCTATGACAAGTAGACAGAATGAGTATGTTTGACATCTCTGCTTTTAATCAAGGTCACAAAGCTGCTTGAGATATTTGTGCTGTGTATGGAGATGACTTAATTACTGACAGAATGATTGGACACTGCTAATCTGTATGTTGAACAAATGAGCAGGCTCAAGGAGACAATTCTGCTGAAAAAAACCTGACTGGCAATACAGTGTGATTATTGAACATGACAATTGATCACCACAATGCTGTTAACATGACCAAACATGCAATTAAAGTACACTTGGATGGGAAGTTCTGACACACCCACCTTATGCTGATATAGCCCTTTGAAACTACTACATTTTTCATTTGCTTTCTAACAATTTGAGGAGTGTTTCATTCAATAACGTGGAACTTAAAACATGGCTTGATGAATTTTTCAAGTCAAAACCTAGTGATTTCTATCATCAAGGCACTAAACAGGGAATTGTTGGCAGGAGGTCATAAAGAATGAAGAGGAATACATTGTTGAATGGTTTATCAGAACTAATGATAAATATTTAAAAAAAAAAAAAAAAATATTTATCTAACCTAAGAACAATAGTCTGGACAATTCATGGAAAAACTTCTCAAAAGTCAAGAGTTAAAAACACCAGTGTATATATGGCATCTACACACAAACTATACATCACTGACTACTTACCATTGGGCCCCTGGAATAACCACTTGGTGAAATACTGTTGTGTAACATGTTATTGCTATACACAGCGCTTGGACTAAGCTCTGCATGACCAGTGTGGGACATGAATGGGTATGCACCTGAAACATACGAGAATTCTAAATTAAGGATATTGTGAAGTTGACTGTATATTCAATAGTGGTTTGTACACAAGACAACACCAATCTGAACGAAACTGAAGAGATCTGACTTACTTAATGGGGGTGCTTTAGCTATGGGTTTCATGCCACTTGAGGGACCTGGTGTAACACTTCCTGAACTGGTTGGGGTGAGAGATTTTGATACAGGAGTCCCTGATTTGTCATTCTGGAAATCAAAAGAAAAAAAAAAAAAATCAGGGATAAAACAACTAATCCATTAATGTAGGAAATATATATAGTGAAGTAAGTTTGGGCAGGAGAGATATTGATTAGAAGGTCTTCACAACAAATGAACCTCTCAATTAAAACAGAATGGTCCATTATTTATCTGAGGTAATGGCAAGGTGTAACATATACTAACTTACTATCAGACAAACAAGTAGAATTAGAATATGATATTGTATTTTTATAAAAATTATAGATTCCTGAAGTAGTGTCTGGAATGTTATAACAACTTGCCAAAAGTGATCCTTAAAAATATTAGGTTGTTACATATATTTGACTGCCAGAGGTCAATTACGAAACATGACTTCAAAAACTAACTTTATAATAACTGACTTTTTTTTTTCAGAGTTTATTTATAACTTCAATTAACATTGTTTTCACACTAAAAGTATCACTGCAAATAAACCTGTTGGTACAAGTTAACTTGTAGCTGGTGTTACAATAAAAACTACCGTCCACAAGTTATCTTGGTTGGCAGTTAATATCAACTCTGAATTTATAGCATAGTTATTTGTAATTGCATCAAAGATATTTGCAAGTCCAAATATCATAGGTCTTGAATAAATAAACTACCACATCACACAAGGGTAAAATAATAAAAAAAAAATGCACCCTTGCCGTTAGAGGCATCCATCATTAGACAAACAATACATTTGATTAAACTGTTGAGTTCTCTATAAAAAAGAGCTAGAAACAAGATCTGGGCTTTGACAATTTTTGGTAGATATCACACACAACACATAGGCAACATTAAGACACTGCTGGTTTATTGCCCACTAAGACCACCCTCGCTACTCATTGACCACTCCTATTAAGCACCTGAGTTACAGTTGCAGAAATCTCTCAATGTATGATGTCATTGATGAAATACCTTGACAATCAAGTGGTTACTATATAATATGCACCTTTAACTTGCCAAGGAATATTTGGAGGAGAGGAAAAAGAAAATCTAATATCTAGCTGATAACTCGTCCATACTTAAATGTAATTTTTTTTTTTTACTTTTTAACATTTTGATTTGTATTCAAAATTTAATCACTTATGATCCAAATTTAACTTTAGAGTCAGCAAGGGCCAAATATCTCAAGTGTGTGTGTGTGTGTATATATGTGTGTGTGTATATATATATATATATATATAAGCTTAAAAACTGTTCCATCTGGCAGCAATTAAGCTAGCTCCTGTGGAGGGCTCTTTACTGGGCATTCTACTTGTTCAGGAGTTTGAGAGTCCCTAAGACTTTGCATATTCTCAGCATTGGAAACTCTCCTGACTGCCATTTGCATGGGACTTTCCTCACTGCAGCCTTGGCCCTTGACTGCAATCTAGTCCTCTGTTGGCCAAGATTTCTTTTTGCAAAGGCATACTGCTATTGTATGTGATAGGCTCAGAAGAACTCAAAATGATCAGTGTATTTAAGAACTGCATTAATATTGAAGTTTAAATTAAGTATTGTTAAATAAAAGGTAAAGACAATTTGGTGTACAAAGGTCCTTTCTTTCCGCACAAACAATTATTTTTCTTTCATGGGTGAATTTTGCTGAATTTAGCAATTGATTTTAATTATTCCCAAATTTATTTCCAAGCTATAAAAACTGTTAACGTACAAAAAAAAAAAAAAAAAAAAAAAAAAAAAAAAAAAAAAAATGAAGAAAATTGCAGTAATGAAAACTATGAAATCCATAATTTCAGGATTGCGAGTCCAGAATGTTTTTAATTTGCTTATGGAGTTGGCCTGATTTCAAAATGGTATGGTATGTTGGGCTATGGCTTCTAAGAGTACAGTTGAAAAAGTGTGACACTAACATTTGTGCATGTGCATATACTTCAAATTATCAAATCCTGGATGTATAGTAAGCAGAGTGTGAAGAAGAATTTGAGAAGAAAAGTAAGCTTTAGATGGCAGGAAATACACCATGTTTGTGGCGTTAACTAAGATTTTACAAAGAAAAGCATAATTTCAACAAGATTCTACAATTTCTAACCTCTTTATGTTTAGATGAAGATGTTGTGCTGGCATGTGATGATGAATCACTTCGAGGACTGCTTCTGTCGTCTTTTTTATGAGAATCTTTAAGAACTTTTTCTCTGGGTGATAAGTCACCATTCACTGGCGAACTGTCCTAAAAATTACAAAAGGAAAAAAGAAGACATTTTATCAGATTCTGTTCTCCTTAAAAGGTTCATTTAGAAATAAGCTTTACTAATCTTAGTTGTAAAAACTATTTTTTTCCGGTATATGTTGAAAAGTAAATGCAGAATTCTAGATATAAAAAGTTTGAGTAGTAGACCATTTATTTAAAGTAGCTGTTTATGTAACATGTATCACAGGTAGGATTTGCTAGTCAAATGTCAAAACTGTCATCCATTCACAGTAGTCAAATCCCTGTTTTATGAACATTACTCTTAACAATTTAAAAATAATTCAGCAAATGTTTTTTTTATTTATGGTAACTGGACTTTTGACAATTACATTACTTGGTTTCTGTTGTTCGATACTGTGCATATGAAAAATGGAACATATCGCAGTCGCCATCATTCTTGGTTTTTTTGGACAACACCAAAGTGAAGTATCTATAATTATCAGCTTAGTTTAATTCTCTCTCTCTCTCTACCCACTACTTCTATCTTCTCTTCTTTCTTTCATTTCCTCACTGAAGTGTCTTTTCTCCTGTTTAATATGCGATCAAAATGGAATGGAACATAATGGTTGCACAAAGTAACAAAGGGAAGGACAAGCACAATTATAGTAAAGATATATATGTGTGTATTTTGACAGGAATTGTTCTTTTAAGCAGATATTGCTAAAAACAAACATTTTGTGGTCATTTTAATGATCATTCTAATGTATGAATATACTTTCACAAATAATGGTTGTTGCATACATGAATAAACTGTCCTAAATTCAGCTGCATTTGATTTAGTTTCCATAAAATAAAATCCACTTCCTAAAACACAAAATAGTTTCTTTATTCACTGCCCCTAACACCCGATGATGACTCAAGCGAGTTGAAAGTTTGGAACACCACATTTATGAAAGGATATTTGTACATGAAAAGATCTTAAATGTAATAGATACAAAATGTCGTTTTTAATAATAGATGTTTAAAAGAGTAATTCCTCTTCAAATATACATGTGTGCGAATGGATGGAAGTTTTGACATTTGCTTAGTAAATCCTACTTGTGATACATGTTACATAAACAGCTTTTTTTTTTTTTACATAGTCTACAACTCAAACTTTTTGTGTCTAAAATTCTGCATCTACTTTTCAACAAAACCTGGAAAAACATTTTTCTTTAAGATTATATTTATAATTCAGTGAGCCTTTTCTTCTGTATATGCTTATACTGTAGGCCTTTAGAGATTTCAAAAGAAATCTTTTTAAAAAATAGATTCCAAAGAGTTTCATGGCTAAATAACAAAATGATAGAAAAGAGATACACAAAAATGTAGTTTTAAGCAAAATAAAGCTGACGTTTTATTCAAAATTCACTTCTACTTACTTCTGCAACATCAACAACAAGGTCTTGGTCACTTTTCTCACCGTCGCTGTCCTGAAAGAAGGCAGGAATACACCATAAAAGTCTTTTTGAGGTTGTAAGAGAGGTTATAAACAAATGCAACTGATATTTTGCCTAAAAAGTTCAGTGGTTCTAGACAGGGCCTCTTTCTTTGTAGGAGAGAGAAAATAGTATTCTATTTTTAATTTGTCTGAAGCATTGTCAAGCATTATTAATTTTTTAATATTTATTTTAATTTTCCATACAAACTATTCAGACTGTCAGTCCATGGACATTACTCAACTGCACAGATTAGAAATAATCCCATAAATTCTCAATGAGATTTGAACTCGCATTAAAATTTCCCACTAATCACTATATTTGGATGCTGATTTGAGTATAAAACTATCTTCTGGAGCAAGAACTTATCAAAATTATTCAAACTTACATTTGGTTTCTCTTCTGCTCGCCGTTTCTTGGAGTTTTCATTAACTTCTGGTGACCGGCTTCGATGTCTGTACTTTTCACGGTCAGCTGGAGATGCAGAGGCTCTCTAAAGGCAAAGAAAGGGGAAAAAAAAAAAAAAAAGAAAGTAAAATATGGCCATTTTCCTTTATGCTAAGATTTCTAAAACATATTTACTCTGAGCATTAGCATACGAAAAACAGGTGAAAGGAAGAAAAAAAAAAAAAAAAAAAAAATTTAATACCATCCAAGAAATAATACCCATGAAGAATCTAAAAAATATAAAAATTCTTGTCTAATACTATTTCTTCAATAAAGGAACTAAAAATTTGCTGAGAATTAAGAATGTCAAAGTAGTTTTAAATTATCAAATTTAGAAAAATAAAAAAAAATAAATAAAAACTGCAAAGAAAATAAAAACAAAAAACAAAAACATTTACTTTACCCAAATGTGAAGTGCATCTGAAAGAATGTTACAAACTTTCAAATCTGTACATTATTTTTTTAAATTGTCTACAATAATATTTTTTTTAAAAAACGTTTTTTGCATCAAGTTTTATATATCAATTAATACCCAAAAGTTCAGAGGATCTACCAATTTGTTTAAGTTGCTAAATTACCTAGTGTTTCTTTTTGTCAGACATGACTAATGTATTAAATACTATGATCAAACATTGAAAATTTATTTTCCATTAAACTATTGTATTAATATATACTAATTTTATTTTAAATCCCTTCTAAGTACTTTATGGTGGGGGGGAAGAAAGTCATTTGATCCTGCTTGTATGCAGAAATTTAAACAAAAAGTGCTAAAAATCATTCCCTGAATTGTTTGAGTGACAGGGACTCATTGTAATGCTTTTGATGCTAGCCAAATGTTTGTTTATGCGATCTAAAAGCAGCTTCAGTTATTCGAACTGAAACTTACAAAATGAAAAATGACATCTAAAATTAGTTTTAACCTTATTTTTATTTTTTTTTAATTAAATCAAATCTCTTTAACTCAAAGGCAGTTTTCTGAATAGAAATTGCATGTAACAGTTGATAAGGAAAAGTCTAACTACTTTTGATCAAAACTTTGAGAGACAGGATATCAGTTAAAGAATCTACTATAAAAAATTATGGTAGAACTTAATTTCCAGGCAAGGTTAGTAATCACACAACTTCTAAACATTAAAAGTACAATTTCAATGAAGACTATTTTATCAAGATAACTGATAACACCTGTGAAATAATTTCAACATTTAAAAAAAGTGTAAAGAACAAGAGACAGCAAATCATGCAAACAATCAGAAACTAAAAACATTAAAAAGCAAAAATCTTTAAGCATACTTCATTTAGTAATACCAACAAATAAAACATGTACTTTGCCAAAAGATTCCCAGAGTTTCAGCCAATAATTATAAAATTCTATGAAAATCTACAAAATTCAAATGATCATTAATCATACTCCAAAATGCAAATGATAAGGTTAATAATCACAACAAAAGTTTAAAAGTTGTTTTTCATTAAATATGAAGGCTACATATAAATTTAAAAAGGAGGGGGGGGGAAGTCACCGAATATCCTATCACAAATAATGATAATAGTTTAAATCATTAAAAAATAAATTTAAATTTTTATATAGAGTGCAGAATGCTAGGGCTTATTGGTTAGCAAGCTAGACTAATTTGTTAATATAGTAAACTGATCTTCATAGTTACTTTACCACCATGGTCTTGGATCAAACAAAGTCCCAGACTATACAAAGTCACAATATAATCCATTTCAAAATATTTAGAGAAATATTAAAATAAAAACCAGTAACATGGGATTTAAAAAATAAAAAAATTCATAGCCAATGTTCAAAATACCCACCATTTTGAACTTAGTATCATAAATTTTCAATAACCATTTTTTTTTTTTGTTTATATTTTTTATACAATAATCTCACCTGCACATGTATAAAAATTCAAAGTCAAATTTAAGGATTTTTCTATTTTAATAGCACTCCAGTGTTCTAAAATGTCATTCAAAAATTTGTGCAAAAGTGCTACCTTGTTGAAAACACAGGGATTTTCTTGTTCTATTTATTTGAAAACAATCCAGCATCTTTCACTATTGACAGTATCAAAATTAAAAATTAATGAAATAAAAAGCAATGAGTTTCTGCATCAATCCTAGAAACATTTAACTCAGCCTCATGTATTTTTGATTGCATTTTTCTAAGAAAAAAAAAAAAAAAAAAATCTTAGATTTGAGTATATTTTTTCAAGTCATAAGATACAATGACAGTCGTAACTGAATCAAGAAAATGCTGACTATAATTTTTAGGTGCTGCCTATAAAGAGTGATCTAACCAAGTGCTTGGTTGCTTACTTTTACATAAAGACTTTTTGTCAAGATATCTGGCGATTGTGCAGGGAGGAATAGATTCATGACAGTCCCAAAACAATTTCATTTTATGCTGATAGCCATTACCTGCAACATACCAGTTTATTAGAACCTTCCCCATATTTTTTTTTATTAAAAAAAAGTTTATTTATAATAATTCTTTGTTGCATAATGATACGTAACATTTGTAAAATTAAAAATTTAGTATAAAAAGCAAAATGTTTTCTTTCTAAACAGTAGATTGTTAGAAAAAGAGGAAAAAGAATTTGTTTATACAAGCTTGAAAAGCAAGCAAAAGGAACACACGCACAGCAACATTTGTAGGGTCAATGCAAACTAGACATGAGAATGCACACACAAGCAGTTTAGGGTGGAGGTTTGTAAGTAGAGCAATTTTTTTTTTTTGTTGATTTTGAGCAATGGGAAAGGGTATTAATATATATATATATATATATATATATATTTTAAGTGAACTTCCTAGCAAAAGCATGTGTACCTTAACTTTGCAGAGAGGCAACGACGAAGAGCTGCTGAAGCCCACGATGTGACCCCACTGGAAGAGAGAGAAAGAGAGAGTTTAAGTCTCTGGAGATTTAGAAAGGACAAGCTGAAGAAAGCTGAGAGAGTAGGAAGAGATAAAAAGGATTGTGAAATTGTATATGAGAAGGGGGTACTGATGGGGCATGGGGGAGATGAGAAAGTCAGGGTAGGGGGAGTGAATGAAAAGGACTGCTCCAAATGGAGAAATTGGTATCAATTTTTAGAACTTTATATTTAACATTGTATCTAACACAAACAAGGAATGTTGCACACTTATTTTCCCAATTTTGTTAGTATTTTTGCCCATAAATTCCTCACAAAGTTGAAAACCAAAATGAGTGTAGTCGATCTGAACATTTTACAAGGTTCTCATTTCATGTTTCAAAGTAATGATTAGGTATATGTAAAAACTGATAGAATATTATATGAAATCCAAAGTAAAAGATGAATGCAAGGAACATGGCGACA
>OZ010576.1:60537782-60682782 GCA_963932145.1 Acanthosepion lycidas
TACAGCCACTAAACAAAAACCAGACTTTTGTAATCAAATGCTCTTAATTGTTATGTTAAATGATTGGTCTCACAATATGCATTACTTGATCTGCTTTTCAAACTTAGAATAAATATTTTTAATTTGCAGATTGACAGATGTCTAATCTAATATTTGTCTGTCTTGGGAGATGAAAGAGTTGTACTTTGAGTGATGTCTCAAGACAGCATCTAGACTGCTACTTCCTAGTACTCCAGCTTATAAAGAAGACTGGGTAGATATAGAGGACAGACTGTTGCCTATACAGTAGGTACCCATCTTTCCATATAGCTGAAATAGTTTAATGGAAAGGTGAGTGCCAAGACAAATGGTTCTAGTGACATTGCAGGAGTTGTTAGGCTACTGCTGAATATAGCCATGAACTGTCTTAGGGAATCTAAATCTATACCCCCCGCCCTTGTGATTGACTTCTGAAGCCTTTTCCACAAGTAGGTATAGGCATAAGGCAGAGGAAGTAATAAAAAAAAAAGGAAAAGAAAATATGGGGGGGGGAGAGAGAGAGAGAGAAAGATTTTGATATAAATAAAAGGTGATTGGCTTGTTATTTAAAAGAAAATGTGTTTAATATCTGTTAAAACTGCTGTTTTCTTAAGACCAGATGATATCTGAATATTTTCTTTTATCCTCTGAAACTTTTTTTTTTTTTAACAAAATCAACCTCAAATATTAGATTAAAATATATTTAACTTTGAGAATTAGCATAAAAAGTCAAAGAAAATTAATGGAAATTTGTTCAAAATTATTTAGATTTGATAACTACACTAACCAAAAAAAAAAAAAATCTTAATATGCAGCATCAATAGGATTAGATATTAATTAAATATAGAAAATGTACAGTAAAAACAGGAAGGAAAAATATTTAGTCTGACAGGTTCTACAAAGATGGTTCAGAGTAGTAAGAATAAGAATAAAAAGGGATATTGATCTTAATTAGAGAAGTAGAACATGATATATGAGTAGTTGCTGAAGATATCAGGGAATACTTTTTTGCATAATGGGAAGAGAGATAGAGAGAGTGTTGGTGGAAGGTTCCAGTGCCAAAGCAATGAAGTCCATCTGATCTTCATTTGAGTAGGACAACATCGTCATTGACTGATAATGTTTGTCTAAGGTGAATATGAGAGTTTGCGGGGAAAAAAAAAAAAAAAAAAAAAAAGAAAAAAAAAGAAGCCACCCACTCCGAGACAAAATCCGAGCTTAGAGGCAGGAGGAGATGACATTATGACAAAGGAGATTGTAAACAGTTATGCAAGTATGTGCATCAGTGCACGTGTGTGTGTGTGTGTGTATACACACACACACACAAAAATAACTTGTGAGATCAGGGTAGGTGCATGCTATGTGGTGTAGCACATCTAATCCAATGCCAGTGGCCATCAACAAACAAAGGAATTGTGAATGCCAGCAATGACTGTTTGCACAGATCTATTCCCACAAACAATCCTGTATGTGCGTGTGTGTATACACACGAAAGTTGATTTGTGCTCGAGATAAGAGAAGGGAGAAAATAAAAAGGTAAGAGGAGAAAAAGGCATGTATGGAAAAGGTACCCTCCATGGCAAATATTAGCTTTTCACTTCAGGGGCAAACATCTAATATCTTGTAATAACACTTGTGTGAGCCCAGTGTTTGAGTTTCACACCAAATTCCTGCTACTTAGCTTAATTCAGTTGGTGGTGAACACACACAAAGAGAGAGGCAGCTCCCAGTTGGTAGCCTGCTTATATTGACACTGCCTGTGGACTCACTGCAAACAAATAGGGGTGGTTAGAGAAAAAAATAGTAGCAATAAATGAAGGGGAAAAAATTGGAGAGAGAGTAAGAATGGATAAAAAAAAAAAAAAAAAAAAAAAAAAAAAAAAAAAAAAAAAAGGATGGGAGCAGGGATAAAATGAAATCCCACTTTTGCTTTTCCGTTCACCCACAATGCTTTGCACACAAAGAAGTGTGTGATAACAGAATATAACAGTTGTTGGTGATGGTGGCCCTTGACTAGACTTGGGAAGTCATTGAATGAATACTTCAATCTCTTTCCTCTTGTGGTATATAAGCTGTGGAGATTGATGGGCAGTGGTGGTGATGGAAACAGTTCAGTTGCCCTCAGCAACCTAATGATTGTTGAAGGAATGAGGTTGGTATCTTTGACATACAAAGTTAAAGTGAATAGATATTGTAACAAAATATCACTTTTGTTATGAGAGGAATACGAGGAGGGACAAAGTTAAGAAAAAACAGTGTAGAGACCTAAAGAAATTATATAGAATGATCCAACTCCCTTAAAAAGGGAGAGAGAAGAAAGCAATTATTTTCTGATCATCAATGTTTAATAAATGTGAGACCTACAGGGATTTATTGGTCATCTCATGATCATAGAATATAACAGTCATTTTCTTTTCTCCCAAACATGCTAAGATCCTCTGATACAGGGTCACATTTTATGATAGGGCATCTTTAAATTCATAGGTTCTTGCAGTCATTGCTACAGACATCATGAGTAATACTGACCATGACCCTCTGTGTATGATGAGAAGGTACTTTTTCAAGGATGGATCCCTGGTCACGGTGCTTCAACTATTAGGGTCATAAATTAACCTAAATTTTTGGCTAAGACCCAAGTGTTCCAACTGTCCCTATCAATGTTGAATATTTGCAGAAAGTTATTGCCTGGGTAGAAAAGTTAGTTATGGGGGAGTGCTTTATTTAAGTTCCAACTCATCTACACTTCTGTTCACATCAACCATTGACAAGTCAATGATGAACTCTTGTCCAGAATAATTGGCAATAGGACAAAGCAGAGGGAGATTAATGTCTTTCTTAAAGGAATTAGTGCAAAGTGAAGAAGCAGCCTTGATTAGAATTTAAACTGCTGAGTGTTGTGTGCTGATATTTCATCTGGTGTTTCCAATACTAAAATTTCAAGCAAAGCATTCTCTCACGGAATCACAAATGTTTTTGCATTTAAGATTAACACTGACTAAACTGTTTGCAGAAAGAGGGGTAGGCATATTCATTGTCTGCTATAGGTAAAAATAGAATAATAATGATTCTGAGCATCATTCTTGATAATAATCAAGGCCTGACAAAAAGAATTAAGTGATAAGCATTTAATGTGTTCATTAGCTTCACAATTTAAGAGTTCTATAAAGCAAATCACATTTTTCATAAATTTTATCAGGCTTGCAAGAAAAAAAAATTTGCAGGTGTAAAATTTGAGAGTACTTGTATAAATAAAAAAACAGACGAACATACAAGATCATGTGCTAAAAGATGAAAAAAAAAAAAAAAAAAAAAAAAAAAAAACTATATCCCCCTTAACTCTTAAGAGAAACAAAAAAATTACTAAACTTATTTGATGCATTTTATTCTCCCTCATATTATATATATATATATATATATATAAATAAAACACTAATAGAAGACAAATAGACTGAATATGTGTTAAGTTTGTTTGGCTAAGTTGCTATTTGCAAGTTAAAACAAATTGTTCAGTGGAAAAACAAGACAAAAAAAAAAAAAAATGGAGGATGGAGCTGGAGAAGATAGCATATAATCAGTGTTGTTGGTAGGAGTGGGAGGATTCAACAAAGCAAAATAAGAACCAAGAGTTTAGTAAGGTGAATGTTGGGAAGGAGGTGTTAAGGAATTAAACCAAAAATACAGGAGGAGGGAGGAAAAAAAAAAAAAAAAAAAAAAAAAAAAAAAGAGACAGAGACAGAGAGAGAAAGAAAGAAAACCAAACATGACGAATTAATAGCAAAAATTAAAGCATGTCAGATGATTTGTCTCTCAGGAATGAAAGCCAGAAAATTATAGGCAATTACCAGGGAATGGAGGTGTAGACCAAATATATTAAGGTTAGAAAAAAAAAAAAAAAAAAAAAAAATATGCATTTCATTTTGTATTTCTGAACAGAAAAAACTTAGTTTTTCATAATGCCAGACATTTCTGCTCATTTATCAAGGAGAGTTGTGTGTGTGTGTGTGTGTGTGTGTGTGTATATATATATATATATATATATATATATATATAAGAATGTTCACTCTTCAACATTGAGACCCAGGTTTGATTTGCCCCAGAAGGTGACTTCTTGATGTTATTGAAGAGAGGATACCAGCATGAAAGTGATTGGAAAACCATACCATGATTTGTCCCTAGCCTTGTGATTAAAATTGGGCAAGTAGAACTGTTCCGAGGCCATTGACGGATGTGCTAACACAAAGTCACAAGACAACATGACCTAATGTTTGAGCATACTGGCCTTGTTCAAACTATCAATCACACCAGATTATGCACTCTCACAGAAACTGTATGTCCACTCAGCACAGTTCCTCTGGGGTGCCAAAGAAACAAATGTTCCTGAGCAGGAGCCTACAAGAGATTAGCTAGCTAGCTACCTGAGCAGACAGGTGTGCACGTAAAAACACACTATATATATACACACACACAATCATTCAAATCATGCATAGACAAACTAGAATTATGATACACTTACACACAAATTATATACACCAATGCTGCTTGAAGAATCAAATGCAAAAATAAAAATCAGAAATTTTCTTCTATATCTCATTCTTTGATGAAGCTTGAATAAAAGCAAAAGATGTTAGATTTAGGTTTCCTCGTTGTTCATTATATCATTCTGTCAGATTCCAATCTGTATTTGATCCCAATCCATATACATGCATGTTGATTGCTTTGGTAAAATACTTTGTGAAGGACCAGATTCAAAACTTTAATGATTTTAGCTAGTGACAGAAAGATTTTTGATTGTGTTAGATGCTTAAGAAAAAAGAAAAAAGAAAAAAAAGAAAAAGAGATTTAAGCATTTGTTAACAGGGACATTGGTATAAAAAGATTTAACATCTAAAGCAGCCATGAATTTATTATTCATCATTATTCCCCTTTTTTTTGAACAGATTGCCTAAATTTTTAATGTGATGGGCTGATTGTTTCAAGGACTTGGAGAGACATCAAATGTTTGTGGGGAGTACTATAAGGAAGGCTGCTCACCTTGTTATAGGCAATGATTAGTAAGATTGTTTTGTAAATCATTATAGATGTGTAGTAAATCTGATCATCACTGGATTCCTGGACATGTTGCCTTATGTCACACTAAGATGAGTGAAGACAAACATAAGACACACACACACACACACACACACACACACAGAAGGAAAAAAAAGTTATTTCCTGGAATCTAATTAATTAGCCCATATCAAGTTTGTCAATGAGAAGTGTTACTATTGTCTAGACAGTAAGACAATTATGGTAAAGTGGTTGTCCAAAGAACTCTTAGTCAACAACTGCAGCATGTCCATGATAAAGCATTTATTTAGCTAATCTGGTAACAGAATAAAGTGGAAGTGAGTAGATTCTTTCTTTCCTCAAAAGCAGTACTAAGTGAACACAAACAACCTCAGGCAAAGACTGACTTATAAAAAATAAATTGTATAATGACTATCAACTAATTTCTGTTGCAATTGAGTGATAATTCTCTTATGTTTCAGGTGGAGTGTACATGCCTCAAAGATTTGTGATGCTATTTTCTCCAGCCATTTTCAACACATTTAAAGCATCATAGGAGATTGCTGAACTTTAGAACTGATAAGTTTTCATTATTTCATATATAATTCTGGTTGCTGTTTTTGTTTGTTTTTTTTTTGTATACGTCAGACAATACCTGTTTTAGCCTTGTCAGACATTCCTTTTTATACTAGTCATGATATAGTTTGACTGCTATGAAAATAGAATGAAGACCATAGAATCCAACATGCACCTGAAGAAAGCTAAAAGGTTTTAAATGAAAAGTTAAAAGTTAACCAAATATATGGAATAATTTAATGCACTTACACAAAAAAAAAAAAAAAAAAAGACCCTTTTAAACACCTATTCTTGATTATATAAGCATTTAACAACCACAGCTACTATTAACATAGATACCTCCACGAAATCGCTAAAAAATAGAGCATAGTCTAATGAAAAAGACGCCAAACTTTATGAAAACAAAAAAGTATCGTCTAAATGCTTATGTTTTTATAAAGAGGATAGACCAAATTTTTTTTTAATTATTTTTAAAAAATTTTTCCATCTTTTTAGAATATTCTAAATTTTGATTTAAAAACCTTGTTTCTCTTTATTGCAACAAGAGGTAGTAAATAACAGATAATTTTTTGCGCATTTGTTTTGTATTACACACATTAATTTGGAAAATCTTGCAAAAATAAAAATAATTGTCAGATGTTAATGAAACTTTCAGAAACTATTCACAGATGATCGAAATTATTATATGTTTTTTTTTTTTTAAAGTCATGGCAGAAATATTTTTTTTTTTATATTTATTAACAGCCCCATAACTAATTTTATGAAAAACTCTAGAAATTCGAGCGCATCGGGTTTAGTGATTACAATAGTTAAAAGCAGAAGGCTTTGAAGAATGCAAATCGTTTTTTTCGTTTTTTTTTTTAATTGGAGCCAACGTACCTGAAAATCAGCTCTGTATTGTAACATACAAAACTCAATAAAACAAATATATTATCTAATTTCAAATGCTTTTATTTGTTTTAATTGTTTTTATGAATATGGACAATATTTTCTGAAAGCAAAAAATTTTTTCAATGAAAATTGAATTTTTAATACAATTATTTGTTATTTCTTTAATTACAATAGATTTTTACATTAAGTTTTTAAAAATATTATAACATTAGTTAAAAGCACCATCAACCTTTCAAAGTGTCCATATGAGATTGTCTAGCGCTTTGAAAATTGTATCGTTTAGACCAATCAGAAGATCCACAGTAATTAAAAAATGTAATTTTTGTGCTTATAATCGGGCGGTAATTACAAAGTATGGAAGACCAACCAGAATACAATTTAGTTGCATTATTTGAGTTCAGCATTGTTCTCCGCTGTTAAGGCTTTTACTTTTGCGAAACACGTATGGAGAAGTTAATTTGATTTTTCAATTTCAACTGAGAAGGGTACCTATAAGTATCAGTATCATCTTATGAAATTTATCTATTGCTAAACTTTAATTTATATGATCTTATTTTTATATTAATCTCAGTTATGACATTTTTCCATAAATGAAATATCAAAATTAATAATAGAATGAATGGAAATACAAATAACACAGTAAAATGTAATAAATGTACATAAAATTATAGTATTTTATGTACACTTCTGATAAAATTTCATAAGAAAGGTACCTATAAATTAATTAGATACCTTTTTCTTATGAAATTTAATCTCTTAACAGTCTTATTTTTTAATTTCTTTATATTTTCCATAAAGCATCGTAAACGTAAAGATGAAAGCTAAGTACAAAAAAAAAAAAAAAAAAAAAAAGGAAAAAAAGAAAAAAAAAGAAAAAAAAGAAAAAGGAAAAAAAAAGGAAAAAAAAAAAAAGAAAAAAAAAAGAAAAAAAGAAAATTAGAGCGCTGAAAGTTTTCCTTAAAAGTAACGAGGTAAATAATTTGTTCACTTAAATCTAAATAATTTCACTTCCTTCCATCCATAGAAAGAATTATCCTCCCGTAAGTTATCTAAACGTCATGAATGTGTCTTTTGTCACCTGTCAAGCGACGCGAAAGGTGACTGCTTTGTTTTATTTTCAAATTACATTTTTTCGGTGCAGAAGCCAAGTTAAGCTTGGTTCAAAATATTTTAAATAAACATAATTTCTGATTTTATTAAAATCAGTTTTGAAAAAATGATAATTGATTTTTAAAAGAATATCAAAGTCAGATTTTCATCTTTTTTATCAAATCGAAAAAAATGATTGAAAATGATTATCTGTCCTTTTTTTTTTTGGCAACAAAAAAAAAAAAAAAAAAAAAAAAATAAATATTTTTAACGAAAATTTCAGACGTGCTAGGAACGATTAAAAAATACCCCCAAAATACTTTGATCTTTCCTCTTTAATAATAATATGAGCATTAGACGATAAAATTTTGTTTTCGTCAAGTTCGGCGTCTTTTTCATCATGCTATGCTCTTTTGTTTACATTTTCGTGGTGGTACCTATATTAACAGCATGTATACAATTTGTGGACCTTCTGTCAATAGAAACAAACAAATGCAATGAATAGACGATACAAGTCAATATGTAGTGTCAATGCAGTGATGTGCAAATTGTGTTAAAATGCAATTTCACAAATGTACAAGTATGCATTTAATGAACTATATAAAACATGCACAAATGAAATTTTGCTAACAAAGACCTAAAACATTAATAAATGTTAAAGTTTAATAGAAAAATAATTGCAAGAACTATGTAATTGTGAGAAGTTAAAAAAATTTAAATTACAATTTTTAAAATGACTGCCACCAAAATATGTTCCCTACCTAATGGAGACGTGCTTACATAGGGAACTGATGTCCAGATCCAGAATAAGCTTTTGTTTGCTCCAAGGATCAAAAATAGCGATATTCAAAGCACATTTACAGAAAAGTAGATTACTATGTGTAGTTGATATTCAATTGGAGGAGGAAAAAAAAAAAAAAAAAAAAAAAAAAAATCAGATATCTACCTCATATGCACATGCAAATAAAATTAAGAAATCTAAGAATGAGTGACCAAAAAAGTTAATGAAACAATCACGGAGTTTATACCCCATTTTTTGTTCCATGTGAGAAAAAAAAAGAAAGAAAAAGATAAAAGCAATCACAATTGGATTAATAAAAAATAAATGTAGATGCAAAAGTCAGAGAATGTTGGGTTCACAAGTTTGGCAAAGCAGGAATATTTTCTTGGCAAAATGATTGTTTCCTAGGAAGTTCTTAAAAATGAATACTTTCACCCCCACCAATTACAAGTTATACATTCATTGAGAAAAAACAAAAAGTGTCAAAAGGATGGTTTTTTTTCTCTTAACATGGCTGTAATAGCCATGTTAAGAGAAAAAAAAAAAAAGCTATTTTTAGAATTTTATTAAAACCAAAACTGGATTTATGCATTTTTTTTTTTTTTTTGAGAATTGACAAGAAAAGAATGAAACACTATTTTATTAAATGTTTTATTTACAAGAATAACTTTACATATCTCTAAAAATATTAAAAACTATATATTTATTAGACTTTAATTATAAGAATAGTGTTTAATACTTTTGTTGTCAATTTAAGAAAAAAAAAAAAAAATAAAAAAAAAAATGAATAAATTCAGTTTAATATATTTGGGTTTTATTAAAATTCTAAAAGTAGCTTTAAAATTTTTTTTTTTTTTTTTTTTTTTAAATACAGAGAGAGTATGCAGTAATAGTGTCAAGAGAACTATCCTTTTGACCCATTAATTTTTTGCAGGTATGAATGTTAAATTTTGTCAAACAACTGTTGAAGCAAAAGCAAAGATGTCATCTACAAAGTGGCTACAAAAGAAAGTCAAAGAAAATTTAAGACTAAAACAAAAATAAGATATTGATGCCCACAATGCATAGTCTTGTAGAGAAAATCTTGAATGTTGTTATGGTATCTTACAGATATTCAATGTGTGCACTTGTAGTAATTGTAAAAGGATTGTTTAGTTGCCCACAATTTCCTAAAACATGTTCTAAAATGGTGTAAAAATAATGGAATACATACTGTTTAATTTAATATAAATAATGACATCTCATCAGCTTCTACAGACGCATTACTTCACTGCTTGCCAAATGTTCATTGACAATGGAAAACCTGATATTATAACTTTTGGCCTATTGCCAAACACATTGTTTATATTGTTTTATTATAGTACACCATGATGCGGAGCCATTATAGCTCAAGTTCAATAAATTTTTGTAAATTTATTTTTTTAAAAATCCTTTCTGTATACATCCCTCAACTTTGTGTGTATATAAATAAATGATAACCAACCCACCAAAAGGGAAATAAATAAAATTAAATAATAATCAAACTATATGAATGCATGAATAAACACAAGTTATTCAACAGTGAATAATTAATGAATAACTGCAAAACCCCTTTAGTAATCAATAATGAATTAACCCCATACAATAGCTATAAAATAACTGCATTCTGGATCATAATTATTTCTATGTCTTTAGAATAATTTAAAATGTAACTGTTCCAGCCTATCCAATAACCATTAGGATAACACTATAAACTGGAAATATCTGACTTGCTACTCATGATGACCAATTGACCAGCATATATAAATAGTTGAGCTGTCAACATATGTGGCCTGAAAATTGCATTCAAGCATTAAACAGACTGTTGCCACTCTGCATTGATCTCAGTAGCCACTCATAATTGCACACACTTTTGCCACATACTAAACCAAAAGTTCACTTTCCAGAATGCCTGCCTTAAACAATTGACAATGCTTACTCAAGTAAGCAATTTGATTTTCAGTAGGCACCCTTCTGTTTATGAGTATCTATAAGATTTAGCTGAGCTAAGTAAACATCTATTTCCAAACTCCTTTTGCCTACATAAATTATTCACGTTTGCAGAGAAGTGACTCCAGAAGTGAATACAAAGTAATAATTTGATATTTCTTTCTTTTAAAAAGAAAAATTTGAAAATATTTCTCAAATTTCCCAAGCCAGATAAAACAGAATCATGAAGTAGATTTTATAAGCATTGATTTTCTGAAAGGACATCAAAAGGACTCAAAACTAGTCAACATTCAAGAAATGGGAAAAAAAAGTGTAATGCCCCCAAGATGATGAGTCTAACAGAAAAAAAAAAAATATATATATATATATATATATATATATATATATATATATATGAGACACAGATAAAAAGTGAAGTACTCAATCCATGAAAATATTTATCTCTTTAGTAGAGAAGCAGAAATAATAAAAAAATGGTGTATAGATGGTGAAGGGGAAGCATCTTAATAGTGAAGCTGTTTATCAGATGAAAATGCTTACACATCAAGTCATGAGTGGTGAACTGAGGTCCAGCCTCTTGTTAATTTCCTACAGTGTTATATCACAAATACATTGTCCACACATACAAGAAGCAATCTTGCAACTTTGTAAATATTCTATACCAACTTAATGTGAAGTCAACACCTTTACTTAAAACTTCAGAGAGGACCTATTTGGAAAAAAAGAAAAGTTTTCATAACAATCAACTTAGAAACAAGAAAATACTAAAAGATCTTAAATCCTCAAATGTTTAGCCATGTCATTTTTTTTGTTACCAGGACAGAAATTGAGATTTACTATGGAAGTAAAAGGGAGGAAGAACAAAAAAAAAAAAAAAAAAAAAAACCCCATAATAGACTTTATGGCTTGACAGGAAAGAATCCCTATTTGAAATGGTATCAATTTGGAACTGTTCCTTAACATGGTGACTACCACAAAATGCATATGCGCTTCTTGTGGTAGAGAGTATATTGGCTCTGCACATATAGTGTTCTACAACTTTATTTAAAGCAATGTAAACAACTATGACAAACTTTTTATAAGCAATTATAAAATTTTTTCACCTTTTTAAACATTGACTTGTAGAGACTTTTTTTAAATTTTTTTTTAAGAGGGGTGGGAAAAAAATAAAAATAAAAAAAAATGAAGATGCAGCTTGTGCTAAACAGCACGCATCATTCAGTTTATTAAATATAATTTTATTTACCAAGACTCGAGCTTAAGTAGTTTTATAATTTCTCATGGTAACTAACAAAAACATACACAGCATAACATAAGAGTTTAAATAAAAGCAAGTTTCTTCAAAATAAAATTTTAAAAAGTTTTTTTTTTTTGTTTTTTTTTAAACAAAGAGAGGAATTTAAAACACCTTTTTATAGCTGACCATTGTTGAATAATTTTAACAATTGGAAACCAGTTTTTAAGAAACTCAGTCCCTGCCTCTAATAAAAAAATGACTACCTGCCAAAAGACCTTAAAAAAAAAAAAAAAAAAAAAAAAAAAAAAACTCAAAGAAAGAAAAAGGCAAACACCTAAGTGGTAAATAACAGTGCTCAATGCCTATTTTCTTTAGGCAGAGCAAAAAATGTTTCACAGCATCAATCCTCAATGAAGCACAGGCTAGAGCTGCCACTCAAGTAGCATGCTCTAGTGATATTCAGGTGACTTGAACTGTACCTAGTTGAGGAGATAGACATATTTAAAAACACCCCTTATTCATTATTTTATTTTTTTTAGAATTAATCAGTTAAACCATAGCACAACTCAGTTACAGAATGTTTTCACTTATCACTAAAAATCTAGTTTGCTCTCCAAAATCTGGAAATTGTCTTAGAAGAAGCACTGATCTAAATAAATAGCTAACCAAAATATACAAGTGTGATCAATGTAAAATAAGGTTAAAAGAAACTTAAGATTTCAAATTTAAAGTATCTATTTAGTTAAACATTTTAGAAACATTTAATAAGATTAGATACATCAATGCATGTGTGCATTATATCAACCATCTTTCAAAACATTTCTATCATGTTTTTAAGTAAAAAAAAAAAAAATCTTTTGTTTAATAAAAATACATGCTAGAATTAAACTAATTGTTTCATTTCTTGAGCTTTTTTATACATACTTGTGTTTGCTGTTTTAAAATTTAAGACAATAAAAAGCCCAGGTAAGAGCGGGAAAGATGATTTTCAAGGAAGTAAGCCCTTCAGATATGGAAGATTGACACGATTCCTATTTTCGTATAATGCTAAAATTTAATTTAAAATCAAAAAGGATGACAAAATTTTAAATCCACCAATTACAGTTTCTTTAATATTAAATATCTGAATTTCCATTACTGCCACAAAACTGGACATTTACTGGATTCTTTCAGAAAAAGGAATGATTTAGTGAATTAAGCTTCTTTTAAAACCAGTCATAAAAAAAAAACAAAAAAACAGTTAAGATACATTAAGTGGATATTGAGAATGAAGCTGCATTGGTTGAGCAATTAAAAGGCAAACTGTGTACATCATTAAAATGGCATAAGTTGACTGCTAAGCAGGGAGAACATCAAAGTATACTGTTTCCTTTGAAGATGCAAACATGTCAGCTCAATTGCAGTGAGATTCAACAGGTCCCTTGTCACTACACTGACACAATCCTCTCTTCCTAGGGAAAGGGTTTCATCAAAAGATAGAGAGGAATTTAAGAAAAAAAGTATATGCATAGTAGAAAAATGTCAACAGGTGAAAAGAGAGTAAGTAAATGTGCATGGCAGGGGAGGTGGAGAAGTGCATATTGGTAGTTTTGTTTTATCTAAGATGCACATAAAAGGCTGAGTAGTTTCAATTTATTTAATATACTAAATTGTTCTAACTACTCTCCCATTATATTATATATATATATACACACACACACACAAAGATAACTATTTTTCCCCTTCCACAATACTTTAGCATATGTGAGTTTCCGAATAAAATTTCCACAAGTAACAAAATATGTTGGCTTAAGTTCTCCTTGTTTTTTCTTTATATTGTCTTTACAGGTATATTTGAATTTATACAGTATGTATGTACACTTTTCATATGGTGTAAAGAAAAAAATGTTTTATTCCTATTAAGTGTCTTAAAGTTGTTGTTGGTTCTGTATCAGCTCAACGTTTTAGACAATCTAAAATAATAGTCAAACTGGTTTAACAAAATGATGACCAGAGAGTCCCTGGTGCTGAACTAAACCAAGGTTAATAGACAATCACACACACACACACACACACACATTCATATGTATATAGCAAGGAGATCCATCAGTAAATGGGCATGCCCAAGATAAGCATCTTTCTTGGGTATTTTTTTTTCTCTTTTGTTTTTTTGTAGAACTCACATGTGTGACTTTCCACTGCTTAATGAGACAGCCCTACAAATATTGTCAACTGAAATGGCAAGAAGCACATATTTACCAGCAAGCACAGTTAAAAGTCTGTGGACATATACACAAAGAAAGAAAGAAAGAAAGAAAGAAAAGGCAGTTTGTGTGTATTAGGCAATGGAAAGAGTGATTCTAAAGAAGAGTAAAGATAGCCTTTCATTAGACAGGGACAGTAGTGAACAAACACAGCTCATATAGCAGTGTAAACAAGAGCCCAAACTCACAGCCTGTTCAATTCTGGATAAACATTGCCAAAATCCCTTGGCAAATATGCAAAATATTACACAATGGTGTAGTTAAAAGCAAGATGTGCGTATTAACAAGAGGAGGGAAAAAAAAAAAAAAAAAATACACCAAAGCAATCAGACAGCATGATGGTGACATGATTATTGTTTGAAAAAACGAATCAATGAGTGAGACTGGGGTTGGTGGGAGAGAGGAAAAAAAAAAAAAAAAAAAAATGAGAGGGATTGGGGAAGAGTTCTTCATCCAATTCTGCTGGATAATAATGTTAGCTTATTTAACCATTGTCATCTTCATTATCTTAGTTAGAGAAACATCAATTGTTTTGTTTGCTTGGATTTATAACAGAATTTTAATTGGTATAGTAGTTTGTTGCCTTCATGCAGAGGAGAAAGAAGAGTGAATGATGCTTATTCTATATGAAAGGAGTGAGAGACACAAAGGAGGGGAGAGAGAGAAAGATCTTATATATAACCAAAGTACTCATCTAAGACAGTAAGGTTTCAAGACTAGTTATGACAGTCAAATGATTTCTTTGTACTGATGCTGGGCTTGCCATAAATGCATAAAGAAATATATTTTATACCAAAGTGAACCAAATGGAGTGTATAACTAAAATGTTTATTTTACAATATTCATTGTCAATTAAAAAATTATTATTCATATGTATTAAGGTTAATTTTTCTCCCAACAGTAATTGTTATTGTGGGGGGGGATCTTAACAAGAAAGTACATTTATAAGGACTACATTTTCCTTTAACACTAAAACCTTCTCCTGGCTGCATCAAGTATGTATAGATGATTGCTGACTATATGAAACAGCACAACTTGCATATACACACACAAAGCTCTATCACTCACCTTAATTCCTGGCTGCTAACAATTCCCCTCACAATTTTAAAAATCATACATACAGATTGAATTCAAAATTTGCTTAAACAAGTTTTAGGCTTAGAAGTGATGAATTAAATTTTCTCCTGGTTACTTAGAAATGCTTAATTTGTTAATACAAAATGATGAAAGCCAAGTGGGGAGAATTTTTAAAATCAGTGGATAGCTGAAATCTCATCTACGTATCCCAAATTTAAATATATCCAGTGGTTAAAATATGATAGAATGTCAAAGTTCTCAATCCAACCAAAATGGTATAAAAAATGTCTGATGTTTAGTTATATTTTAATCATTAATGTCAATAAAACTTGACATATTTGTTTAACAAATAGAGTTTACGTGTGCGAAAATGAGTGAGTGAGAGGCCAGAGTGCACTCACAAACCTACAAAGTTCAGTTCCTCCCACCTGCTTTTTTGAAATTAGAGATTGAATTTTTTTTTGTCAAATGCTCCCTTCAGGATGTGGGCAATTATGGTCCTCCATAACTTCTCATCCTTTGTTGCTCTAAGCAATTTTTGTTCTCTTACTATCCATCTTAGTCCCTCTCGTTATCCATTTAGACAAGTTTTGTTAAGTTACTTGCTGCTTCCGTCCTGCACTGCAAATATGTGTGATGAGTATCCTATTGACCCCCCAATGTTTTGCACATGCATTATATGATACACACATATAGTATTATATATATATATATATATATATATATATATGTGTGTGTATAAAATGAAAGCCAAGTAGGGATGACCTGATGATTGCATTTAGCATGAAACTTTACTTCAATGTCCATTTTATATATATATATATATATATATATATATATATATATACACACACACATAACTGACAAGGCACTGTGATCAAGCTTTTTATGTTTTTCTTGCATTCACAAAAAGGCTTAAATTGTGTCTTGTCAGTTGTATTCAATGAAGCCTATATAAAAGAGGGAGTGCTGCCCAAATACACACACACACACACACACACACACACACACAATGAGAAAATGGTGTATTAGGTGGGTGTGAATAATGGGGGAGGAAAGACTAAAAAGGAAAAAAAAATGGTGATGAGGATGTTACGCTGAATAATGCATCAATCTGGATTTGTATATAAGGCAGTGGTGTACATGATTTGATGGCAAGTGGGGAGGGGGGGGGGGGGTAAAAAGTAGAATTAACTGGGATCAAATCCAGGCAGAGACTATTGTTCACTTTTTACTGATGTCATGGCAAAAAGGCACATCACTATTCCCTGTACTGTCATTACCCAACACCTTGACAATGGTTGATGAAAATGGGTGAGTGAGCACTTGGCCATACCACTCTCCCATCACTACCTTACCTGCTCAGGCAGTAGCAATAAGAAGCTGTTATGCCCATAGTCAAAATGAAAACACAGAAAATCCCCAATTCAATAAGTTTGGGATGATACAATTGTAGAGGGGAGAGAAAAGAAAAGAAAAAAAAAAGTGTAAATATATAACTATGATTATCAAGAGGGAAGACAAAAAAAAAAAAAAAAAAAAAAAAAATGACAGTAGATTAAAAAGTTAAATAATCTTTATTCTTTGGGTACAATGGATTTTACAACAGGAATATTGCTGAGAATGACATTTCAATATTGCAGGTTTTGCAAAGAGAATCTTATTCACTGTTTTTGGGCCCGTTAAGTCCTAAGGCAATCATATTTTCCGGGGAAAGAAAAAAAAAAAAAAAAAAAAAAGTAAAGAAAAAAAAAGGCAACAAATTTGTGGCCCTAAAAAGCTTAATAAAATGTAAACTAAAAATTAATGTCATTTTATTTGAGGAAAATAAAGATCTTGCAGAATTGATATGATTTGAGATGATGTCTTTATACACTATATGCAAATATGTTTAATGTGCAAATATCAAAAATATTAAAAAGGAAAATTATTTTATTTTATTTTTTTTTTTACAATAATACAAATAAGTTATAAAAAAGATTTCCTAATAAAGTCATAAAAGTTACAAAATTTTCAATAAAAAAAAAAAATTTTTTTTGTTTGCTTTTTTTTTTTTTTCTTTTTTTTTTGCCTGATTTCCTTTGTCTTTCGGGGTCGTAAGAGCAGCAGATGATGTGGCGGCAGCTACTTTTGGTCATTTTTTATTATTTTAATGACTACTGTATTAAATATATCCAGGGTGGGCAGGTAGACACACACACACAGTGACCAGACCCTGGTTTTGTTCCCTGGCTAGTTCATTATCATACCACTTCATGTCTGAAAATAAACGTCAAGGTTTTATTCGAAGAGTTGGTAGGAATCTGAGTAAAAACAGAAAACCTGTCACCAAACATCAAAATATAGGAAAGAAGCTACTAAGTTCATGGCATTTGTGATCCGAAAAGATCATCAGGATGCCACATGCTAAATTCTTCAGGGCATCTCTCAGGCAGGGAGGAGTTACTTGGCAGTGCCCATTTCAGAGAAATATTTGTGTGGTAGTATTTACTTGCCACTCCACAAAGGCTAGATTGTACTCAATCATGTGATACCAGATGCAAGAAGAATTCTTGACTGAATTCTCCATCAACCATGGAAGATTAGAAATTAGACATTTATAGTGTCTTGTGATGAAGAGACAGTGAGGTTCATACCTTTGCAAAAAGGCTCGTACTAAGTGAGAATTGGAACTCAGCTTGTTAATGTTGTGCTGTGCTAAGAACCATGACACCTTTCACCACCTCATAGCATTTAACCTAACTAAATGAAACCCGACCCAAGTATATAAAATAAAAATTAGCAGCTTTTACGCATTGCAAAATTACTGATTTTGATTATAATTTTGTTGATACACATGGACAAAAAGTTAAGGTAAAAATTTGAAGCAAGTTTAGCTTCAGGCATTTTTCAATTACATAATCAAGTATTGTATTCATAAAACAAATTAATTATAATTGTGCATTAAAATTTTAAATGTGTTAAACTCCAGGCAGCAGCTCACAGAGAATAAAAAAAAAATTTATAGCATTCTGATGTTTTTGGTAAATTATATATAAAGCATCATATTAAGCATAATTTTCACTGTAATGGTTGGGGGGTGGAGAAATCTAACATCTTCCCCAAGAATAATTTAGTGGATTGAAGAGGATAACTGTCTTAATACAAAGGATGGAAAGCAGTAATAACCCATTGCCAACTACATGTTCTAAGACAGTGGATTCCCCACAAGCAGAAAAACTATCAGCTATTCACTGGCTACAATACAGAATTTTCAAGTTTGAAACTAAGTCTAACACTGAACTGGATCCAACATGCAAAAAGTTCTGACAGGCACAAATGGGAAATATTAAAACAAATTCAGTGATGAAGCATTTAAATTAATTTTTAATTTTTTTTTTATAATTTGTAACCCCTTTCATCATAGTGGCTTTATTGCCTTGCTTGGAGTGAAATGAAAAAAAATTCTTGTAAGTGCTAAATACCTAACTTTGCTAATAAAATACAGCAAGGTGAGAGGGATGGATGGTAAAAAAAAATTCTGGTTACATTCCCAAATAGAAAAATGAAGCGAGTGATGATTAAAACGGTTTTTGATTTGAAAAAGCGGGATAAGATGATTTATATGTAGAGATATGGGGAATAAGATAAATACATATTTAGTGAGCATAAAATTTAAAACAGCTAAGATTTTGCAAACTATGAGGGGGGGAAAATAGCATTTAACAAATAATAGATAGGAGCCAGAAGAGATTAATATACTGAACCAGGTACACGACTCACATTAGAAAAAAATGTGAGTGTGTGTGTGGGGGGGGGAGGGTATGTATGCAGAGAGAGAATAATTCAAATAAATTAGTGCTGTCAATTTGTACCAATGCCCTAGATCCATCACATAATGATAAATAATGATGACTATACTAGTTTATCATATTTAAGTTCTTAGGCATCTGTTATATTTGCCACTTCCTTAGTATTGCTTCATACAAACAGGTCAGAACAGAGTAGCAAAATCTCCAGTTAAATTGTAAGAACTCTGGCACATTAAAAAACAGGCCAATGAGCAGATGTTTGAGTGAGCAAATAAGAGATTTTAACACTCATCTGTGCTGGTCCTATTAAAAAAAAAAAAAAAAAAAAAAAAGCTACAAATCTGATACTTAAATGTAGTATTCATTTTAACATACTAGTTGAAATGTGATGAAAGCAACAAAGATGAGAATAACACAAAAATGATTTACATCATAAAAATACCTCAATTGTTAAGCAAATTCCCTTACATGATGATTCAAACTTGTTGCAATTCACATAGCTAGTTGGGAAATGAGAAACAATAGCAGAGGAAAGCAAATAGGTTTTACTAAATGAAGAAATATCTGAACACAATTTAATTAAAAAGATCAGAGTTTATCAAAGAGCTGTTGTCAGACTAATCACTGGCAATCATTTAATTTAGATAATTTTACTTTTTAAAAACAATGGAAAATTCTTGAGTATGCTGGGTGTATTCAGTGCTGGAGACTTCTTGTATTAAGTGAAGCAAGTAAACATCTGTTACCGACAGAAAACAGATCAACAATTTTAACAAATCTACAATTTAAACTGAAGATAAAAATAAAATTGGACCTTAAAAAAGGAAAAAGGTTTTTTTTTTAAAAAAAAAAAAAAAAAAAAAAGAACCAACAAAAAAACAACATTCACAGCTGATGTCTTCTGTTTTGTTGGGTTTTAAGAATTTAAAGTGTTACTTACATGTTTTTCTTCTGCTATCCAGAAAAATTTACATGAAAAAGAAAAAAGTTGCAAACAAATGAATTATTAGTTTCAACAGCAAAGAAAATATAAACCCATAGAATAAATGGGAAATTTATGGAGGAAAATAGTTTAGAAAATTGGCTGAAGTGCACATATTTTATTCCCATATATTGCAAAGTTCTTGTTCTGTACTTAATTTGTTTAACATGTAAAAATAGAGACTAAAATCAACTTAAATTAGTTTTAGTTTCATTGGAGTAATTGTTAATCTTAATTTTGCAACTACTTTCTTAGTCCATTAAGTTATAAGTGCTAAAATACAATATCATTAACGGATAAAAATTAGACATTTGATACCCTGCCATTGAGCTAATTATAATATTTAGCTCATTTCTGGATATTATTCTTAATCAGCAGGAAATCTATCCAGTCTTTATTCATAAAATTTTTCAAGTATTTCAAATGGTATGTAAGTATAATCATATGGCTTTTATGATTTCGCATTAAGTTTTTGCTTTTAGGTGCATTCATTTTGCAAGCTGTAGTAATCAGGGAAAAAAAATACATGAAATCTTAAACATTTACAAATGATTTAGCAAAATAGACAAGGGAGGTAAATACGAAGGAAAGCCTACCAGTTTTCATACTGCAAAATAGCATCAAATGTAGGTCAAACTGCACTAACCTAATTAGTAAAAGTAATTAATATTTCAGTTCAATCATTAAATACTATTCCTACTACTACTCTTAATTAACTTTCATATTTTTATAAATTAAAGCATTTTCTTAGCTCTTCTTTGCATAAAAAAGTCAAGCAAATGTAATTTATGAAATTTATATCAAATATTGGTAAAATGAAAATGGTAAAAGTTCTGGAAGGTTCTTATTAAATTTGAATGTTCATGGTTTGCACAAAGCTATATTCTTTTTCTTCAGTATTATATGTATATCTTTCAAAAAATCTTTATACGAGAGTGAAGAAATCAAACTACAAAAGTAATTGAAAATGCTAGTTTGTATATATAAAATACAATTACAAAAAATTTATTAAGGATTGAAAAATATTAAAAATTAAATGGTTTAAGTTTAATGTTGGTAAATAAATTTACTCAAGAAAAGGAAGATTTTTTTCTATTTATAATTTAAGGATTTTTCTTGAAATTAGCTTTAAGTAATCTTAAAATTATTATTACAGTTCTTGTGATATTTATCAATGCATAAAATTTAAAAAAGATGCTAGGAGCATTTAATTATAAATCAGTTAAACTACAGACTAGCTCTTACAGAGCATTTATATTTTGGATTTTAGGACTAATGAAAAAAATGAAGTCGCAGAGTAATTAAACTAATTATACATAAGTTAGTCACTTTTTTTTCTTAAAGTCAATATTAAAATAGTAGCTTCTTTCCACAGGTAAAAATTTTACAAACTGAAAATGGTAGTGGTGGGAGTAGGCTATCATTTGGGATTGTTTTTACTTCAAAATGGAAGTCTTAAAGCCTAAAGTTGAAAGTTTTTTTTTTAATTTTTTTTTTTTTTTTTTTTTACATGTTAAAAAACAGAACTTTAAGCCTAATGCTTATAGATATTATAGCTTATACATTTTTCTGCTGTTAATTTTTCACATTTATGTAAGTGTTGCAAATTTTTAATCAAGAATTAGGGAAGAAAAAAAATTTATGACTATTTTGAGTATCAAATATGAAAAATAATTATCTTACATAGAAAAATGGTAATAATTATGATGAAAGAATGAGAAGAATGGGTTTTATAAGTTTTGAATTGACAGAAGCAACAAAGAATCCACAATTTAAGATATCAACACTCACCTTTTTCTTCTTTAAGTGAACCACTTAAGTGTGGATTGCCAGGAAATGTACTTGAGAGAGCCAGAAGTCCTGACCCACAAGAGACTGGAATTCCTGGAGGTTGTAAGCTTGCTGGATGTGGTGGCATTGGAATGGCTGGGGGATTTGCATGTGGCAAGTGTTGGGCCTGAACTTGTTGCTAGAACAAAGACAAACACTTCTCATCAATACCATTTGAATTTGCAGATTTGTAAGAACATAAGATATACAGACAAAAAAAAAAAAAAAAAAAAAAAAAAAAGAAAAAAAAAAAGTATAGCACTTAGTAAAACTGATTTTTATGTCAAGTAGTATCAGCCTCCTGCCATATTAATATGAGAATGGTTAAGTAGAGTCATTATTATATAGTTGCATGAAAAAGAATGTAGAAATTACTAAAACATTTAAACAATTTAGTTTATTATATAGAACTAAATTCTATATTACAGGGGAAAAGGATTTCTTATTGTGGAAAAACTGAGCATATTTCGGAGTAATATTAAATAAATTCTCTGCATTATTTGTAAACAATTTTTATTGTCTGATTATAAATACTTAGCAAGCACAAGCCCAAGTAGGAGGTAAAAATTGCATTGTGTATGCCCTTGCAATAACTTCATTCAGAAACCCTCTACCTTGAGTGGCTCTTGTAAGAGTAGGAAAAATGTTTATTTTACATATTTTTCAACAATATTTAGTTAAAACAAATTTTTAGAACATGAGAAAAAGAAAAAAAAAAAAAAAAAAAAAAAATTTTTAATTTAGCTTGAATGAAATAGCTTAATAATGGTAACTGGAGAAATATTTGAAGTTTTAAGTGATTATTCTTTTGTACAAAATGAGTGGTAACTGTAGAAATGGAAGCTAGCCTTAGCTAAAGAGATTTATTTCCCTTGCTTTGAAATAAAAAAGTTTCCCCTTGGTGCACAAATTATGAAAAAGTAAATGTAATAAAGCCAATAGAAAAAAAAAAAAAAAAAAAAAAAAAGAAAAAGAAAAATAGAAAATTTGTTTCTCCCAACTGGAATTGAGAGGGGACATTTTCAATTTTTCAAAAATTAAAAATCAAACAATGGAATTTTTTTTTTTTTTTTTTTTTTTTTTTTTTAAAGAGGTTACAGCATTAAATTTTCTGAACTTTGGTAAGGGAAAAGTCATTTAGCTAATAAGCAGGAGATTGCAATTTCTACTTAGTTGTATGCATTAAACAAAACAAAAAATCTACATATTAAAAAACAAGAAAATTGCTGAAATTAAAAAAAAAAAAAAAAAAATCATTTTCAAAAATATAATGAAAACTGAATACAGTGCAAGGAAATGATATGAAAAAGCTTCATTGTTGTAATCATTTTTATTTCATGGAATATTATTTTGAGATTCATTTTATTCAAGAAAATTGTAGCTTCATTTAAATTCCCAATTAAGAGTAAATTTGTACTAAAAATTGCATAAACTTAATTTCTATTTTATAGAACTGAATGTTAGATTACAGGATTTGCAATATGTGCATCCACTCTGCCTTACAATTTTCCTCTTATACAGACTTATTGAATGACAAAAAAATAAATCTGAATTTTTGTAAATCTTTAATAGATTTTTTTTTTTATACTGAACAACTGAATGTATGTCAAAAATCTTAAGCTTGTCAATGGGAATCACAACTGGTTGTATTTGTTTTTTTTAAAAGCATAACCTGATGTCAATGTGAAAAGAAACTGTGATAAAGTAGAGGACAAAGAAAATGGAGAAAACAAAAAATAAAATCAGACAAGGTGAAGACATTGACAATAATTTGCAAACAAGACAAATTGCAATAGAGAAGTGGTGGTGGTAGGGAGATAACCTCCTACCCATCTAAGTTAACAGAAAGGTTTAATAGGGAAGCACATACACACATTTAAAGTTGTTTCTAGCAATCACAGCATATTTTAAGAAATTAAACAGAAAGCAAAATGGGAAAATTGAAAGGTATAAAGAAGGTGGTAAAAAATGAATGCAATAAGAAAACTAAAATTAATTATGAAAAAAAAAAAAAAAAAAAAAAAAAGAAAGAAAAGGGGAGTAAGAATCATTAAGAGAAAAAAAAATTAATGGGAATGAATAAAACTGGAACATTTTTAAAGGGAGGGAAAGTGGAGGGGAAATGTAAAAAAAGAAAAAAAAAGAAAATCTTTCATAACCAATTTTGAATAAACTAAAACTTACAGTTCTAAGAAGAACATTTCAGAAAGTTAAGATTTGCTTGATTAGATTGTGGACTTACAAAGAATGCAAAACTTGTCATATGTTGTCAGTCTAAAGTTTGATAGGCTAATGAGTAGGGTGATCAAAACTTACCCCTATAATCGCATTCAGCTCAGCCATGGTCACCTGTTTGGCCCGTTCTACAGCAGCTGCCACCTGTTGTTGGTGCTGCAAGACAAATGTGAAATAGCAGACATTCACAAAACAATGGTCACATGGCTCAAAAAAGTGTAATTTTGAACCTATTTGCCACTGTCTAACAATATTCTTACACCATCTCTACAGAATCTCATTCATTCAGAGAATATGAAAGACCTATGCATGGGGCCTCTGAAATAATGGTTTCAAGCACTAGTGGCCAAAAACTGTTTAAAAAAAAAGATCAAAGTAGAATTTATATCTAATTTTAGTATATAAACAACTACAGAAATTGGGAAACTGATATTGATATATATAAAAAAAAAAAAAAAAAAAAAAAAAAAAAAAATTATCAAAAGCCTAAAAGAAATTTGTTAGCAAAACTCATGTTCAAAACTTATAGAACAGACTATTTGTTCATAGAAGCCGATTTTGCAAATTAACTAATGCAGAAGACATTCCTTTATGGTTGCTGTATTTAAACCTTTTGCTAACAAATTTCATTTTAGTACAAAATTTATGTTCTTTGATATAAAATGTTGAGAAAAAAAAATCATCTTAAACTGTAGCTAATATCAACTTTTTATAAAATTTCATTAAAAGATTATTGAACTAGGCCCCCTATGGTTGAAAAGATTTTTTGTAAACAGATTTGCTATTTAAAAATATAGTTTACAACATTCACACTCTGGATGGTTTAGTAAGTAATGGGAATGGGAAAATTAAAGTTACAAAAAGCATAACATGCAAACACTTTAATAATTCAAGAAATGCACAAGACAATAAAACAAATGGACAATTAATTAAAAAAAAAAAAAAAAAAAAAATTAATTAGATAAGTGAAAAAAAAAAAAAAAAAAAATTTGCTTTTTCATGAAGTGATTTTTGCTCTTTTCTATGTGAGTGGTGGTTGGGAGGGGTATTGATATTTTATAATTTTCTGTTTGTAATATTCTTACCATACCATTTTTATACTAATTTTTTTTTTTTTTAAATTGATTTTGGAATTATTTTAATTAAAAAAAAAAAAAAAAGGAAAATTTTCTAAATGGAGAAGAATAGTTTTCAGAAAGGTAAAGTCAATTTTTTTTGTTTTGTTTAACTTATCGAAATTAAATGAGCAAAACAAAAGTGATGCTTTTATTTGGTTAAAAGGATGAAAAAATCAGCAAACAAATGATGTTGAAAAACTGACACCAATAATAAACAGCTAAAATTTTCAGCATCTCTGTCAGAGTAATTTCTTTTAGAAAGAAATGATTGTAAATTCACACAAAACTCTTAACTGTCAGGATTCCCATAAAATTGCAAATGTTTTAGTTTGTTCAAAATCAAGCAAATTTTGTTACAAATTTTTTTTTTTACTCATATATATATATATATATATATATATATATATATATATATATATATGAGGCTGTGGAGTTCACTACACAAATACATTTTTTTTTTTTTTTTTTATTTGCGACTCATTTATCATATTTGAAAATGACAAATGTATCCAACATTCTACTTAGTACATCACACTAAAGAAAAAAAAAAAAAAAAAAAAAAGAAGAAAAGTGATTAAAAAAGACAAAAAAAAAAAACAAACAAAACAAAAAAACAACAACAATTGAACCTGTCAAGGTTAACAATGAGAATAAGAGATTTTTTTCCTTTTAAAAATATATACATAGCTACAACCTGAGGAAGTAGGTTAGAGTTATGAGAGTTTATTCTTAAATGCTTACCCACCCACTCTTGTGGCACAACAATTGTGGCAGAAACATAATGAGAAGTACAAGATATCTGGTAATGAGACATAGCAAAGAAATTTATTTTGAGTACAAAAGAAATAAGTAGAAACACAAAATCAACTACAGGGTGAGATGATAAAAAGGTAGGTAGGAGCAGAAACTCCTCCCTCACTCATATTCTGTGGTTGCCATGAATAGAAATTAAAATATAAAATCTAGTTTTCTTTCTAAAAAGCATACCAGCCTTAGTATGAAAATTATCAGAGAAAAATGTTGTATCCTAGGATTTGAGGAGAGTACAATGTAGATATAAAAACTGAGAATTATGATAGTGGCATTATCTTACTTGATAATAAACCTGACCCATCCCCGACCCAAGACCATTTTTATTTTTTTTTTTAATTTATAAATTACCATGGTTATAATACATTTACAAATAAGCAATTATTCACTTTAGTTAGAAAAAGTGTGTAAGCTTTAATTGAAATATGTCAGGATAATTGACTTTATAATATAAAAAGGAAAAAGGCATTGTGCACCTTTAGAACTAAACTGTTCTGTATTGTCAGAGATGATGTCAGAACACAGAAACAAGAATGGTAAATTAAGTTATAATGGATGTATAAGAATAGAGGGCATGAATAATACAGAGTGCAGCTGAAATGCTTCCCACATAAATGAAGACATCATTGCCACTAATGTTTTTCCATTATATGGAGGCATTTGGGAGGGTGATATTTCTGCCACACCCTGTATAACAGGATGGCAAGGGAAGACAGTGAGCAAAGTTCAAACTTGAGTTGATTTTTGTTTTGTTCACTTTGCACTAATACCCTAGGAAGAGGGACCAAGAATCCATTGGGTTAAATAGAAGGGCACACTGGGTTCTCTTGCTTTGAGGTAGCAACAAGTCTAAGAGAAGGAAACTGAATTCAGAATCAGCCTGAAGAGAGATGGGTACCAAACCACTGCTGCCACTATGACACAAATAGGTTATGAGGCTTTTGATAAGAGTAGAATTATCTATTTAGGAAAATTAGCTATTACCTTACAGTTTGTATGTTGTTAAATATTACAAAACAATTTTTTTTTTTTTTTTTAATTATTTCTTTGATAGGCACAACTGCAAGAACTTGTAACATATTCTATTGGACATTAGCTAAATTGCATGTTGGGATTTAATCAAGTATATGGCTGCTGAATTTCTAGGATTCAAATTCATAATCTTTCACATGGAAGTAAGGTGAATTGCAGGAATGTTTAAGCTGTCTTTCTCATAAATTAGATAATGTTGACATCAGTGGTGATAACGTTTAATGCTTGATCACAATCTTCAGGCCACACAAGTTGGATGAATGTATATACCATATTTGACAGTGTATAAGATGCACCCGAATTTCAGCAGGGTAAATAAAAAAAAAGAAAAAAAATATATCAGTAATTAGTAAAATTATTAAATCTACATATGGCATACAAGACACAGGGGAATTTTAAGATATTTTTAAAAGAAAAAGAAAAAACATGTGCCTTATATGCCATCAAATATGGTAAATAGTCAAGCTATAATCCCACCCACAGGGCCTGAATATTGTATTTTGGCATAAAAGACTTGTCACTGTTCATATCAATGCCCATACTTATATTTACACACACAATAGTGGATATTGAGCACCTTTATCCTATAGGATATCTTAAAACAATATTTTATAATGCGCGTGTTTTTATATATATATATATATATTTTGAAACTACCAGTGTCTCTTGTTCATGCACATGTGTAGACAACGTCAACAAACCCAATTCAATGAAGTCCTAATAATGGATCAAATGCACCACAAAATTTTTCCATTTTGTTTTAGTTTCCTCATTATATATATATATATATATATATATATTTGGGTAGCAATCCATCTTTTATACAAGTTTCATTGACAGCAACTGACAAGGTACTGTAATTAAGCTTTTTTATTAAGTTCCTTTTTGAATTCATACAAATGATATGTAGATCCAAGTGCTTGATTAATCTAATTGCCATTATCAAGGATGTTTTGGGATTAATTGCATATATATTTTTTTATTAATTCACAAAAAAAAAAAAAAAAAAAAAAAAAAAAGAATCCTTGATAATGGCTAATAGCTTAGTCAAAAGTGTTCAGATCTACAGAACATTTGTTGGGCTTTAACTGTTCAGAAAATAAATCACTTGTATGAATGAAAGAAAAATTTAATAAGTTAAACTGCTGTGCCTTGTTAGTCATAAAGCAATCAGTTAAGTGACAAATTTTATTTGCATTAATCATTATACATATCCATACCCCCCAATCTTCTATGATTTATTTTGTCAGCTCTGTTACCACTATCGTGGGCTGTCTTGCTTTTGCATAATAAAAAAAAAAAAAACAAAAAAAAAAAAACATCACTGTTTCCCCTTTTAACCATGTCAGTTCTTTTAACATTACAAAAAGTATTCTCATTTGCAACATTTTTTTTTTTTTTTTTTTTTAAAAAAGAACAATGGAAAAATTGCAGGCCATTTTCCTTAAAAAGATAATTTAGTGTCTGACATGCCTTCTTGCTCATCATTTTGTAACATCTGGCAGAAGAGGGGAAAAAAAAAAAAAAAAAAAAAAAAAAAAAAAAAGTTAATTTCTATTTAAAAAACCCAAAGTAGTTGATTACAGTTTAGTACCGATTTTAATTACTATGTTTATTTGTTATTAGAATATTTTTAGTACTGACTGTGTTTAAAGTGTTAAGCACAAGCTTTTTAATCTTCAGGACACTATTCAAGGTGGGCCTCAGCTACAAGGAGTCTTTAAACAAGAATTTTAATGAACTGTAATTTTTCTTCCATTGAGCTCACTTGAGTACATACAACATATACACTATCATTGAAACTCATTGCAATTAAGAATTTGTGGAGAGAAAGTGACTATTTGCTGATCTGGCAGGTTGCTTTTGATGTAAAAACTTAAACATTCAGAAAATTAATACAAAAGAAAATAAATGAATTTGTGGAGGTGTGTAAAATTGACCCTGGTATGTATACAAAAATATAAATTACTTATTTCTTGAACCAACAAATGCATCACTGGCAATGGAATTAAAGAGAAAAATCCCCAAATGTCAAACATGCTCTATAGCTCTAAGTTTACATATACACAAATCTCACAATTACAGATTTAAAAAAAAAAATTGACTAATCTTCAAACAGCTCTGTGTGTGTGTGTGTGTGTGTGTGTGTGTGTGTTCTGTATGTCAGAATGCTTTTGGTTATACTTTTAGCCATTATCGAGGATGATCTTATTTTTACTTTTAACTGAATGTATTAATTTTATTTTGATTTTAAAAAAATAAATTTTAATGTATGTATCTAGAGTTAAAGAAATTTTTTTTTTCTTCAAACACGGTCAGCATATTGTGACCATGTTCATAGTTGATGAACTAAGAACAAATTTAGCAATAGGAACTGCCCCACAGCATAGAGTGGGTAAAAGAAAAAATATTACCAATAAGTTATATTGTGCATGTGTGGTGTGACGTAAATGGAATGATATTGGCTAGATGAAGAGACCATTGCCATTACCATTATGTGGGAGGTATTTCTGTTGCACCCCATGTGCATACACACTAAGTTTGGTTTAAGTTCAACTAAAGTTAGTTAAGTATTTTGGATAATTTTCCCAGTTTCTGGTGGAAGTTTAAATATAAACTGTCCAATGTCAGTACTTTTATAAGCATTCAAAATTTGGTATTTTTCTATGTGTGCTTGGTATGCTAACTTTGTATTCCAATTATAACAAAGAGTAGGAAGTTTCTTTGTTGTTTTTTTTTTTTTTTTTAAATGTTATTTAAATATTGGTTATAATAACAAAACAAGAAATTTTATTTTATTTTTTGTTAAAAGAAAGATTTCATTACATAAAACAGAAGTTGTGGACATGGTTTCGGCAAAAATGTAATTGTAAATATAAATGGGCAAAACTGATAGACAAATTAACATCTTGTGATATTCCAAAGCTATTTTCCCCACAAAAACACAAACATGCAAATTTCCCCCACCCACAAGATTTTGTTCAAATTAAGAGAGTATATATTTCATTTGTGAAAATTGTTTAAAATAATCTTACCTCTTGAGATAAAAATGGAATAACTTGTGCACATATTGCATTTAGCCGTTTTGCAATTTCAGTCTGAAAATAAAAATTTGAAAATTAAGACTGGATATTTTAATTACAAATAGACAAGAAAAATATTTAGTACTTCAAATCAACTTTAATTTTTGACATTGACAATGTAGAAAGGCCAGCCTCATGGTTGAGAAAGTTGCATATTTCTTGTCATTTCCAGACAGTGTTAAAATGTAAGGATGTTGAATGCTGATTTTATTCTATTTATCTTTATTAATACTCAGAAGCCATTAGGCTAAACTGGGTAAACAGGAGGTAAAAGCTATCAAAGCAGCACCAGTAACATGCAGAAAACAGGAATATTATAGAAAGTGAATTAGAAAAACCTTCAAGGCAATGTAAGAGAGAAATTGTACACAAATCCAATTTACTATCTACTGATACAATCAAAATGTATAATAGTGGTCTAATTTTTGAAGTTATATAAAGTCTTGTTATTGACTGCCAAAAGAAAGTGTCCCACCCATTCACTACTGGCCGTGAAAAAAATATTTATGTTCAGATAATAGGGCAGGGGTTGAATTTTTAATGGATGTCCATTGGTAGATTTATACTAGCTTTTAATGAAATATTTCTCAAAACCTATACCATCAATTGAAATTTACTATTCTAAATACCTGTATTAAACCAAATACAAGATGTTCAGTTTCAAGTGAGAAGAGGGGGTCAATGTTGTTTTAAGTTTATCAGGGTAAAGCATATTTTTAATTTCAGGAACCATTTTGGCAAAGCATTTATGTATTTTTTTTAGCAGCTGTATATCATGTGGAATGTAAGGTGACCACAAACAAGAAATATAGACTAAAATAAGACTGACTAGTGATAAAGCTTCAGAAAGGTTTCTTTTTGTTGTGTGGAAAAGGTTCATTGTATTATAGCTAATATAGCAGTGGGTTTTATTTTGAATATGGCTGTAGTAACTTAGAAGGCTTATATCATCAGGTCATAATTACTTTTCAGTGGAGAAAAGACTTTACATTTTGGAAGATCCTATCAGGATTTCCTCACAATTTGAGATCATGTTACTCTAAGCTAAACTTAAACAAAATCCCCAAAGCCATGTCCTGAATGCATTTTCATATTTTTAAAAAAGATTAGAATAAAATAGGTTAATTAATTATGACACCTTCCTTATGCCTGGTGTATGTTGGTGTCAACAGCATTCTAGAGATTATCCATAGCTGTTGAAATCTATACAGATATAATATCAGCACCTTATATCTAACCATCATTGTACAGCTTCAGGCATCAGAGTTTTGAATTCAGGAGTCCTTCTAGACCGGTTGCCAACTACAGCTAGAGAGCCCAGTTGGCCGTGCTATTTAATCTATAATATATATATATATATATATATATAAAAAATAGCTGTTATTCATATTGCTATTATTTTTATTTGCATGGTTGGTTTTGATTTTAAAGCAGTAAAAGCTCATGTAGCTCAATGGGTAAGAGACTTTTCAAAGCAAAGTATTCATTATTTCCATTCCATAGTTTAAGGACTGTAGAAAGTGCAAGTCATTATGATGAAAGGATGCTTCATTAAATAAAAATTTAATAGTGGTAAATCCTTTATGCCCAATTCCACAATGCCTTTTTATAGATATCTGTTGGTTTAAACCAGCTCTGACAAAATGGCTTGTATCATTAAGAATAGGACCAGCATTAAACCAAGAAACTTTTCTCTTGAACATTGCATTTGTAAGCAACTATCAAATTTTGCTATATTTGTGCTGCTAAATACATGTACAACAATGAAAGTAAATATAAAAATTGAAGATTTAATTTATACTAATTATATATTCAAACTACTGCCCTTATTGTTTTTGTTATCAGGTTTCAGTCAGAGTACACTCTGGCTTTCATCAGGAGTATATCGATTTGAGTAAGGAAATTCTTAACTGAACTTTTATTTGATCTACAGGGTTAGTGTCCTTGTTTCACTGGACATGTCTAGGGATATCATCTAGTTCTTATGGGACAATAGACTAGTGATTAAAATACTGGTTTGTGGATTTGGTGACAGTAATTGTGAGTAATCCCTGAGCCAGGCAGTGTATTTGGACACAGGGGAAATGGGTGAGCAATAACTGAGAAGTACTAAAAGTAAAAACAAGACAAGATATCCCTAGAGGGAGACAGTGGAACAAGAACGGTTTACCCACTATATTTAAACTGAAGGGTTCAGTTTAGAATTTCCTAGATTACCCAGATAAATATACATCTGATGAAGGCTTTTACAATGGCCAAAATGTGATAACAAAAACGAGGACAACAGTTCGAACATAAATAATTTTTAAGATTAGCATTACTTAAATCTTACTTCACCCACAACATTTGTCAGAATTGAAAACCAGTTTTTTTTTTTTTTTTTCCCCCCTTTAGAGGCAGATCAATTTAAAGTGTTGAAATATTAAAGACAACAAACCAATCTGTAATTCATAGAATTTAATTCAACTTTTGGAGATAAAAAAAAAATTTGCAAAGTAAATGACAGGTGAAAATATTCTGTCCAACAATAACAAAAATAGTTTAGTTTGGGTGGTTTTATGAAATGTTAATCCTTATCAAATTCTTTGTATTAAGCACCCAGTGAGGATCCAATTCACTAGCAATTCTATAGATTCATACTCCTTGGTCTTGTTAACAAGAGTAGAGGTTTATCCCTTATTTTCTTTTTAGGATTGGGTTTCCGGTTCCTTCTAAAATCTTTTCCATCTCTCACTTCTAGTAGCCCCTTGCATCATAGTGGTATTATCACCTTGCTTGAGGTGGATGAAAAAAAGAAGTAAAAAACAATACTCCAATAATGTCAACCTCTCATATTCAATAGAATTCAATATTCAAATTGAGAAAGTTAATTTTTTTTTTTTTTTTTTGATATGCCTGAAGCATTCATAAGCCTTACTAAAAGAATATATGTCTAGCAATTTGTGCAGAGATCATTTTAAAAAATCTGCAATATGAGAGGCACAAAAAGTTACTTTTGTATAAGAACAATGGTTTAAATGTTAGGAATAAGAATATTTCCATACAAGCAATAACATCTTCACACAGCAAAAATGAAGAAACAGGATGAAGAGACATTAATTACAAAGAGAACAACAATGATGAGGAAGGGAAGATGGGGAGGAAAACTGATAGAAGGAAACAGAAACAGACAGTTAAGGAAATAAACGCATCAGTAAAAGGTGATGATAATGCCAGATGAAGAGAATAGTGATTTGGGAAGGAGGAGAATCTATATAAAGAGTGGCAGGGAGTGTGTGTGTGTGGGGGGGGGGACAGTAACAGCCTTTAGCCTCCTCACTCTTTCTGATCTGAAAACACCCTTATACCCAGTGACAGGATAGATGGATGGCTGATTAGAGACAGGAGACCCAAACCCAGCCACAAACCCTCAATGAGCTGGACAAAGTGGCTCCATTAATAAAATGTGTGCTGATTGCACAAGACAGTAGAAGAGCTGACACCCTTTACTGTTCATCCAACCTTACCATGAAGGAGGAACCTAAATTCCCTGAGGGTAATAGAGACTAACTCCAACACATTTTGGAAGCACAACACTTGACAGAAGCAGAATGGTAGTGGAAGTTATAGAGAGAGTCTTATAGAGGCTTGAGAGAAGAAAAAAAAATTCAAAATCAAATTGAGTAGAACCAATAAAATACAGAAAGTAGGTTAGGTTAGAGAATAGTTAAGATATATCCACCTAAGTTACTTCATATGTCCATAAACATAAACAAGTTTGATTAAAAAGAAAGATCTATTTGTTTGTTTTTTTATTGTATTTTTCTAATTTTCAGATAAGGTGTTGAGTATTGTGCTTGTGTGAATAAACTTTCCAAAGTTCATATTTTGTTATTTTTGTTCAAGTACTTTTGCAGTCATTATCAAAAACCCGATGCGGTATCTGTGTGGTAGTTAAAACCTTTGTCAGCATCCTGGTATTCTTTTGGAAGCTGGACATTGGAAATGGTCAAATGTCAGATGTGTAATGACTATTGGGAATGAGGCTGTACAGAAGTTGGACTTATTAATTTAAACTTTTTATTTTAAATAATTATAATACTGATAAAATATCTGCACATAATTATATCATATGCACTTTTCTTATTTTCTCATATGGTGAATGATATTTTATTTAATGTGGATGGTTTATTTTGTGTAATAGCTTTGAGTTTTGAGTCTTTCCGTATCGTAATGAATAGGACAAGTTCATCCATAAATGATCTTGTTATTTAATATTGACACAAGAGCCTGCCAAGAGCAATGGTGCCTTAGCCACTCTTAATGTGTACTACCTTTGAGACATCCTATACTTATACCACATCCTTCCAACTTCAAAACCATCAACAAAGTCACTTTTTCTAGGATGACCAACTGCTTTGATGGGTTCTTAGCATTGTTCATGATCTAAGGTCCCAAAGACAGCCAGAAATTGCAAGTTTTGTTCTGGACTGTTTGGGGCAGCAGACCTGGGCAGAGACATTTGGTCAGAAAAGACATCTGAAGAAGTTATTTTTTTAATTTATTTATCAGTATATACATTACATTTAGTTAATACACATGCTTTTGTAGACATTTGTTTAAAAAAAAAAAAAAAAATTTCGTCTGCCTACTGGCCAGTGTCTTTTTTTTTTTTTTTTTTTTTTTTACTTTACTTCTTGTGAATGCAACTGTCACACGGTTGCAGTATTCACTCACTAGAATCTCACTGGTGAGTTGCCCTACAAAGTAGTGTTCACATCGGTAGAGTAAGGTCCCCTCTAATTGGTTGCCAAGTTACATCAAATACATGGTTGAATACTTTTGACAAATCTTGTACATATGAAAAGTGCAAAACATAGCTGCACAGCCAGTTGTATCAAAGTTCAAAGTAATTTCGGATAGAGGCACAATAAACCAACATCATTATCTCAGAGTGTGCACAACACTAGAAGCTTACTGCAGAGATTTGAGCAATAGAAAATTTCACTGCTTCAGCACTTTTCAGGATTCTAGATGCTTTCAACAGTGTTGGCATCTGGATGATTTTGACTTCCCTCGATTTTCTAGCCTTTTGCAGTAGCACTTTGGGGCCCCATTCCTAATACTTCAATAACTGTTTACATTCTACAATTTTCTCAGCTTTGTATATTTTATTAAGGCAATGAAGTGCTGTTTTTTATTACTACAAATCAATGTAGACATGCTTCTCTTAACTTTCATTCTGATTTACTTTATTAAAAAAAAAAAAAAAAAAAAAAAAAAAAAAGTAGTAAATAGCTTTTTTGGGATGGAGAGGGGTGTGTGGATTAGGTGACCTGTTTTATTTCCAAAATTGCAGGAATTTTACATATTTCAGTCTAAGATTCAGATCTGTACATTTGTACAGTTTTCAGTGGTTTACCTTTCCCACCCAGTCATGTCTGTTCTATTCTACCTGACCTTAGTGGCTACATTTGCCTATTATAGGGTTGGCAATCTAATTTCTGGCCCCAGTCAAGGTTGTTTATTAGAGCAAATCATTTACTACTACTACTGACCAGGCAGGATTCAGACAGGAGTTCAAGTTTTTATTCACCTACTCTTGCTAAACCATGTAAGAAACATATTACTGATGAGACATCAAGATATCAAGCAATAATAGAGAGTGCAGGGAGAAGCTTTTATGAAGGCTTTTAGCACAACATCAGCAACATTAGCTAAAATTAGACATTTTTAAATTCTGTTTTTGTTTTTATATAGAGAACAGAAATGCCTTTTTGCAAAATCAGTTGAAATTTTCCCACTGATAGTAGTCACACATGTTCAAATTTAATTAGAACATTGAATGATTTTCAAAGCAAGTAAAATCTTTTCCCCTTATCTACTTAAGCCTGAACTTAAGGAAAAAAAAATAAAATAAATAAAAATAAAAATATAATGAACTTACAAATTCAACTGCAATGATGGTTTTTGAATAAAATTATGAAAATCATCAATACAAGAAACTAATGTAGGTCAAACAGCCTGCAAACAGACTTGCATTGTAGCACCATGTGGGCTTCCATATTTTGCATTTTCAGTTTGCAGGATCATGCTTTAGAGAAAAGCAAAATCACCCTTCAGTGAAAGATGAGAAGACATACGAGAGGAACAACCATTTCAGACTCCCCACCCATTGCATACACTTGTATATAGATAAAAGATTTGTAGTAATAACAATGGCTTTAATGCCTGAACAGAAAAACAGCACATCATTATAATAAGTGACTCCTTTTCTCTTTTGACAATATTGCTTTAATAAATAAAAAAAAAAAAAAAAAAAATAAATAAATAAAAAAAAATTACAAAGTAGCAGTATCAGCTATTTCTCCTGGGGTGGGGGGAAAGAAAGAGATAAGACATTCAAAAGGCCCAAAAAGAACTGAAAATGACAAATCCAATAGCCAGGGATAATGGGAGAGATAAAGAGGTAAAACAAAACACTGGCCTTAGGCAACCAAAGATAGATAATGAAATTTCAGAAATTATTAGAGATTATTCAATAAAATCTACACTTGTGTGTGTGTGTGTGTATATATGAGAGTAACCAATAAAACTGCACAAAGCGACCATCTCCTAGTTTCTTTAGTTAGTGTTACTACTGTGTGTGAGTATTTGCTAGAAGCATTGAGTACTTTAGGTCATTGCCTAGGTAGATGCCTGGCCTTTTTTCCATTTACTACCTTTTGCAAGTTATTCTTTCATTTAGCTGGCTTAGTGTTGGTAGGGTTGTATTTGAAAGTTTTAATTTTTGTTTTCGTGTGTGTATACATACATAGACATGCACAAAAGCCTTTTTAATAATTTGAGGATTTAAAATAATATTTTCTTTGAAAAAAAAAAAAAAAAAAAAAAAAAAAAAAAAAAGGGATCAAACTACATAAGCCAAATTTTAGACAAGCTCATTGCTGGTTGATTGTTTATATATAAGAAATTGGCAAGGATTCAAAATATTTAAAATCTTTCATGTTTGTCATTCTGTTCCTCATTAATAATCCAAGTCTGACAATATTCTCACATGTAGTTTTTTTGTGTTTTATAAAAGCTAAATTTAGTAACTAATATAAGTTGGCTAACAAAATTGTTAAAGTTTATATAATAAGAATGTAGTTTTTATAAACATACAGGCAAGACAAAGTTTTGAATTATAATCAAATCATACTAATGGTGACCTGAAACTAAGATAGTACCATTTAATAAGACAATTCCAATTTTCAGTTATTCTAAAATGTGTGAATATAGATATAAGAATTGCAAATCATTATTGTGCATATGATGAGGTGGGTTAAAATAAAACTATTGTGTCCTGATTTGAAAATCATTGATGTATCTATGCAAGTTTTTGTACAAAAAAAAAAAAAAAAAAGAAAAGAAAAAAAAAAGCCCATAATGCATCTGTTCAACTTGTTCCTACACGATATGTTTAAGTCAATTAAATAAAAAATTTCACCCCTACCCCATCTACAAACATTTACATACTCACATGGCAATAATAAGGACCAATACTGAATCCTGAAGCTCTAAATATACATGGCACATACAATTGTTTTAATAAGTGATTTTATTTTTTTAAAAACATTCACAACCCTGTAAAGTGGCAGACAATTAAATACACAAATAAGTTATAACTAATTTAAAACTGATTGCATTCTTAAAAATAAACAGAAATGGACAAATCGAATTTGTAAAAGCTAAAGAAGAAATATAAGTGTTGGGTCAGAATATATTTATTTTTTTTCAATCAATTCACCCCAAGCAAGGCGATAATGATACCAATATGGAATAGGGTACTGGGAGTGAAAGAGAATGACAAGACTATTTAGAAAGAACTGGAAACTCAATCCTAAACAGGAAATGAGGAACAAACCTCTAATCTTGACCAAAAATGAGTGCAATTCTTAAAAAAAGGATGGCTCCACTAAAATTTGCAAAAATTAACTGGTTTTGAGAAATGTAAAAATTTTCCAATATGTCAACAAAACCATGTACATCAAGCTAAAAATGTCAGTTGTAATGTATATCAATCTATTCCACTTTTTTCAAACAGATTGACTGGCTCCATCAATGTTGACAATGAGTATGAGTAGTAGTACTATTACTACTACTGTACAGAAAAATTAAGGAGTGATTTGAAAAACTTTAAAATTTGAACTACTGTTTGCTGAATGCATTTTCCCCATACTGATTACGTATCTTGCACCTTACACACATACACAGCTGGCGACTAATTTCCAAGCACACCTGTGGAGAGAGAGAATGAATAATCTGGTGTAAACAACAAGGCCAGTAAGTTCAAACCCTTGGTCCCAATGACGAACTTATGCTATCAATGGCTTCTGAACAGTTATGCCTGCCCAATTTTAGTCACAATAATTAGGTCGAACAGTGTTTTGGTTTTCAGTCACTTCCTGCAGTAACGGATGTTAAATCAGGTACTTCCCAACAGTGTTGCATGGGATCACAACCCCAAGCATATATAAAGATGTTACTCCCCTGACAAATCAACCATGAGGTTGTAGCTTTTCAAAGTTGGAATGTAAACATTCTAATCACTATATACATGTCAAAACTATAGTATTAAGGTATGCTATATTTATGGGTTAAAGTGTGTAATATTAGGAAAAGAGCATATATAAATATAAAAGTGGACACTGAAGTCAACAACCAGTGGCAACAGCGTTTCAGGCTTAAACATAATCATGCTACACACACACGGCATCAGTTAAGATAGTTCCTGCATAGGGCTCTTGATTGGGCCTTCATCACAATAGATAGATAGTAGTAAATGCGACAGGCAACAAAGTAAAGAAAAACTCAAAATTGATCACTGCATTTAAGTACTGCATTAATATTTATGCTTACCTTTTAAAAAGGTGCAATGATAATTCTTCTGAGATTCGATTTAAGAACAATTTGATGTACATAGATCCTTACTTTCTGTATATATAGTTATTTTTATTTCATGAATGAAATTCAAATTATTTAGATTATTCCCAAATTTATTTCCAAGTTATAAAAATTGTTATTGTAAAAATAAAAAATAAAAAATCTTTGAAAACAATCATATTAATGAAAACTTGGGAATCCAAAATTTCAGGAATGAAGGTCCAGATCTGGCCTGGAATGTTTATAATTTGCTCACAGAGTCAGCCCGATTCCAAGATGGTATGTTATGTTGGGCTACAGCATCTAAGAGTAAAGGTGAAAACAGACAATTTTATTTTGAAACACTAATTTGAGAACAGTAATTTTTTTCAGTTGAATATGAGCTACTGAAAGTTAGAATTATGTTCCTTCAATCATTTTTATCAGTAGAAGCCAAGATGGCAAAATCCGAAAACAATCACAGTAATGAGAACTTGGAATCCAAAATTTCAGGATTGCAGATCCAGATTTGGCCCAGAATGTTTGCTCACAGAGTAGACCTGATTCCAAAATGATATGTGCTGGGTTACAGCCTCTAGGAATAAAGCTGAAAAGTGTGACAGTGACACACACACTATATAACACACACAAAGATGATGTAGTCCGTGCCAGTGATTGGTATTCAAGCCTAGATAAAAGGACAATATTAAAATAGATTTCTTGTAAGCCTTCATACTTTAAAAATAATCTTCCTAATTCACCCCACTTCATTTTGACCTTATGCCAGACTAAGAGGTCTTTAAGAATTATCTACGAACTGGATATAGTTCAGGTTTAGTTGATATGTGGAGATTTTCTAGAGACAGACCTAATTTCATAAATTTATTTGTGCTAAAGTGTCCAGGACAAAATAAATTAGTATAAAGTATAATTAGACATAAATCAAATTTGAAATGACATGGCCAATATTTGGTTGATATCTTGTGTCCTGTCCAGTCCTGCTGTCTTTGCAAAGTTTCAAATACTAATCAATGTTTGTGATATTGATATAACTACATTGCCCATGAGCACAGGTGCAGTTATGTCTTTACAAATATGCTAGACTTGGTTTTAATAACAGAATCTTCTATTATATTAGATACGATATAAATCAGATGAATTTCAAGAGGGGGAGGGTAAAGAAATTAAATCTTATAGCTGAGAGAGAGCGAGAAATGAAAGAAGTCAAGTGTTAGCCATTAGTTATCTCCCCTCTCCTGCTCACTTTAACCACTGCATATATTTGACATGCAAACAATTTTAAGTCATATACAAAATGAGTGTAAACATGCATGCAAATAGTAACTTAAGGAGAAAAAAAAAAAAAAAAAAAAAAAAAAAAAGAGAGAGGGAAAGAAAAACAAGTAAAATAAAAGTGTGGTAGGTGTGTGTGCGCGCGCGTGTGTGTGTAAAGGATAAAAATTGTCCACACACCATCTGCTGATATTCCAATAGCAAACAGAGCAGATCAAATGCACAACTAGAACCCCCCAAGCCCTTACTCTTCATATTTGAAGAAGGTAAGGGGGGGTACCCTGAGGAGGAAAGGGAAGATGCCTTGTATCCATAGAAACGTGTATAATGTTTGAGATGAAAGGGGGGGTAAGGGTTACTGTGTCAAAATAAGCAGTAACCTCTACTAACTATATATTTTTTAAAATTAAGACTAACACTGCCTTGTGGTAGAGAAAGTTGCACAACTCACTGGTGCCAGGATTTTAAATGCTGATTTTTAAGGCAGAGAAACCCTCTTGAAGATTAGAAAGGGAGACACAGCTAAATACAGTGCCTGATGTCAGTCTAAGATAACATTGAGAACTGGATGCCTCCCCATGGAGCAATGGCTTTCATCTTATTAAAGTGGATGTCTATTTGCACACACATAAGAGTAATTTTTTACAACACAAATTTTAAAAACCTTTGATAAGTTTTTCAGTCAACAACTGCTAAACATCAATGTCTTTTTACCCAATCGATAACTTGAGAATATGTATACATGCGAGTTACACAGTCAACATGTATCTGGATAAACTATTAACCCAGAAACAAGTTTTCAAACTATTGCACTAGTCTCTTGTTTATTTTATTTTCTTGAACTAAAGATAGTAACAATTGTTACTGGTACTATAGATCTTAAAACTTGGTGGATAGTAGTTTGTATGTGTCTTGCTGTTATGCAATACCTGCAAGCACCAAATGAAAATATTAGTTGTAAGACATCTTTTTCACTTCTCTATTCTTGCAGAAAATTGAACTAGTAATGGAAAAATTGATCCCACACATTTGTTCTTTTGCCAAATAGTCCAGAGTTACAACCACTTTGCCTTTGTGCAGCCATTTAAAAAGGAAAAAATGGCAGAAGAGGTGGCAGTGACAGTAATGATATAGTTAAACAGAATTCAAGTGAAGGATAGCAAAAATAACGAAGTGGGGGTGGGCTACTAATCAATTGCCAATGGTGGCACTGACAACACCAGACTCCACCCAGAACCATTGCCGTCATACTTAGCTGTTCAAGTTTACAGCAGCTGTGAAGATGGTAGCAGTGTTGGTGGTGGCAAATTAAAATAAAGACAAACTATAGAAACAACTACCGAAGAGGTATTGACACTGCAAATATTGAAATAGTAACAAATAGGATAAGAGTGTTGCCTCCCCAACCACATGCATAACTTTTTACCTTTAGTTAAATTATTGGACTTTTTAATTTGTCAGATGTTGACAAAAATAAAAAGTAAATAGAAGCAGGTTTTTTTCCTATTCTATATTCCTAAAGCTCAAAAAATATAATAAAAGTTATGAGTGTCACATTTTTTGTTTGACCGGTTTTCCGACATAGATAACTTCCTATAATAGCAACTTATTATGTTAAATATACATGGCACAAAATGTTAAATAGTAAAATACTGAAAGTTTAAAAAGAATCATGTGTATATAAATTCTAAGAAAAAACAAAACAAAAAAAAAACATCAACTAATACAAGGCCCAAGAGCCGCTAAGGTAGAGGGTTACTAAACGAGGTTATGAAAGGGTATATAAGGAGTGTGTAAGAAGTGCATATTATGAGGATATGCAGGACAGATAATTGGCAACACTAGATTTGAAGAGGATAAGTTTGTAGCAATCAGGAAAGCAGCCTTTTGGGTGTCCGTTCCAAAATGTAACTGGTCTGCAGAACAAGCTGTCCGAAGGGAATTTCCTCCTTACTGATGGAACATGGATAGAAGGCAGGTCCTAGCTGTGAAAGTTTGGACTGGTGGAGCTAAGGAATGTAGATTGTCTGAACATCTGCCGTGAAAATAGTGCTAGATTAACAAAAGGCTAGCAATGTTTTGTCTGCAGGGAAAAGTTTGTAGGTGAAAAAGAAATCATCAAAAAGGTCACTCAAGGACTATTGAATTCTGTCAAAGCTGGAAAGTGAAGATTAGGTAGCTTCAATCTAGATATGGCAGAAATACATATTTTGTCTGATTTGGCAGTTGTAAAAATTATGCAATAGCAGAAGGATCTAAGTACTTTCTAGGGCAGTACAAGAAAGCAACCATTTTTCCAGCATCTCCAGTGATGGATCATATATACATGTTCTACATGTCTGGGGCAAGCTTAAATACTAATAGAAATTCCAGGCAAGGAGCCTCATTGAAAGTCCAACTGTTCATGACTAGAGAAAACTCTAGGTCTGCTCTGAGGGTGAAAAGTTACCAGTTTGATTTTGACCTCTAAATCAACAATACTTCTGATAGCCATTTACTACAATTTGGATGTTAAAAGCAGTATACTCATCTAGTCAATCGGCATGCTCTTTTAACTATTGAATATCTGCTAATATAAGAGTGCAGAGAAAAATGTGAGTTTATGCCTTTCCAAACGCAATTAGCAATAAACATTAATCAGCTGTAACCCCAAATTTTAATTACATCAGAATTTATCCATACCCAAGATTTGAGTGGCAACTGCTCTAGAAAGAAAACTGAATTCGAAACTGCATATAGCCCTGGCAAAGTACATACTATGCAGCTAAGGAAAGGATCGTTCATATTGACTCGATCCCAACTATGGGTAAATTTTTTTTTTTTTTAATATAATTAAGGAGTGTTGTCAATTTATTCTTGTGCTGAAATTTATTATCCAATTCTTTTATATTCTATACCAGAAGAAGGCTGTAGAATTAATTGGCCCAAGACAAAAAAAAAAAAAAAAAAAAAAAAAAAAAAAAAATCATTCTTGTGCACAAAATAGAAAAACAAATGCTTGAGCCAGACTTAGCAAATTTACAACACATCTGTTTATAAATTTTCCTAATGCCTTTAATAGGCACAAAAGGACATCAATTTAGTAGAGACAGGGAAAGAGAAAAAGGTTGCATTTTTGTCCAATTAATAAAGAATAGAAAAAAAAAAAAAAAAATCAGAAGCCTTTAGTTGCATCAGGTCTTGTGCATATTGTTAACAATGGATAAAAATGGGTTATTAATTTATTGCCATGTGCCACTAACTTATGCAACACATGTACAGAGAGAGAGAGAGAGAGAAATGCAATGTTCACCAGTGAAAAGACAATAGTCCCCAATTTCAGCATAAGAATTTTTTTTAAGGGAGTGGACTGGAGGAATCAGTCATTTATCTAGCAAGAATAAGGAACAAATTAAACATACAAAATTACAATTAGATTGGGAGCAAAAAAAGAAATAAACAAAAAGTCAAGTCTGTACAAAAAAAAATAGAATAAAATAAAAAAAATGTAGCAATGAGAAAGGGCCTTAGAAGTAAAAAACATCGAATGAAGAATTTGAGAAAGTTCAAAACTCAAATATTGATTCCATTCTTTCACGATGTTAAAAACCTTAAAGAGGAAATGATTCAAAAGACAAAAATTTAGCAAGAAAAATGAGATGAAACTTGGTAAGAAAAAGCAACTGAAAAATTAGGGAAACAAGACAAAATAGAGGTGCAGAGGTTGAACAAAATATAGGGTTTTCATTTTAATATTTTATTAAGTGGAGTGGAAACAAGAAACAATCACTTAGACTAGTAGTCAGCAGACCATTAACACTATACGAGTGCCCACATACTTTTGGCCATGTACCAAACTAGGCTGCCAAAATAACTAGCATTTTTCTCCTCTAATTTACCAAAGACAGTAGTTAGATACTAAAACTGCCCTGTAAATGAACCTGCGTGGCAGTAAAAATTGGTTGTATATTTAATTAGGAGACCAATCAATGAGAGTGAGAGACTTCATTTGCAGATAAATTATTTAAATTTCACCTTATGATACCTACTACTGCTGTTAAAACGTAAAGAGACTTAACAAATCTGAAAGTTATTTCTGGGAACATTTCTAGATAGTTTAGCTTCATAGAGTATGAAACCAAGTGGAAGGAGATTGTGTTGCCTCAATCTTCAAGGGTTTGAGGAGGAGTAGCAGGAGAAGAGAAAAAGAAAAGTTACATATAACACTTGAAATCTTAAATAGGAGGCTATTCCCATTAGAGTTGTGTTATATAAAGGAATCCAATTGAAAATTAAAAAGGAAGTCTTTTAAAAAGATAGAAATAATGAACCAGGTCACTTCACTACTCAGACATTTAATGTTAGATTATATCCAAGCCTAGTTTTCAATTCTAGAACATCAAACAATTTGGGAAAGTTGGTTGATGCATGTAATCCCACCTACTTAAACTCAATAGGGAGTCACGTGTGTACTAGAACAGCTATGGTAAAGACTATTGAATCACAAGACAAGTGGATAGTGTTTTAAAGCAGCATGTTACCATCAGACTCATAAGACTAGGCTTAGTACTTCAAAAGAAGGACTTAAAATCCAGATTGTTGACTGTTACTAGAAAAAAAAATGCATACACAATTGAGTGAGTGAAATTTATACTGAACTTTTAGTTTAAAACTGAGACTAATTAATATTTAGTAATAATCTGTGGAACCAGCTTGTTAACCATGACAAACTCCCATGTGCATTATGATCTATATTATTAAAACTTGTAGTGTGTGTGTGTATTAGAGAATCAGACATCTGAAAGTCATTGAACCAGTTTTGAGGAAAGAGTTTGAGGGGTTGAACCAAGTGTACCAGAAGAAAACCTCAAAGATTTGTTGAACATTCCAATTTCTAAGCTATACTGTACATAAATACTAGCAGTTGAAGGCAACCAGATTCATTTTTGCTAAAGATATTAAGGAAATCAATCAATACTTATTATACTCATTATTTGGTGAGTATAAAAGTTTGCATACATCAGATGTGAAATTAATTTGGGTATTCCATAAATTACCTTTCACAAATATACATAAAATTCATGTAACCTGTGATATCCTGGGTATATTTTATTAACTAACATCAAAATTCTGGAAGAAAAATGCAATTATTGTTGATAATTATTGGTTGTATTTTTCCAGATTGCATTTGAATTTTATTTTTAGTTAATTCCATACCTTAAATTTTCTTTAAAACTATTTCTGTTGACTGGGAGGAAAGGTATTGATTAAATATTTAAAACTGTAGGTGTGGGAGTGGGGATGTTCATAGTTAAATGCTAAATTCTGCAGTTTCTTTTTAATTTATTTGAAAAAGTTCCAGCACAAGTTTTCTAAACAAAATAAGGAAAAAAGTGCTTGTTAATAGTCAAGAATTTATGGAAATACTCCAGAATAAATAGTTAAATAAAACAAGATAAAATGACAATGACAGATTACAGTCTGAAGAAAGCTAAAATCCACATTAACTCAAAATCAGATAATAGTCTGAATCTGGAATTTATTTGGTTAGAACTCCAGTTAAATATATATATTTTTTTTTTTTTTTATTTTTTTATTTTTTTAAGTAGAAAAAAACCCATTCATGATGTGAATTTGGTGATTAAACATGAAACAATACCACATTGTAATTATAACAGTTATCTTGCTACAGATAAGCAAAGTTCTTTTCATGTTTAGAGTTTTGTTTATTTTCTTCACTGCTAAATTCTGAAGAGATCAAAAGTTTTTATAAACAGGATCAAAGATTTTAAAGGATCATGAATTAATAACTTTTTAAAAATGGAATTTTATAAAAATATTGAATTGCTTATTCAATAAACAGCTATGTGACTTTTCCTCCCTTGTCTCTCTTAAGAGGTTTCTACCAAATCATGTGGTTCATAAGGACCAACTAAAGAGGAAAGTTTATTAATGAGATGAGTAATAGTTCTTTTACCCACCTCCCTTTTAAGTGGAATTCAATGAGAATGGAGGACAGGATGGAGCAGGGGAGAATAGCTCGCACACATAAGCAGCACACTTAACTTAAAAGTATTTGTTGGTATCAAGCGATTGTGGGGGTGGGGATAAGTAGGTAGGTGAGGGAAGGGAATCATTAACTTTGTCAAACTTACTCTATCCCCATCTATCCTGAAGTCTTTTCTAAATCTTTCTACTCACAGAAGTTGCACTCTTACAGTAGAGGGCATAGCACCAAGGAGGAGATGAAAGAATTAGGTGCAGGAAGGGGTGGGGTACATGTATTTTTTTTTTTTTTTTATTATTATTATGATGACAAAAAAAATTTGAAGCTGCTAAATTACCAGAAAAAAAAAAAAATCCTCAGTTAAGTCCTTCCTAACGAATTCTAACTACCAAATATTTTCTGAATTTCCTTATTTTTACACCAAGAACAAGGCCAATAAAATGTACAAATGTTTTGAAAATTCATTTTAAGTATTTGATAAAATATTAAATTTGTTGATAATTTTGAACAAAGACAATTGGTTATCCTGTAAATCATGTATACACAGAAGATCTTTCATGTAATGATTTTTTTTAAACTGATGAAAGAAAAAACTTGAAAAAGATACATTGCTCAAGGAAGAGGTATTGATATATTTAATTATGTTTATGTTCCTTATGAACCTTCATGCGTAGAGAAATAATCAAGCCATTCTGACATGAGTGAAAACACTGAACAGAAATTCTCCACAGAAATATAGCAATCTTGCTCTGAAAGTAATGTCTATCTGGAGTGGAAATAGAATGCATGGATTACTACAGAAGAAAGTCATCTTTCTTAAAATGCTATTGTTCACCCAATACAAGGCCTAAGAGCCATTCAAGAGAGGGTTACAGAGTAGGGTTGTATTATGGATGTAAGAAAAGTAGATCATGAGGTTGACTTGAATTTAAGGGGGTTAAGTATGTTGTGATTAGGGAAGTATCTTATCTGTAGTGTTTCACAAAGCAGTGGCTCTTGGGAAGAAGCTGTCTGAATGGAATTTTCTTAGCAATGGAATATGAAGAGAATGAAGATGGTTCACTCCAGTGTGAATGGCATAGCAGGATCTTAGCTGTAATGATCTGAACTGCTGGAAGCTTGAGAGCTTGTCAGAATATTTTCCATGGAAATAGCGATAAAGTAATAATAGACGTTATATATCTGTAGGAAAGAGGTTCTAAGATTAAAATAATTTGTCACTTAACAAGGTTGTGTAAACAGTTTGGAACTGTCAAGGCTTGAAAGACAAAATTGGGCAGCTACAGTACCAGATATAGCATGATAGGTGAAGTCAGGTACTTTCTGGAGTTGTACAATGAGCAGACCATTTTCCCAGCATCTTTACCTTTAGTGATGGATCGTACATACAAGTTCTACTTGTACAGGAGTTCCAATAGATGTTGAAAGAAAGCAGCCCCTATGGGAATGCAACCTTTTGTGACTGGTGAGATTTTAGAGTCTACTTGGTGATGAATGATGGTTTTTGGAGGAATTGAAAGTTACAAACCAGTCCCTGCCTCTCCCATTATTAGAGTTAGGTCAGATAGCTGCTAAATTCAATTGAATAATAAAACTAGCATTAATTAACCTCACACAAAAATGTAAAAGTCTACAGGCTGGGTACCATGTTCATGGAAGTTGTCACTGTTCTGAATGTGTTTTTACCGCTTAAGACATATGCATAGGCCAAAATATTAAGAGAAATCTCACCAAGGAGATGAGCTGAAAAATAAGCATTAGTATGGAGCAGGAAAAAATTCACTAGATGCTGTGTTAGTTAATATTGTTGACAGAGCAAGAATTTGGGTTCATTAGTTGGTGAAACAAGAAAGTGCCAACTTGGGGATCATTGAACTTTGAAGTGATCTGACAATTTGCTCCAAAATCAGACAGATGGTAAGACATGAGAGGTTGAACCTCTGCCAATAACCTATACTTCATTTTGCATTTTTTTTTTTTTTTTAACTGTTAACTGGGAGAAAGGGTACTGATTAAATATTTAGAGTTGTAGGTGGGGATGTTCATTATTAAAATGCTAAATTTTGCAATTTCTTTTTAATCTGTTTGAATAAATTCCAGCACAAGTTTTCTATACAAAATAAAGAAAAAAATGGCTTGTCAAGAGTCAGTAATTTAAAGGAAACACTCCAGAATATATATATGTAAATGCAAAATGAAAAAAAAAAACATAACAGATGTGTGGTAGTCTGACATGAAAGTCTATAGGTCATTGAATTCCTCATCCGAAGAGAGAAAAAAAAAAAGTTGTCATGGCTGCTTATATTGCTTTAAACGAAACACTGGAATGTAAACAGAAGTATGATGAGGACAATACAAGACAAGTATCAGGTAGTAAGCATTAAAACAAAATACTGGAAAATTTAGCATTGACTTGCAGTAGAAGTAAATCTCGAGTGGCTAAAAGCGTATTTTAAATGCAAAACAAACTCATGAGCATTTTTACTTTGACCATGTGGAATTCATTTTCAAATATCTACTTATCAACCGACATGTAAGTCTTCTCCACATTTCTGAAACTCATCCTGACTCAATCCAACTCAATTTACTATTTATTTACAACCTTGTCTCACATCAAGAGATTTCATCTGCTATCTTTCTGAGAGGGTCTATCATGTCTGATTGGGTTAGTGAGTAGCTGGTCAACTCTACTCTCATGACCCAGAGAATTTTTTTTTTTTTTTTTTTTTTAAAGCAGACACTGATCAATCTATAGCTAAAAGCATATTAGGGAATAATAGGGAATCATTACAATATACAAATTTCTAATCATGTCTGAAACTAAATTATAATGATCTCTTAATATTCTACAAGTGTTTCAAGTACAGTGTTCCTGATACATTTAAACAGTATTCTTAAATAGTAAAGACTTAAAAAAAAAAAAAAAAAAAATATCCATTTCTCTACAAAAAAGGTAAAGAAAAGAAACTCAAATGGAAAGGATTACTAACAACAAAAGAAGCTGAGAAAATTGAGGAAAAAGAACAGGATTCAAGGAGATAGATGACAATTGACATTGCATTTAAATTTTTAAAGATTGTAGTCAACAAGAAAGCAAGGAGTCGTAAGAGCAGTTCACAAGCAAGAAGAAACTTAACATAGGACATTACAGCTAGCAATTTCAACAGTAAAAAGATGAGACCTAGCTGCCAATCTAGTACTATGCTTAAATCCATGAAGTTGATGTACCAAAGAGGAAAGCTCATCAGAACAATTGCACCCACCCCTCAAAAAAAAAAAAAAAAAAAAAAAAAAAAAATTATAGGAAAGGCACAGGGAAGCTATGTTACAGCAGTGGGAAAGTGATTGAAGCTGAGATACCATGTCAGGATTGATAACATTGCAGATCATTTAAATTTTGTCAAGAACTTCTAGATACATACCAGAAGATTGCAAGATATGGCAACAATATTCAATGCAAAGACAAATAGTAAACTTATAAATGGGGCAAGATGCATTTGGATGAGAAAAATTGGTTAGCACAACAGTAAATCAATCTAAAACAAATTGACTTACCATGATGAAATAGAAGAGATTTCATCTGTTTGCATCACTAAAATCCTCAGGTAAGTGATACTGAATGGATTTGAATTTTTGTAAACAAAAAAAAAAAAAAAAAAAAAAAAAAAAAAGAAAGAAAGAAAGAAAGAGAGGGAGATGTAGAGTATGTGCCCATTATATAATGGAAAAAGGAAGGTAGTTATTTGGTTCTGCTAGGTCTAACCTTCACAGGTTCACCTGCCATGCCACTTACATAGTAGCAAACCACCCACATTCCATTGGCAAGAAGTTCCACTCAAACAGCTTCTTCCTGTGAACCTGTGGAACAGAGACTCCCAAGAGAGCACCCCCTCCACTATAACCTTAACCTGTTCAAGCCTAGAGTTAATAGTTATCTTCCCTTCCTATCCATATAAACTAGGCTTAATGTAATCTTCTACCTGAAGTGGCTCCTGTACAGTGTGAACCTTACTGAAAAAAAAAAACAAAAAAAAAAAAAACAAAAGAAAGTTCTAGAAAGCATCCTTGTAAGTAATTAGTATTTGTCGGACAAAATTCTTTGATGTGAGTTTTTATTCACATCAGCTCTAAAATATATTTTAATGAAATGTTAGTAATGCTGTGGAGGGACGCAATCATAGCCAGATGATAAAATACTGCACAGAAATGAACAGTTAACACTATTCAACCACATTTTTAATTTGTTAATCAGACAGCATCTAGAAGCATATTTCCTGTGGTAATTCTCAATTTGTTTTAGTTTGTTTAAATTTGGTTAATAGAAAAAGATTAAGCATTTTATGCTCTGAAGCACATCAAATTATTCATATTATGTATATCCTATTTGCATGGGAGGAGCCCACACAAAAGAGTTTTACTTTAAAGCAAAAGAATATCAATTCATTTATAGCACTTTTTTCCAGGTTGAGACCACCATCCATATTTCAGCCAAAAGCACTCTGCAAGAAATTGTTGGACAATTATTATGCTGACTACTTGTTGGCAAAAGCACTTTGACAAGCAGATGCTTTGGTGCATGTGCAAGAGCCTTGTGGCATTGGCCCAAACCTGAAGAAAGTAACAGACAAGTGATAAGGATGTAAATGGTGGGAGTTGCAGGTAGGAAAAGTTATGAGATTGACCATAATAGGCTGCTGGAAGCAGCCTCTTGCTCAAAATACTAGCCGAAGCGGTCAATCAAGCTAGCCAGTGCTTACTTCCACTCCAACAATGGCTGGAGTGCTCTTTTGGAGTTGTGACCATAGTGTACTCAATTGCTTGAGGCTCTTCACAAGGCCTTTTGTATTCAAGTTGATAAAATGCAATGAGGATTGTGAAGATTGATGTGCGTTGTTGATAAACCCTAACCTCTACACATTTTGCTCCCAGTGCTATATCTACACAAAGATATTTAAGGAGGAAGAGGAAGATGCAAGTAAGAGGAAAAGTTGATAGTCATGAAAGCTAGAGAATAAGGGAGGGGAAAAGAGTAAAGGAAGATAAACCAATAAAGAATTCATATGTAACTATTAAAGAGCTGATATTATTAAAGATGGACAGCAGTCTAAAATTTAGCATTTGGTGGTGATGGGGGAACAAGGATCATTATTCTACAATGGCAGATGAGAGTAATTATGGAATTGGGCTTATTTCATAAGGAAATGGGGAGGAAAGAAAATGTATAATAATCATTTATATTAATTCAATGTACTGAATCTCATCAAGGCTAAAAAGGTTATGGCTAAAAAAAAAAAAAAAAAAAAAAAAAAAAAGCATGTTCTTTCTTTTCAGAATAACATTTCTTTCATCTTAATTTCAGTTACTTTTCATTGCAACTCACCAGATCCTCAAATTGTGCAGATTAGAAATAAAAAAAATTTAATCTCTTGGCAATAGTTAGTATTCTTTTGGAAAAAGTAGCATTTTTTACTACCTGAATTACAAGATCAAATCTGTGAAAAGCAACTAAAAAAAAAAAAAAAAAAAAGTTGACAACGCTATACTTAAAAATTCAGGAAAGATTGTTATAGTAGGAAGAAATCATTCATTACCAGCTCAAATTATTAAAGAGTTTCTAAATTGGCGTCAATTTTATATATAGATATAATATAAAGAAGGCGAATCTAATAGTAGTGGTTAAAACATTTACCAGTTCAACTACATCAATTAAACTAACAAAATATTTAATACTATTAAAGCCTTTTCAAGGTTCTTCAGATACCTTGAAAAGCATTATCTTACGACTCATGAATGCATTAACCCACTTTCCTGTTTTTGGGATGGTAGGCATTAACAGGTTACATGTAAACATTTAATACCATATGTTTTTAAAAACCTGTAATTACTTTTGGATTTAATGAGTTAAGGATTCTATTAAAATGGACAACTGTATACAATTGAAGATGTTTCAGGAGTAAGATTTTTGACAAAAATGCCAAAGTTGCATTTAGTCATGAAAAAACCAATCTTACTATTTCTCAAATTTTTCACTATGTGCAATGAAAAATAATAGTGATTAATGATAGTTTCCTTTGCTTTCCATTAAGAAAAACAGATAAACTGCAAATTAAAGATTTTATTTAAGGTTTTGTTTGTGCTGAAGTACTAGTTATAAATTTCAAATACAAAACCTGATAGAATTCTCAAAACTATTGTCGGCTTTCCTAAATTGATTTGAAAATTTAACTTTAAAATAAATTTAGAGTGAAGCAAAGATAATTGTTCAAGTAAAACGCTCTTATGGCATACACATTTTATTACAGCCAATACATTATTTTTCTTCTATTTATAATTGTTCTTACAGTAAAAATAGTTAAATTACCAACTTTATCTTAGTTAATATTAGTACTTTCAGTGTATAAAAAAATTCTGACAAAAAGATGGATCATAAAAAGGAGTGCATATAAAGAAAATAGACAAAAAACAATGTTTAGCTGAAAGAAAAAAAAAAAGGGCATTGCAGGAAATTTTATTTCTAGTTGTAGACAACCTAATCACTGAAATGCCTAAGTTCTTTTGATCATTTCTTTTAAAGAATTCACTTAAAAGAATAAAGAATTTAATATATCAATAAATTAGCATTTTATTCCCTTTGCAATGACAAGATTTCTCCTCATATTAAGTTGGTGCAAAAATAATGACGTAATAATGTCGTTTTTTGACGTATTTTTTAACGTAAAAAAACGACATTATTACATCATTATTTTGGCACCAACCTAATAATTGTTTGCTCCTGTTAAGCACATATATTACACCATGCTATTAACTCAGATAAATAATGGACTATTCTGTTTTGATTGTTGAAAGAGGGGGTTAAAAAAGAAAAAAGAAAAAAAAAAATCATACATAAAAGCAAAAGATAGGATAGGATATTTTAGTGAACTCTTTCCTTGACTGGTCAGGTCTAGAAACTAGTACATTTAACCACATCAGCTTATAGTAATAATAAAAAGTGGTTTGTAGGAGGTGGGTTACAAATCTGTGCCTACCACTTTAGCACAATTGTTTATGCAATCAAACATTTTCCATGGAAATAAATTAGAATCTATACAACAAAAATGCATCCGCTTTATTAAAAAAAAAAAAAAAAAAAAAAAAAAAAAAATCTAAATTAAATTAACTTGTCAAATGTGTATTAGTCATTTCTTTTAGACTATTTATTTAGTATAAATGAAATTTTGGAAGAGGTGTAGATTCGGCTCTTAATCTTACTTCGCATCTGCACTAGATTTACAAAAAGGAAGTAATCATTATTTATGCAAGTCAGCAACAATTTGTTTTAAACAAGCTGTTGATTGATGCAAGAAACGATAGCGAAGAGCTGTGATAGATAACAATGAACAAGGGGAGATAACTTCTGAAGTAATAAAAACGAGCAACTTTCACTTTAATTGCTTAGATTAAAGGAGATATTTCTTCCTTAACACTGACAAGTTTGCTTTATGGAGAAAGATTATTATTTTACTAAATCCTATATTACATTAAGTGCATTGGGTCAACATCTTATCAGAAACCTAAAATATGACTTTACATAACATTAAAAGTAACTAATTCTGTATAGTAAAAAAAAAAAAAAAACAAACTCCCAGGAGCTTAAAACGGCAATCTAAAATTATATTTTTATAAAACTCAAATGTGAAATTTATTTATTCAGTAGTTGTTTGCATAACCCAGGGTAGGCATGCTTTAAGAAATGTGTCAAAACTTTCAATGTTTATGCAAAGTGACAATAAAGGAAAGCAAAAACAATGATCACAGCAACAAAAAAAAAAAAAAAAGCCCTAGAAAATGAGGGTTTACTGTTTAGCCATAAAAACAGTATCCTTTTGTAGTGGATTATCATAGAAAAAGCATGAATGTGTTATTAAACTAAATAAATTGGAAATGAACAAAAAGGCAAATAGAAATATACCAACCCCTTATGCCAATTTGAGAGCTATGTAGAGAATCATATAGAAATATTTAAAGTATCATTTGCAAACATGTTTTATCAGACCCACAATTAAAAATGGCTTCAAACAAATATTAATCTTAAAAAGATCTTTCACTAAGCCCTATAAACTAGTATTACAAAATTACAAATGAAGATCTTTACCAAATAGCAAAAAAACCTTGAATAATTCCAACAGTAACAAAAATGGGTATATCTCATGTCAATACAAGATAAAAGAGTGATATAATCATACTGAGCAAAAGATTTGTAAGAAAACAGTCATCAGTACTGGAAAGAATAACATTTACTGGACTTGAGAAATCTAATTTCCTAAAAAACTGTTTTAAGAAAAAGACAATATAAATTTCAACTGACAGCAAGGCAAATTCTTTGGCCAATGAATGCCAAATATTTTCAGTATCAAAACGGTTAATTCCACCTAAATTGAACAGACAGTGAGCATCAGTATTTTATAATGGGCACTCACACACAATATATATATATATATATATATATATATATTACACACACAAAAAAAAAAAAAAAAAAAAAAAAAAAAAAAAAATCAACCTAACATCAATATAAAAAGCGCATGTGTTTTTTTTTTTTTGTTTTTTTAAATGAATATAAAAATAATGAAAATGAGAAAATTATCTGACATTTGCCAATATCTGATGATTGGACTGAACAATTGCATAAAGATTACTCTACAAAACTCAGGAGCTGAGGTGCTGAATATAACATCAATCTAAGTGACAAATTTTATATTTGTATTCATTTTATTTATTTATATACGAGACAGTGAAGTAACGAGTCTTGGCTTCAAGAATCTGAGAGCAAAGTTCTAATTCCAGGCAAAGTTTGTTACATTCACTTATGTACAAATACCCTTGGGTATGAATCCATCTCTTCTTCCCCAACCCATAGCTATAGGTAAATAGCAGGACAGACTGGGTCCTATAGCCTTGGGTGGCAACAATTCCAAGAAGGACAACTCTGAATTCAAAACTTGAGAAGAGTCATTTTAAGGCATTGTGACACATTGCATGCACCAGTTTTATGTATTTGGCTCTTCCAATAAGAGTGGGGGGTTACTCCTAAACAAGCCTTCACCACTATAATCAAATGTGTATGGATAGTACAGGCTGTCCAGTTTTAAGAACTGAGTTGGTCTAGTCTCATAAGTTGAAAATGACAGGAGAGTTGTGTGTGTGTGTGTGTGTGTGTGTGTGTGTGTGTGTGTGTGTTTGTAAGTAATAGCTGACCACTTGTATTCGAGGATACCCATCTAGTAGGTTGGCTAGCCAATTCCTATTGCAGACTATTGATCAGGCACATTTGTGTTTGTTCAACACCCACAGAGCCAACCTGTGGTTTATACTGCAACTATGCTGAGCAGACTTTAGTTACAGTTTCTGGGAGAAAGCATGTTATCTAGAATGATCAACAATCTGAATAACACCAGCACACGCAAATCCTTGGTCACAATGACTTGTGACTTTGTGCTAGCACAGTTATCGACGGCCCCAAGTGTTCAGTCTACCCAATTTCACTCACAAAGCTTGGGTCAACCTGTGATATGGTTCACAGGCAGTTTCCAAAGGAGCTGCATGCTGGGATCCTTCCCCCTCCAGACCTATTTATTTATATATATATATATATATATATATATATATATATATATATATATATATATATATATATATACACACATACATACATGTGTGCATGAAAAAGGTTTACATTTTAATGCACATGTTTTAAGTTTATGAGGATGTGCATGAGCACATTTTGGTCTCTAAGTTGTTGAGTGGTAAAAGACTTGCCTGTGTATATTTTCACAAGAGAAGTGTTTCTGCTTAAAATTCAAGTGTTTCCATCACATCAACTCCATCCTTCCACATTCACCCATCATAACAAATCAACGTTAAGCAGCAATAAACAAGTGGGTCTCGGGAAGTGTTCACAACAATTAAGAAAAACAAAAACAGTTTAACTGCTAAATTCATGTTTACAGGTTTTAGAGTCAATTTTCCTTGTTTTTACTGTTTATCATCAAGTATCTTCTATGTGCAGTGTCCTTTCAGGATGCAAGTGATCATGGCTCTCCACAACTCTCCTAGCCTTTACATCTCTTACTAAGAGTTATCTTTTTGCTATCTCTCATCCCTATTCTGCCAAACATTTACACTAGCTCATTAGGTAAGTTACTCACAACTTTCCACTGTCCCCCTCTTGCCTTCAAGAGGTCCTGTGTGTCAAGTTCTGAAAGCCCTCTTTCCTCATATGCCTTATAAATTTCAATTGTCTTTTTCTCATGTTGAGTATAAGCGTCTTTTTTGTTCCTTCCACATTCCTTAAAACTTCATTGTTGCCAATATATCCAGATCATGATATTCTCCTTATCCTTCTGTAGGATCACATTTCTGTTGCTTCTTCATCTGTGAGGAGATTTCCAACATTCTCTGCTATATAGGAGGGCCGAAAAACCAATGTCGAATAAAACGTATATGATAATATCTAAGTTTGCAAAAAATCAAGATTATAAAAGCAATTTGTATAAGTTCAAGAAAGTAGTTAATAGATGAAAACTGCTTTAAGATGTTTTAGATACAAGTAAGAGTGTTTGATAGCAAATTCTAAAAATTAACCTAAACTTTAATAATGTGCTAAAATAGACCTTTTTCTCCTTACATGAAATTTACATTATTTTTGTATTAAGTGTTAAAATCTCATGGAGGAATGCATAGGATTGGTCAATTGATTTACAGCTTAACCCTTTCTGGGTCATTTAAAACTGAAACCTATTCTTGATTTTGAGCACACACAAACACACAGCATTAGTGTTTTTTTTTGTTTTATTTTTAGATAAGCTGTATTTAACCTATATTTAGGAAGTGGCAAGAAGAGAGATTCATACCTTTCCCAAGGGTATTTTGCAGATAAGTGAATGTATTGAACCCGACCAGAATTTGAACTCTGCTCTCAGATTTCTCCTTCAGAGCAGTTATACATTACACCACACACATATCTGTTGTACACTGGAATACTCTCTAAATATTTGCATTCAGTACAATGAATTCCTTATAGAGTAAATAATTTCATTTTGGGCATGACAATTACACATGTGTGAACTAATATATATATATATATATATATATATATATATATATATAAAAAGATTGTGAGCATAGTCGCTGTCTTGTCCAGAAATATTTAGCGTACATTACCATACATTACCATCAGTCGAATTTCATAAAATCTCTCAAGGCAGTGTTTTTGAGGGGGGAAAAAAAAAAAAAAAAGTCTCAAATCCTTTGTTACTGCTCTTTCTAGCACTGATGGTACTTCCTTCTTAACTTTTTGTTTCAAGTAGCATGGAAATATCTTTCACCATATACGAGAGAGAAATTTCTCAATTATGGCCAATGGGTTCCTAAAATCTAACAGGCTTCTAAAATTTGTCCCCCACCCACTGTAAATCACAAAATTTAAGTCTATGCTCTATATTGAAGATATGGTTCCTTCATGACAGAATTATCTCACCTCATTTGGACAATTCTGTACTATTTAAAATAGTGGAATTTGTAATCTAATTGGAAATTACAATGAGAGGGGAAAAAAAAAATGACAATTTTTCTCCCTACCAAAACTACATTCTTGTAAATTGTCCTTCAATGATTTCTTCTATTTAGCATAGATAACCAGACATGGAAAAGATATTAAAATCCCAAATAACGTTTAAAATGCAATGTGCTGTGTCTATGTGAGCTACAATTATGGCACACTCAGTTAGGATTCAACACATTACAGTAGTATTTTTTTTTTTTTTTTTTTTTTTTAATTCTCTAAAGTTTTAAATCAATGCAAATCAAATTCCAACATTCACCCAATACAAAGTTCAAGAGCCACTCAAGGTAGAGGGTTACTGAATGAGGTGTATAATATGAATACAAGATAGAAGTGAACATTATGAGGAAAACAGATAATTAACTCTTGACTTGAAGGTTAAGATTGCAATGTTTAGGGAAGCGCCCAAACAGGACTGTTTTGCAAAGTACTAGTTCTTAGCAGGTGGTTTTTCACGTCTGATTGGAATTTCCTTTTTCACTTGAAACATGGTGGAAATATGGAGGATTCAACTGTAGACATAGCATTGCAAGTCCTAGGTACAAATGTCTGAACTGACAGAGCTGAATTTTTATATGAAGTGCATTGACAAAGAAGATTACACTAAAAACAAAACAGATGTTTAAATTCTGTCTATATTTCTGAGATGAGGTATTCTGTACAGTATTTACATTATGCGGACTATTGTCCTCATCTTTGTCGCCATATTTATCACAACGTAAATAATGTAGATGTTTAAATATTTTTTCTTCCTCATTCAGGTGTGCCTTTTGATCCAAACATCCAGACACCTACCATCACAACTACAAAGTGAATTTTTAATACGGTTTACAAAATATTGTAAATTTATTTAGAGAATAAAATTTCTTACCTGTTTGTGCATTTCCACATTCAACCCATACGACATTTCGTAATACTGAGAAAAGAGAAAAAAAAAATAAAGTCAAATTGCATTTTTATTTATTTTTAAAAAAAGGAGCAAGAAGAAAAATATACAAAACATATAGAAAATAAATTTAAAAAGTGAGCGATAAAAAAATAAAAATAAAATAAAAATGTATTCTGCCTTTCAAAACACTGGCTTTGTGCATCTGACTATTCCATAAGGAACTTTAGAAAACATCAATTTAATCAAGATATTTCAAGTTAGATTAATAGATTGTAAAATAGGGAATGCAAAATTTTCCTTAAACACGAAAAATTTTTAAGTTGAAATTTTCAGACTGTTCAGTAAGACTTAAACAATCCATCACCTTTTCATTAGAGTTTATGCACACACAAAATATATATATATATATATATATTATATATATATGTGTGTGTGTGTGTGTGTTTTAAATGCACACACAAAATAATATATATGTGTGTGTGTGTATGTGTGTGTGTTTTAAATGCACAATATATATATATATATATATATATATATAGTGTGTGTGTTTTAATTTTTTTTTTATTTTATTAATACAACAGATTTTATCACAAACATTCTTAGTGGATACCTATATCAGAATAGGATATACTCGTTTATTTAAACAGTATAAATATTTTCATTGCCCTGCATCCCATGAGCAGGAGAAACTTGTTAGATCAGACATGATTTAGACCAACTAGTAGACAAAAATAAATGTACTGTTAAATAAACAAAACAGTCTATTCAAATACAAAATGTTTTGATAATAAAGATGAGGACAATAGTCTGCATGTAAAGAACTCTTCATCCCAGAAAATCAGACAAATTTCTGACTATTGAGACAAAGTCATCAGTACATTAAGCAAGTAACAAAAGTTCTACACAAGGTCAGTTCAAAAAAAAAAAAAAAAAAAAAAAAAAATCCAGAATGCCTGAATACACATGATACTGTAGCTAACAAAACCCACTTGAGATTGACAAGAAAAATCCAATCATGAAGATTGGACAACTAGTTTTATCTTTGCTTATCTTAATGCTGAGCAACTGTATTAATGTTTGCTTACATGGCAACATTTAGAGTCAATAAAATTTCACTTGAGTTAAATATAATTGAGAGAGACCCATTATAATATTTGAGGATGTCCATATTGCCTTTGTACTGAGAGAGAGGTAAGACAAGAAAGCATAAGTTTTGCGGTAGAGAAAGTAATATTCCTGAGAGAGGGACACATGAAAGAATAACAGGTATCACAAGGAAATAGTACAGAACTTTTTTTTGTGGAGGTGGGGTTGAAATTAATCAAATTAAATTTTAATAGAGTATTAATGCTTAAATACTCTTGCCAGGTTGTCAAATCCATCTTAAAGCAAAAAAAAAAAAAAAAAAAAAAAAAATTAAGAGCCCTTTTTCCCTGTTAAAAAGAACTGTTTCAAAAAAGGTGCCAAAAATAAAAACAAATTATATATTTTTTTTTCTTTACATTTAACATTTCTAATGAAATTTTGAAGAGCTTACAAGCGAGTCTGTGCTACCCCCACTTATTTACCAGTTTTAAGTGTTAGAATGGACACCATTAGACCAACAAGCAACATTGGTGAAAAGAGTAACCATTAACATTACCCACCCCCAATATGCTGTTACCAAAAGTACTTATATTAAACTACAAAGACTGCAATGTACTCAGTATTGTACTTATGTTAGACACTTGAACCTATTTATGACAAATAGCATAAACAATACACACTATGCAGACCAGTCATTACAGGAAATGATGTGGGTAGGGCCACAATAGTGGAGTCACCTCCTGGAAGCATTTTTTTTTTGGGGGGGGGGGGGTATGCAATATAAAACAAGCCATTAGAAAACCTGAATTGGAAGCACCTGAAATCCAAATTAAAACCAGATGCTAGAACAAGAGTTTATACAAACTGCATTTACAGGGGGAGGCGGGGGTTGAAAAAAAAAATCACCAACCAACTCACTTCTGAAATAGTTTCTCTTTGGAAGGACTTCTATACCCCCAAAACTTTAGGCTTAGAATACTAAAAGCTGAGTATTTAATATCTGGGTTGAGTTTTAGTGCATAATGTACAAATTGTATTAAACAAAAAATAAACATTAAACTGAAAATTTTTATAACAGCAATTTTTGAAAAGTACTATATCAAATACCAAAATTTCAACGCCATTATTCATACCCAAATGAAAGGAAGAACATTAAAATTTGTCTAATTTAAAAGGTTATAGGGGGGAAAAAACAAAAAAACTTTGATACCATTTATCCCTTTATCAGATAGTTATAAAATTTAAAAAAAAAAAAAGTCTAAAGTCACTAGAAAATGTCTATCAAGACAACTGGAATTCAATTTGCTAAAAATATAGCCACTTCAAATTCTTTGATTTTAGTTCTGTAGAAACATTCTTAAAATAAAGCTTTAACTGAGTTCAGTAAATGAAATGAGTAATATTGCCTCAAGAGATTAATTTCCAAATCTTAAAGTGCATATTGAAGCAGTAACTATCAATTTATTGGGATCACCATAGCCTCTTTTCATGAATGTTGAAAATAACAGCAAGCAAATATGTGCAAAGTTTTATTTTTATAATTGTAAAAAGAAAAATGACTAAATTTGAACTACAAAAATACAGTACCTAACAAGGTGAATACAGAATTAAGTATATAAAAAAAAAAAAAAAAAAAAAAAAAAAATCAATTTAGTCAAAGTTTGAGCTTGGCATGCACAAGCTAAAAATTTTTATAGTAGTCACTGGTTCATACCATTCATGTATTTGCTGCTCAAATATAAAAGTTATGTATTTGGGCAATAAATAAAAGCATGTACCAACCACACCATACTATTTTTTTTTTTTTTTTTTTTTTTTACAAAAGTTTGGTTTCATATTTGCAAAAGTGTATCCAGCTGAGAACTTTTCTACATATTCCCCAACTATGTGCATATACATGCACTCACTTTAAGAGCAGCAAACAAACTTCATGACAACGAATTTGATAAATTACTGATTTAATTGTTATCTTGACTACTTGGTCCAAAGTACAATGAACAACATACTGTATATGTGAATAGCTGTTATGATGTTAAAGTTTCACTTTACAGAGGGTTAAAATAAAATGAACACAAAATTAACTGACTCAATAAGTACACACACACACACAAAAAAATGTATAGAGGACTAGATTAAGGTAAGTAGAGAATATTTTTCTTTAAATAATTAGCTCTAATCTAGCCAGTTTTTACCATTCTAAAACATTCTGACTAAAAATTGCAGGAGAAAATTTAAAATTATACAAGCATTTGAACAATGCCATCACTCATAGTATACAAATATAATAAATTTAAATTCTTGTGTGTGCCAGAAATTTTTTAGAAAGAGAGAGAGAGAGCGCGTGCGCAAGCAAAAAAAAGATTGCAAAAAGGTTTTATTTTGCGAGTGAATATTGTATTAATTTTTGGAAGATAATGATTTTCAGATACAAGCCCTCTTCAAACACAGATTTCCAATTTTTCATTCAGAGCTATTAACCATTAAACCACATGCACATCCAAGCTGAAAGCACCAGGTACTCCCAAGCAGTCACTTATCAAGGTACTGACCAGGCTATATATATTGCTTTATTGGAAAAATTAAGAGATTTTATATATATATATATATATATATATATATATAAAAACTCTCCTCTCACCCACACACTGCCCTATTTGTAGAGCTATACCAAGGGAAATAACTGGTCAATTTTATCTCAAGAACTGTCTACAGTTGTGTACAGAGTTTATACATTGTAACCTACTACACTTAAACCCTAGAAGGATTTCTGATACACCTCCAAAACTTATCACATTGTATTTACAGAGTGACCAGCTAGTATATAGGTCAATGTACTTGTGTTTCCTTAAGATAGGCTTTCTCTTGAAGTGTATGGGTTAGGGCCTGTTAAGGAGGAGGAAGGAGAAGTGAAGTACCTCTTCATATCTTTATAAATTTCAAACAATAGTGCTCTATTTTTACAATTAGCACCTACTACTACCACTACTATCAGTAGTAGTTGTGGTAGCAAAAGCAAAGCAAGATTTTTAAATTAAATCTAGAAACTAAATTCAGATTGGAGAGCAAAAACAAAAAAAGATTTATAACCCAGCAATAGTGAGCAAGCAAAAGGCTGAAGCCTAAGAGATAATCCACGAAAATAGGTACAATATGCTCAATTTAAAAACAAGAATTTTCAAAGATAGATGATTAAGTTTTCAAACTTAATTTGCAAAGCAAGAAAAAATATAACTTTAAAAATAAGTTTATGTTTGGGTCAACATTTACACCCCTATCATATTTTATAAACATTTCATAATTACTTTAATGCAAATAAATTAGTTCCTGTCAGACAAAGTTAAGCGAGGTGGTCTGTAAAATTATTGCCAAAATGCTGATTTAAAATTCCAAAAACAATTCAAAGCATCTTTGTCTTTCCACCCCCTTAATCTTTGAAATTCTTAAATTTAGAATCATAATCCTTCATGTCCCTATGAATGTATACTTAATGACTAAATGATAGATTCATAAAGTTAATCAGTTTTCTACTGAATATGTGAGTCAACAAATAATACTCATAAAAAGTAGGTAATCAGCCTAAGAGATTTATTCATATGTATCTGCAACAGTCTATAAGCAATTGTTTCAGTTAGTACTTAAGAAAAAACAAAAAATAAAACCTCATTTTGTATAAAAAGAATATAAATCATAACACACACACACACACGTGTGTGTGTGTGTGTGTGTGTGTGTGTGTGTGTGTGTGAGAAGTGAGATCAGGATTTGACTAGATAATCTACTTTATTTTAGCATTGGCTTCAAAGACAAAACTAAAAGGTATTGTCCAAACAAATCTTAAATCTGGCTTCAGAAGAGTAAGATTGCATTGTAACTGAATAACATTAAACAATTTTAAGAGGTTATTGTTAATGTTTAATAACCAGGTGTGAGAATTTGTCGATTTGATGATGTAACCTATCAGTTTAACACTTTTAGCAGCCGAGATACAAATATGAAGTGTAAAACTTTTGCAATTCAATGCCCAAAACCTGACTGGATTAAGATAATTATAAACTAGTAAAGACAAAAGTAATAGTATACAAATAAAATCCATGCTGGTAAAATATTTTACCAATTTGTAGATTCAGTAACTGATTCAAAATTACTTAAAGCTAACTTTTTCAATATTTCTGAACTAAAATAAAAATAATATTAAAATCTATGTTCTCAAGAAACTAATGTTTTAAGAGTTACATAACTAAGGAGAGTTTGTGTGTGCATAAATATATATAAACTGCAATCAAAATTTAAACTATGACCATTACACCACAAGGTCACGTTAGGTAAGGGCGATAACTGTTGTACCACTAATCAACTAAGATGAAGTGTTAACAACCAAAATGGAAACAAGAGGGTCAGTTTGAAGTTCTTGTGTTACTCACAATTAACACCAAATTATTTATTGGTTCAGTATGAATTCTGAACATGTCTGACGGGAGTGATTAAATTAACCAATGTATCAAATTTGTAATATGTATGATAGTTTTATAACTTACATATAGTTTTTCATTTTGTTTTGAATTAAACTGTATTTCAAGTCACATGATTTAAGAAATTAAAAGATAAACGACTATTTTAAATGCAGAAATATTTCAAACTTACCAATATTTTAATTATTGTGACATTTACTTTCAGTTATTGTTAATTTTATTTCTGTTGCTTTTTAATGCAAATTTAAGATAATAACTGCTTCTTTGGCCAAAATAAAATTGCAGAAAGATCTCCTTCATAGGAATCAGAGTTGTAATTTTTCTTTATTACTAATCTATGATCTGCCCAAGAACGGCAATTAAAGAAATTTAAAAAGTTTTGTCTTACAAGTAATTATGAGGACATGTAAACAATTTTTAAAAATGTTTTTTTTTTTTAATTCAAAACTGCCTAAGAAGCCAAGCTATGAATAAGAATATTTCAACTTTACTGATAAAAATGTCTAAATAGAATGGTTGTCATTGAATGAGTAAGCATCATATGATTTTTAATCAAAAGTTATTTAAGATAATAGTGATAAAATAGAAAAAAAAAAGGTACATAAAGATGAAAACCTACTTTCAAAATAAAATTACTTAACTGAATGGCAAACTGCCCTTGTAAACAGTTTGATATCAAGTAATCTTTTATAGACTTTTTGTTTAAGGCTTTGAACTAGTAAGAATATATCAGTTGTCATTTGAAAAGATTTTACATGGACTCTGACAAATCTGCCAGTGCCAGGGAAACAACAAACCAAATATAAACATTCGTCTTATTCCTAATTTTTATTCCACTTTACCTTTGATTTTTAGCATCACAACATGCCTGTTCCAATAAACTGTTTGACCACTAGTTGCCATAATAAAAAAAAAAAAAAAATAAATTTCAAGGTTACATTTTCATCCATTAAAGAGGCTACCAACTCAAATTTTGTACAAATTTAGACTTAATATGGAGAAGAAAAAAAAAAAAAAATTTTCCTCTTAATCAGTTACGTAGATAAATTCATAATTTTAAAGTTCAGACACTCACCACATTTACTTCGTCTGAATTCTCGGATGAGGAGTTATTTACAATGTTTATATTCAGACTATCGCATTTTGGCTGTTGTACCTTCCGACCTCTTGGGTGTATATTGATCTGGGTAACCTATAGAAACCTTTATTTAATCTATGGAGGTAGACCGTTCTCATTCCACTGCTCATATCTAAGAGACATTTCTAGTTTTTTTTGTTTTAGGTTTCTACAGAGCACAAATACACATTTAACCCAGGGATTGAACCCAACCACTGATATCACCAAATTTACAATATTTTCATCCACTAGGCCATTGTTTTATAAGACAGAGGTCGGCAACCTACAGGATGTGTCATGCCAAGCAATTTCCAATGGCATGCAGCTGCAAATGACTTCATGAAATCTGAACCAATAACTACAACACAAAGATATTTAGCTGTTTCAATTTTAATATATATATATATATATATATATATATATATGCTATTGGCACATTGAATGCTTTTAAAATTAAGTCGGCACATAGTTAGCAAAAAGGTTGCCGACCCCCATCATAGGACATTTGCTTTAAATAGGACAAAAATGAAGCTGCAGCCTGTTTATAAGCATACATTCATATTTAATCCACAAGAGGAGAGAGTCTGGATCAAACTCATCAATAATATTGGCTGGAAAATTATTAGGTTGGTGCAAAGATGATATCGGTTTTTGACGTTCAAAAATATGCCAAAAACCGACATTATTTTTGCACCAACCTAATAGCTTTTTAACCATTATTTTGTGGTAAAATGGCTGTGTTTTTATTTTTAAAAGTTAATTTGTAAAATGATGATAAAGTTATAATGCAAAAATCCCATTCTTATATCCAATATATATATATATATATATATATATGATAGTTACCACCGAGTGTACTTGGAATTCTATTGTATGTTATCAGTGACTGCCCTTAAACACTTACAGCCATTCTTAACTGAATAATCAACTTATACCAATAGACTTAAATACATTATGATGTCAACAATAAACACTTCTCAAGCAACAATGACCCCATCATAAAAAATTGACCTGGGTGTTGCCTGTTATTCATATCTGAGTAATGTTCAAAATAAAAATCCAGCAAGACAAAGATAACATTCTCACATCTTGCAGAGTATAAATCCAACATCTTCAAAGCCATCTTTTAAAATTGAAATAATTAGGATATAAAAATTAAAAACTAATTCATTGAAGTGCATCCACTTTTTTTTGAAGGGAGTAAAAAAAAAAAAGAAAAAAAAAAAAGAAAAAAAAAAAGCAATTTAATCTATTAGGTATTTAAACTTGGAGAGGTGAGGGGGAAGAGTAATGGCTGATGATTATTTTGTAAGTAATGGCTTTTAGAGATTTAACAGGATATCTCTACTTGACAAAAATCAAAGCAGCAAAATTTATTTATCAAATATCTTGGGTGTATAGGTTACTTTTAAATGCAAGAATAATCAAGTCTAATCATATCAGCAATTTCAGTCTGCTAAAGAATCAATTTTAACTTGGTGACTGGAATTTGCACCCTCTGATCCCAGCAGCACCTCAATTTTACACCTAGGAGGGAAAGTCAGGAGTACATCCTGATACCTTCAGCAAAGTGTCCTTTTTAGCAATTATCTATATCAAAAGACTCTTGGTGCCATATTTTGTACCTGTGGATATGTAAAAGAAATAAATACAACTGTTAATCTTAATTCATTTTTAATTACTTCCAGAATCCCGATAGCAGAACAAAGAGGGATATAATGTGGCAGAAGTTCCTTAGAGCAACAAAACCCAGGAAGTAGAGAGCCATTATTACCCATATCCTGAAAGAACATGGCATATAGAAAGGATATTTGTTCCTGTGATGCAAGACAATCCCAACTTTAATAGGTTTTCCTTGGAGGAAACTAGTCACAAAATCAGTTTGATATTTTTTTACAAAGCATCTGTTAAAAAAAAAAAAAAAAATTATTGCCAATATTATTATTATTATTATTATTATTATAATACTTGTTTCTATTCACAACTACACTAATTGTATACCAAAAAATTGCCTGATCTCAGACATTTTGAGCTAGGTGGAGTTGCTTTCTAACCAAGAAAGTTTATTAAAATAAATTGGAAATGCAATAGGAAGAGAATTGGAGGAGAGGAGGCAGTTAATTTTTTTTTTTTTTTTTTTAAATATATTGGTTGAAGAAAAATTCAACACCACCCCAAAATCTGACCATACAGAATTTATTTTAGAATCTCTTTGGTCAGGCAAAAACTTTACAGTATCCCCTTGTATGAATGGAGATGGAAGAGTTACTGACTGAATATAAAGAGAGAATGAACAAAATATTGAAAAGCAAGCAGGGATGCAAAAGTAGAAAAAAAAGGCAGATCCAGTAGCACTGTCCATTTTTTAGTTCTTCACATGAAACTAATCCAAGTTTGCAAAACATTTGGATAAAATGCTACTGAATAACAAAGATTAGAACAGATAGAGTAGAGAAGATCAGACATGAGAATGGATAATCTTAGTTAACACCTGTGGAAATTTCATGGATCTAGTTTGTGTTTTTTTTTTTTTTTTTTTTTTTTAAATCTTTTGCCCTGCTCCTGCTGCATATTTTAAGAATTTGAACCTTGCAAATTTGACAAATGAGTGTTGGCTTACTGAAACAAAGTTTTCAAAAACAATCCCTAATTCATGCATTATAGTGTAGAATCCATAATTTTTTGTCAGATTTTTATCCAGAAAGACAATATCCAACAAAATCATTTTTTTTCATTTTTTATTTTTAAATCATTTCACTCTAAGCAAGGATGCAAGGTTACAGAGTGTTAGGAGAAAGGAGAATAACAGAACAGGAATTAAGTTAGAAGATTAAGATTGGCATAACATATGGACTGTAAATAAATTTACAAAACTTGTTAGTGGAGAGTTAAAATTGGCTTGAAGTGCAAATAGCTACCAGTTACAGAAAGGTGCTATAATAAGGCAAGGTTAGTCAGTTTTGTTAAAAAAAAAAAAATTTTTTTTATATTATAGTGGATACATGTACTTGAAATAGGTGCCCCATTTTTTATTTTATACAGTGTATTATATCTACTACATTGTAGAACCCAACATTTCTTTCTGCCATGACAGACCGCTCAGTCACAGAGAGTGAACATCCCTGCAAGGTTTGATTCAAAGGGGGCACAGCCATTATAATCTCCAATTTCCATTATACTTTTTGTGTTTAAAAAAAAAAAAAAAAAAAAAAAAATCTGGAGATTATACTTGAAGTGACTGTTTTAAATCTGAAAATGACAATTTGTTTAGTTTCAATTAAAGAACCAGCTTAAATAAATAAAAAAAAATATATCAAGAACAAAAGGATTAGGAAAATAAATGTGTCCAGCTCAAAATCTGAGCAGTAAATGCGATAAGTCTTCATATAGATCCTACTATGGTTGAATTTAAAGTTGAGATGTGACTTAACTGGACTCAAATAATATCTTTTTTTTATTTTTATGACGGAGAGAGAGAGAATTTAGATACCCCAAGACTATTCTTTCTGAAACATTTTAATTGCTAATCACAAAAAATTCCTAATTTTTAATGTTTGTCAGAGATTCTTTGCTCATATTTAATTAAGTTTAAGTCCAAAAATTGAAGAGCCCTCAAAAAAAAAAAAAAAAAAAAAAAAAAAAAATCTGTTTACTAGATATGCCCAGTTTAAATAATCAGCATTAAAAGACAACCAGTATTTCCAGCCATTACAATAAGTGTAAATCTTAATACTGTGTTATATTAATGAATGCATACATTTGATTAGGCATGTTTTGTTTGTTTTTTCTTCATTAAGCCAAATTAACATCTACTGGTCTACATCACCCATCAAAATATACCCCTCGACAGAGGATTCCATTCCATTTGAGAAAGCATTTTAGCCAGACATTGGATTTGACTGCTAAAATTACTTCGTTTCAGGTACAAAAAAAATGTAAATTAGTAGATACAGACACTGAAAAATTTCAATGACAGACACCCATTTCTTAAAAATGGGTAACTGAGCCTTGCTTTGTGCTAATGGCCCCCTGTAACCAAAATAGTAAAGTCACACTTGGCTAAAAGGTGATACAGGTCTGATTCCTGCTAAGAAGTACATTTTCTTTAAACCTTTTGAGGATCTAGGCTGTTAGACATGAATTTCACCATTTAAAATAAAAGTTAAATGCTATATATATTATATATATATATATATATATATACACACACACACACAAGATGACGTCACATTATGAAATGGACAAAGTCTGACTATTTTAAGACGTTCTATAAAAAAACAACAAAAAAAACGTATAAACATAAAAAATGTCATATATATATATATATAAATAAAAATGCTTAGTAAATTTAGTAGCAGCAATGGAGGGTAATGAGAAATGGTAGTAAAATGATTTTACATTAGATGTACATTAGTTTGTAAATGTGTATATTTATTTATTTTATTTATTTATTTTTTTTTTTTAAATAATTTCATCTCAAGTAAGGCAATAAATCCACTAAAATGCAAGGGTTTACAAAGTGAAAGAATATATGAATGATTAGTGACATCTCAACAGGAGTTGAGTGCCTGCATGTGCACAACTGTGTGTGTGTGTGTGTGTGTGTGTGTGTGTGTGTGTGTGTGTGTGTGTGTGTGTGTGTGTGTGTAACACCTCCCACATAATGGCAAGACATTATCTAGAAGATACCATTGTTATATCAAATATCAGGTATTTCTGCCACACTATAAAATAAAAATGATATGGAAGTATTAGTTCATTAGAGTCATGAAAACACTTTTACAAGAACCTAAACCTATAATTTGAACACAGGATTTTAGAGTTGGAAATTATGATAAACCTATTGAAAGAAAACTAGACAGTTTTGAAAATATGCAAGAGATGTGGGATTAAGTTCTAAAAGATGTATTTTGGAGGGCCCAAAATGACATTACCCACAGTAGTACAATTTTTTTTATTTATTAATATGAACTGTTTGGGTCGTTTCCAGATAAGCCTCAATTATTTTTTGACTTCTCAATCCCAAGGCTAGTTGATATTAATTTTACTATTTAAAAAAATAACATATCTGCACATTAAAAAGTTTATAGCAATTAGAAGTATTTAAAATATTTTCCTTATCTGATATTTTGGCACAGATAGATGAAAAGGAACAGCCTGCATCTACAGTTTGTCTTACAAGTTTGGAGAAACTGAAGCATTAAAGCGACTATTTAAAAGGAGTTAATTCAGGACAAGTATAAAGCGGAAGTTATTTGTGGCAGTCGCTGCAGACTGCTTACTCTTCAATGTATATGACAAAATAGGCCACAATCAATATTGTAATTGCATTTGAATATAGGAATAAAATTCAAGAATAAACATCTTAAGTGTTATATAAAATTGTAGCAAAGAAAGGAAGTACATTGCAAGACATTTAATGAGCAAAACTGAAGGCTTTTGCAGAATTCATTTTCAAAGTTAAAATTAAATGAATCCTTCAATCTATAGTCCTTTTGGAGATGTTATTAAATCAGTAAAGAAGACTTAATGAACTCATGTTTGAGAGAGAGAGAGAGGGAGAGAGAGAGAGAGGAAAAAAACAAAAAAAAAAACAATTAAGAATTCCATTGCATGAGATAACTGATAAACTCTTCAAATTAAATTGGGACATTTTAAAAGATGAAAACTGACAAAGGAAAAGTAGTTTTAAGAATTGAATGCACATTTGTTTTGTTTTTTTATAGGATTAAATTAGATTCTTTGCTAAAACAAAATGATCTTGTTAAAACATGTTGATGCACATTCAAAAGTTTCCTAACAATATTCTTCACCGAAAAATAATATTGATGATAAAATTTTTTTTTTTTTTTTTTTTTTTTTTTTTAAAAAAATCACATAATGGATATCGATATGGGGAGTGGACAGAGTTTAAGCTCCAGCCTGCTGCATTCATTTTAGCACAAATGCCCTTGAGAAAAGGGCACCCCAACCCGTAGGAACTAGTTTAAAGAAAACTGAATCGCAAACTGTGCAGAAGGTAATGGGAAACTACTTCATTATAAAAACAAAACAAAAAATCAGGACAATTATTAGTTAAGAACAGAAACTTGTGGTGAGTCGTGATCACCTATGTGCTGAAGTGATAAAGCATAAAATGAGTGTTTATTATTTTTGATGGAGGGCGGGATCAGTGACTGTACCCCCTCCCAATCTTGTGTAAGTTCTAGTTAACCATTTGGTTCAGTTCGATCACAATGAGTACTGTGACAATAAAACAAGTAAAAGTAAAAATCTTGATCTGCAAAGATCAAGACAATTTCTTGCCCTAATTTCTATTTTAAAATCTCCCTTTCAAATAAAAAGGGAAAAAAGTTTAGACAAATTTAAGTTATATTGAATATTTTTAAAAGTTAAATCTGCATTGTGTTAACTCAAAATGGGGAAAAACAAAAACAAAACAAAACAAAAAAAATAACAACAACAAACACTCATTTCTTGAAGGCCTTTTTAGCTAGTACAAGAATTTATCAGCACTTCCATTCATGGATGTATACACAGTTAAATATGGAGGGCATATTTAATCTTGCAATTAGATTGTATTTATATTCTATATTTCGGTGCATTTTTATTTTCATTTTTTTTATATTAAACTGCAAATAAAATGAAGATAACTGATACTTAGCATTTACTTCAACCACTTAAAAAATAAATCATCCCTTGTTAAAAGCTAGCATTCTTGAATATGAAAATGTTTAGACATTTTATAGAGCAAGTTATTAAAAGATAGCTGATGGGAGAAAAATATTAAATTTCTGAATAATGACATCAGGTTTATATTAAGCATGTCACAGAAAACGCTATTCTTTTATTCAATATCAGTCTCACCCCCACCCCCAGACATACAGTCAGCACTGCCACTTTGTTTACTGATAAGACAAAGTAAGTATCCATCGAGGTTGAGAACAAATGTTTAAGAGATTTGTAGCTGCAATTGTGAGGATTTCCACTTATCTTTCACAGCTGCTTTTGACATGACCATAATCAGTTACTTTTAAGTACTGATTAGATTATATATATATATTATATATATATATATATATATATATATATATATATATATATCGGTGTTTAAAAATTCTCAGCCTGACCAAAAAAGAAAATTAAAATAAATTCTAGTGATTAAGTCCTTGCTGAGGTATGTGAAATGGCAGGTGGTGAGAACCTTTCAGCACTTTAAAAAGGTATGCAGACAAATTGTGGATATAGGATTTTTCAAGAACAGGTACTAGAAACTGATCCATGACAGAGGGTACATATTCTGATTCAAAGCAGAAGCCCCCAACCTCATACATAATCTCATAACAAAAGGTATTATTACAGATGAGAAAGTGGAAGGTGGAGAAATTTTTGTAAAAGGGAAAAATTCAAATGTTTAAGAAATGGTAAAAATGGAGTGAAATGGAGGTTAAAAAAAAAAAAAAAAAAAAAAAAAAAATCTGGCGGTACGGAGGCAGAGTAAAGAGTCTTCAGCAGCTGTCAATTTGTATTGGAATAAAGCCCGATTGTAGTTATTTTGGATTTACACTAAGCATGCCAAACAGGATTAGCAGTAATCCTATTAGAAACTTCTTGCACAACTCGAATTATGAGGTTTTCAAAAGGAGAAAGAAACTGAAGACATGAACTCTCTCAAGTCAAACCAATTTTTATGTCTTAACCTTGGAATAAGGGAGGGGGGTAAAATAAAAAAGGTAAGTGAACAGAAGTAGAAGGTACTGCAAATGAGAACATTAAAAGTAATTTCAGTTTCAAGGACATGATATAATTAAGCACTGATTTTGGCTATTAAACTATGTCTGATAAGCATATGCTGAATCGTTAAAACTATGGCCATAATTATGCTATCACAAACTATCTGGCAGGATTAACTTAAATGCTTTGTTTTCTTATATATCACACAGCTTCATTTGAAGTTTATTTGATTTTAGGAAATGACAAGAACTAAAAAGGAAAATATATCTTGATTATACTAAGCAATAATATAAATTCAAAAAATTTCAAGTTTATTTTTCAGTACAGCCACTCCTCACTTAACGACTAGGTCATTAGTGAGAAATAGTTGCTGTTTCAGACAAACATGTAACGGGTTTGTATCAACTAGCTTCAGACAGTTTTAATGTAATTTTTAAAACATTCGTAACATTTCTAATTTATTTCTAAATGTTTGTATAGTAGAGTATTGAACAAACAAATTCAAAATCCAGCCCTATATTACTTGTTTGCCTACTGTAAATACAATACAAGCAAAATTTTATAGATTTTTCACTTTTTGACTCATTTTGAAGAGAGAAATGAATCAGGATTCAATTATTTGAACAACATACAATACTGGCTGCTTGGATATTTTATTATTTCATGAGATTTTAAAGTTGCTTCTAAGTCTGGTGGGTAGGGGGAGTTAAGTGAGGAGTGGCTATATAAAATAAGAGACCTACTCAAAATAATTTAGCAAGTGAAATCCAAGAGATATAATCAATGAGGTTATTTACTATACATTTACCGGTACGCAACTGAATTAAGGATTAAGTTTAATATATATTTGCTGCTCTTTATAGTCACACTTACAATGTACAGTCTGCAACTGTTCTGAATTTTTAAATGAGCCAATTTAGGGGTAAGCAACAGAAGATACATATTAAATAGATAGATATACTGGGATTCTCTTACTATGAGTGGTAACTAGTTGAAGAGAAGGAAAACCGAATTCAAAAGGTGGAGTAGGCTATGGGAATTCACTCTTACCCATAAATGCATAGCAATCCAGAGATAAAGAAAACATTCGTGGAGTGTAATAAACATCTACAACCTGAAAGGAAATGGCATTTTCTTTATTTTTAGCCAAGTTGCAAAATGGCCAGCAGATTTGAGATCTGTTCTGACATTTTCAGCTAATCCAGTCATCTTTTGTTATGTATCTAACTTATAAAGCAAGAAGTGCAAGGACTTTGTCATAAGAAAAAAAAAGTTGCCTAAACCCTGCAGATCCAATCTATGGAGAAATTCCCTAATAGTTTGATATTCATTTGTAGTCACATGACTTTCTGTTGCTTTTTTTCAGATGTTACAACAGATGAAGGTGGGAATAGATCAAAACAAAAACGGGAAAGTTACATACAAGACAGATTGATAATTGAATACAGAAATTCTTGCCATTAAAGAATTATTACTGTCACAGAATTAGAATTCTTAAATCATAATTTGCTTTATTAGTTATTTTTTTTAAAATTTATTTTTAATAAATTTTATGGCACTGATATTTATAAAGCTTTTCTTTGAATGGCACAAGACCAAGTAGAACATAGAATTGTATATTATAACAATTTTACAAGCAAGAACAGCTGACCAAGATAATTGGGGGGAAAAAAACATTGAGAATCCCTAAACCTGTAGGAAATACAATTACATCTTTGAAACAGACTAATCATATATAATCCTTAATATAACTGGATTAAAATAAGCTTAAGTAATTTGAATTTTTTAAAACAAGTCTGATTAGAAAAAGTCATAAAACAAGGCTTAAGAAATGTGAGCGAGGAAGATTTTTTTTTTTTTCTTACTTTGAGTTTAATTATAACTTAACTATATCCTTTTTACAACCTCTTTTTTTTTTTATAAGAAAATCTAAGTTTCGACTAAGTGTTTTCATGTACTGTATTTCTGCCCTCTATTAGCATTTTGTCACAAAAACAAAAAAAACACTTGACCACTACTAAAGCCCAGTATTAGACAAAGTAATTGAAGGCTAAATTGGACACCAACCACACTAGAGATGCCCCCACCCCCATCCAAGGATGTAAATCATTATCACAGAGTTTAAGGCATTTCCTGATGTCTACAACTACCATTCCAAAAAGCAAGACGAACTCCTAACAAAAAACAAAAAAAACTTCTCCCATTAAAACTTTTATACAAATTTGAGCTATCTGAATCCCCTATAAGAAACAAATGTACTTTGATATGACCCTTTAAGTGTCACCATGCCATCAGTAGGCAAGAGATGCTGGAAAGTAGGTATGGTTAATATTTTTTTTATGGTCAAGTATTGTGAAATTTTAAGTAGCAACTTATAAAAGAGGAAGTGCTTAATCGCTTTGGCCCAAAATAACAGAGCCACAAAATAGGCATTCTATTCCTCATATTCATTCCATAGTTCAGCACACTTGACACCTTATTTCTCAAGTTTCTTCAGCTACCTCCAAATTTTGATCTAGGTACACATTAACAGATATTTCAATTGGGAGAAAGGTAAACAGAGGGGTGGAGGTGATGTCATAAAATATTGTTTATACACACAAAAGGGTTTTTATATATATATATATATATATATATATATATATATATATATATATAATACACACACACACACACACACGTGTGTGTGTGTAGAGTACTGAAAGTTCACACCCTGACTAATAGATTCCCAAATAAATTCTAATGTTTGGTCATACTGAGAAGTGGTTTGGACCGAGAGCTTTTCAGCATCCTCCTATGTAATTTTTTTTTTTTTTTTTGTAGTATATAGAATTCATGTAACAAATAAGTGTAAATACATCTTCAAAATACACAAATTTGGTGCTAAGACAAATGAAAATTGGAAGAAATGAAAGAAGAAAATCGTCTCATCACTTGTAAATAAAAAACCTGAATGAATTTGCCTAAGAGATGAGTAATGTTTCTTTGAAGATAAAAAAAAAAAAGTGGGGAGAGAGAAAGATCAAATAATTACAGATGAATTAATGTAATATCTAAGCTATAAGCTAAGGTAAAAATTTACAGATTCTTAAATATTTCTTGGAACTTATCTGCTATCAGAACTGCTGGCTTTGTGTTCACAAAACAGGATTCATTTCAATTACTAACGCTACACCAAAACTTCATACACTTGTGTAGCAGGGTCAACAAAAAACACACGAAAAAAAAAAAAATTTTTTTTTTAGAAAAGAAAACACAAATATCATTAGAATCAAGCCAGCAGAAAACAAAGAATTTGAACAATTTAAGAAATTATTTTTCCAATGAAGCTTTGAAAAATGCTTCAGGAATTTAAAAATGGAGTTAAAAAAAAAAAAAAAAAAAAAAAAAAAAAATTAAGTTCTTTTAATTTTTACAAGTCTTGTATATAGCCTTGTGCTATAATCAATATAATGTTTGAAGTGTTCAACTCAAGGCTTTTCTTTTTAGTTTTATTAGCATTTCTAGAATTGATTAAAATTTTAGAGAGGAAAAATAAAATTTTTTGCATTTATATTTTTAAAAAAAAATTTTTTTTTTTTAAGAATTAGTGATAGTTTGCATCCCCAGTTTTCTACACATGCATGGCATTAATCAGCTTTGTTTTGTCTCCTGATAAATGAATATATAGGAACAAATTTAACACCTACCCACAAACCCTTGAAATAACAATTGCAGTTTCCACCTCTTTTACTAGTAAATGCACTTGAATTAAAATTTTAAGAATGTAAAAATAAAACAAAATAAAAACAATCATGTGATAATATACACATCTAGAAATTATTTTGGCTTGATCAGGAAACAAATAAACAAAAAAGTCCATGTCACTAATATTGACATTATCAAAGTGTTTTTATTGCTTTAGCAGCAGATGACTTATTTTTAATTTCTAAAAGGCAGTAAATTAAAGTTATTCTTCAAATAAAGAAATAAAAAGGTTTCAATGGCTTGTTTTCTTTCAAATACAATTTGTTGATAATTTTCCCCATAAGCAAGCCTTTTCAAGAAAGAATGACAAACAAACAAAAAATTAAAGTTTACTCATAAAAGAGAAAGGTTAAGTGCAAAGCAACAAATCAGTAAAAGATAAAAAACATTCATATAGAATTATTTTAAACATTTTAATATTCAAAATAATTTAAAACAATGAATTACAGTGAAAGTATAGATTTCTATAAACATTTTATTTGAATACAGACTAATGTCATCTTGTTATAACATTTTGCTTGTTGTGCCCTCAGGTGTCTGCCAATATGGATAACCTTTAGGGAATTTTGAACTGAATCCTTTAATCTACAAGACTAGATTACTCTCAGTCTGCTGCCAATGTCTAAGAATATCTAGTCGTGTTCTTATTTAACACCCGCTCACCCTGTTTCCATTGAATCTGTGATAGCTTTGCTATTCTCTTGCAGTTTTTAAATATGATGTGCAGGAAAGTATTTATATCAGGTTAGTCTACAAGCGCCACTTGTACCATGTAAACCAAAACTACCTGTCACATCACTGGGTCACTGGCAACTAAACTGGTCTTCCCAGGTGTTTATGGAGGGTGGCTAGACACCCAGCAGGGTTAAAAACAAAAAACTTTGCAAAAAGGTGAATAAAACCATTTTGTAAGATAAATGACCTAGCACAATGAGGTAGACTGGGCCTCATATGTATACATGCAGCCAGTGCAGTGACGTGACAGTGTTGCTAGACAGAAGGCTTCCTAGACTTAAGTTTAAGGGTCCCCCCTGAAAAGTGGTCAATGGCTCCATGTCTGCGACCAAGGCAAGGCTTCAAGTTGGAGGATTTCAGCTGTGGTTTGTCTTTGAGAGGAATGGGCCATGTCAGGTCTACTTGCCCAAGACACTACATATGAAAACCTTTCTGGCTTCCAATCCAAATATATAGGGGAACGTGGCAGGTATTTAGTAGTGCAGCCCCGCCTCTTGACCCATCTTGGTCATGGGATGCTGTAGAAAAGTATATGAGCTGGAGAATAATTCTTGTCCTAATCCATTTCTCAAAATCTGAACAAACAAACATTTTTTAAGGGCTGTTTAGTTGGGCTGACAACTTTTTGACACTTCCTCATATATCTTACAAATAAAATTTAATTAAAAATTATATATTCATTAGGAATAAGTAAAAAATTTGAAATATGAATTTTAAACATTTTCACTGCAGAGATATTTTATACAGACACATTGCTTGGATAAATCAAATTGTTACATCAAGCAAGACAGCATCTGTGGGGTGATGCACAAATTTTCACAGAACAGAAAAGTTCATAAAACTTGGCATTAAGGATAATTGGAAAATTAAATATCCACACCTATTTTATAGAATCATTTTGTCAAGCTTTTTCAGGCCAATAAAATGCTTATCAATTAGTCATTAATAGAAAACTTAATCAAAAAATTAAGTTTTGACTTCAAGTAAGAAAAAAATTGTTTTACTAATTATTCTGTAAAGTGATTTGAAGCAACAGAAATGTGGTTCTACAGAAGGATGCTGAGAATGCCATGAAACTGAACATGTTAGCAATGGCAAAGTTTTAGAGAAAATCTAAAAAAAAAGGACACATATCCACCAGAAAGAGTTGAAATTTCTAGGGCACAATGTTGGAAAAAAAAAAAAAAAAAAAAAGTCTTGGAAAATTTAACACAAGACATATTGAAGGCAAGAGAGACAAAGCATATAATCTATCTAATGAGCTTGTTAAATGGTTGGCAGAACAGGGTTTAGGAGAAATAGCAAAAAGACAAAATTTACTAAGAGCTACATAGGATAAAAAATTGTAGAGAAACCAGGAAGCCAACGTCCTAAAGGGACATGGCACCAAATTATTTTGTAGATTTTGTTTTCAGTTAATATTCAGAGTTAATAAATAGAATTTTTTTTCATTTAAATACAAATTACAATTGTAACACTGAAAATTGGTGTTAATTAAAACATGTTTTCTCAATCATATTAAGATAGATGACTCTTTTTGAGACTTTATTAGATTTGCTATGGAGATCTCCACTCTAAGAGTAGGTAAGCATTCTTACAGTGAAGGGTAACAAGTATAGTTTGAAACGTTTTTATAAGGTTTAGATACCAGCTCATAGGTCAGCAATGCATTCTTATATACTACAGATTTAGCATACTTATCAAAATTTATTTCTAAATTTAATCAGATGAGGTATTAAAAAATGTGTCAACATTGTTGATCTTATATGGGCAAGACAACCAGATCAGACAGTAGACACCTGCAGGGGCCATTGCTGTAAGTGCAGCAACATAGAAATATTGCCAGGCAAACCTGCATGGCTAACATAAAAAAACAAAAAAATAAAAATATAAAAAATAAAAAAAAAAACAGAACAGTTTGGAACCACTACTTTAGAGAAATAGTGACAAAGTGAAAATGTACTAAATATGAAATTGTAATATGTGTAAAATTTAGTGTTTATATCAAATGAACATATACTTTTATCACAATATCAAAATCCATTTGACTTGCTAGTTGAATGGGATCATAAAATTTGCTTTTACCTGTCTAGCAGAGAGGGAGAGAAAAAAAAAATAATCTGTTCCAAACCTAGTTTAAGATTTCCTCAGAAAAAAAAAAAAAAAAAAAAAAAAAAAAAAAAAAAATTAGCATTATTAAAATGACTTGACCTTTTGAGGGGGAAAAACACGCACACTGTGTGTGTGTGTGTGTAAGATTTTTATTACACACAAAAAAACCTCCAGAGTATTTCTGGACCATATCATTTTTAACACTAGCAACTTTTGTGATTGAGTAATAAGGAAAGTAAAATTTTTTTTAAGAGCAGAGATAACAAAGTGGTCAATATTTTTGCTGCTGTTCAGACATACATGCATTTTCAAGGCACTGAAATTCTCTTATCTAGTATTTTTCTGGGTTATTGAAGAGTTATCGGGAGCAAATGTTGCTGGAGGGCACTTTTTTTTTATTTTTTTTTTTTATTTAACTTTTGAGCACAGAGGCTGGCAAATGAAATAAATATGGTTAAAAAAAAAAAAAAAAAATTGTAGTCACCCACATTTATAAATAACAATTGTAAACAAAATTTAGTTTCTATAAACACAACCCCATTTTAAATTTTCAATTACATGATAAAAATTGTATCAATCCACAATGTCAAAGCTGCAAAATTTACTTGTAAAGGATACCATAAATAATAAAGCAATACACCAAATTAAAACTTATCATTTAACAAGCATGAGAATGCTAGTCAATAAAACTCAATGAATAATAACATTATGTCTTCCTACAAAGACTATTGTTGTTCTTAGTTGTTAAATCTTGCAATATTTCAGCAGTTGTACCACTCAGCCTTCTTCAGATACTGTACTCGGAAACTAGATCAGAATTTTGAAATGAACCCTTTATTCAAGCCATGCCAATATAGCATTCTCAGTCTATTCTTAAGAGAATTTCATATCAGTCAATTTTAGATATTCTATTTGCCTTTGTGCCACTGTTTCAGTGTATATCATGACTACCTGACCCAGAGAGTAGAGTGCCAGGAAATGAAGATACACTTCAGTTAAAATCTTAATCTGTATGACCATCTTACAGTTAGTTGTCATTTTGCACTAATATCCTTTAGAAAGGCATTACTTTATCTCTTCCCCCAAAGCCATGGATAAAGAAAGATTTGATTTAGCCATGGCTGAAGCATATTTGGCTAAGAGAGTCCCCAACAGAAACCATTCACCAACCCAAAGGCTAATTTTAGCAATTAAGGAACTATCCTGATGTCAAAAATTATGACATCACAGATCTTTATAAAGTGATGAAAGGACTGTCCTGCTCCTGGAAGGAAAGCCATATGATAAAGAAATAAGTTTATTATATTCTATTTCAGTGCAAGGAAAAGAATAAATGTTACATAAAAAGGTTTCCTCAAATTTAAATATTTCATTTAAAAATATATTTGGGTAATTAACACTTACACAGCTCACAACACACATTATATATATATATATATATATATATATATATATATATACACACACACACACATACACGTTTCCGCCACCTGTGTTTTAAAGACATCAAACGTTGGTCCCTATCATTTGTGTTATAAACTAATTAGTGCTATTTTCATGTATACAGGCGTAACAAATAAAATATGTTTTGAAATTTATTTTATTATGTGGGGTGGGGGGGCGTTTAGCTTCTTCTGTATTACAGACTATCTAATCAAGAATAAAATAGCAGCACCCATGAGCAATCACCACATCAATCAGTAATTACCTCTTCTCCCAACACAGGTCAGCACAGCCAGGCAACAATGTTATAACATTGCAGCAGTGAATGTATTCTTTGAAATTTACATTTTAACTGTCATAGTGATGATGGTGAGAATCTAATTTCATAGATATCACTTATTTCAGTCCTCACCGTGTGCCCACATTTACAAACTTACCAAACAACACCTTTAGCTGTTTACCTATTACCCTCATGCAATGGTAGATGTGACACAAGGTCAAAATTAAAGCAAAGCTACCCAGATATACATGTGCAAAAGTAGTATTAGGGATTGTCTACTTCACCATTTTGGGAGGGCATCTCAAGCATCAGAGACTCATCCAGATCCTTCCCCATTAAATGCAATGGTTAACCAGGGGTCACAACCCCCCACAACAAGACAACATTTCCATCCTAAGGACCAAGGAACTTTTGAAATTATTTTTTACTTTAATGTAAATAGCTCAATTGGTAATACACTTTTTTACTCATTGCAATCCTTAAGCCAAACTTAGCATAACATGTTTCTAATTATATTTACATATGACTTGTGTCTGAGAATGATACATATTCTCTGTGTGGAAGTAAAGAGGGTTAATTCTCGCTGAATTCCCCTTGTACTAATGCTGTTTTCCTATTGTTCCAGTGTCAGATATGACAAATTTTAGTTACTGACATGCCACAATGGTTAGCTGACTGCAGCCCAATAATTATTACCTATCCTACCTAGAGTCCAAAGGAAGACATGTGAACTCATCCGCATACTAGTGAGAACAAGATAAAGGACCAGTTATTTCTCTAACATCCCAGGGTTTATAATAGGAGCTTTAAAAGTAATATCTAATCAAGAAAACTACCAAATGGTTTTAAAAATAAAGAATTTCTCAATTTTATCTTCCAAATTCATATAAGAGAATTGACACCCAAGATATTTTTACATATACATATAGCAATAAAATTAAGTGTTCACTTATTTTGTCAATAATGCAGCCACCCATCAGGAAATTTGGTTCTACATATACACACACACACACACATATATATATATATACACACACACACACGTTCAGAACTGAAATTTTAAGTTTGTCAAAATTTTGTTGGGATAATGCCATTTTATTTTTCAACTTTTTAACCGATAAGATATAAAACATGAAATGAGATTTTAAGAGATTCATATTTTTCAGAAACGTTCTTTAAGTTGGACCTTTTTAATGTCTATTGAGTTAATGACCAGGTAGGCTTAAGTTGGTAGGGTTACAAGGTTTCAGTTCATAAAAAATAAATCCAGGTTTATGCAAATACTCAGTTTTCTTTGATATGACAAAACTAGTAATTGTATGAAGTTGCAATTTAAGCTCCAAATTTATCAAACAAGATTATCCTCATGTTGCTGTCAAAAGGAGGAAAATAAATATTTAGTCAGTGCTTGTGATTATTTTACAGGCAATGATGATTAAACATGTAATTTCTTTTGAACATTTTAGAAAAATATTCACTTCATGTCACCGCTCTGCAAGAATGAGTTTATAGATGCAAACATTTTCAAACCCATTTCACAAAATGATACAAGCACATGTAAGAGATGTGGAAAAGCACTGACCCTAGTCCAAATATTTTACTGATAATCCATCTGTATTTTACATTTAAAAAAAAAAAAAAAAAAAAAACAACAAAAAAAAAAAAACGTATTTTTAGTATTATTTTGATTTAATAACCTTAATTTAATCATATTTCAGTCAGCGGTCACCAAAGACAAAAGGTGCCAAAACAGCTGTAGGTGTTAACACTGGAGTAAAGAGGGGTGCTGAAAGATTTTACGCTTGAGAAAGTTCAAATAGAATTTTGTGGGGTTGGGCCAAGAAATTTGCACAACCCACTGGTAAAAGACACGAGGTGATTTGGGACATTATTTTTTGTAGTGGTAGAAAAAGTATTGTATAGCGGGAAACTATAGTTTCATACAATAGTAATTCCAAACATCATTTTGTTATTTAATAAGTAAATTTTAATATATAATTATTTAAAAATTTGTAATAAAAAAATTATGAAAGCTTATGATTTTGAATTTCTTTGTCTAAGAAAAAACCGTTCAACCCTTCCCTGTACCCAGGAAAAAGAACCGGGTGTTTTCCAGTAGAACATGGGTCACTATGCTCCAGTATAATAGTCTCTTAAAAAAATACTAGGTTGTTTATCAAATGGTTTAGGTCTAGGCCAACAGGAAGTAGCTTGGTCAGTCACTCAAGTCTCAAAACCAAAGATTTACGATAATAATAAAAAACATTCACACCTCGTGTTAGGAAAACTTTTTAAGCAATTTATTTAACATTTCTTACCTTATAAACCGGAGGAAGAAAACGTAAAGCCTACATAGCAGCTTTTAAGTATATTTATTATTACTTAAAGAAATTTACAAATAAGAAAAAAAAAAAAAAAAAAAATGAGTTCAAAAAAGATTAATTTATAAATTCGCTGTAAATAAAGTTCTTTAATTTTCTACATTGAGAATAGGGTTAATTAAAATATCATTTGTGTGTAGAAACAGGTTTCTTTAAAAAAGTAAAAACAATTATTCAAGGTTCTTTTCTACTAACTTCATTTTTTTTTTTTTAGTTTTATTTGGATTATGTTATTTGGAAAAGCAAAAGACAAGTATTTTTTTTTTAAATTCAAGTTAACACTGGACCATATTTTACTTAGATATTTTTTACATGAAGGGTAGCTATTTCACAGAGTGTGAATTTCAGAGTTAAAAAATTCTTTCTGGGCGCAAATACATTATCTCTCTGGAAGGGTCAGTCTTAAAAAATCTTTTTCCGAGATTTTAGAACGGGTTAAAAACAATTTTGAAATTCAAGGTTTGAATTGTGGCAGAAGGAGAATGAGATTTTGAGGACCAACGTTCTATTAATAAAATAAATCACGCACACAAAATAAAATGTGGGAAGCAGGCGAAAACAAAGGAATCCAATGCTAGTTTGTCTCTTCCCAGCAATATTGTTGGGCGAACGCCACTTAAGCACATAATGTAGCCATCATTTATAAATCAAGCTTGAAAATAACGGTCATTATTTAACGGTCTCACGGTTAACTTTCGGAAAATTTAAAACAAAGTTCTGTTTTCTTTATTAGAAAATAAAATCAACTTACTGGCCAGTTTGTGATACTAATTTTTTTTTTTGCAGATCATTTTAAAATAATTTTTTAATTATTAAGACTCCCAATAGATTTTTTCTTAGTCAAATTTTTTTTTAAAGAGATGGGAGTATCTAGTGTTAGAAAGAATTACGATAATATCGATTATATGATAATTTAAGTTTGCAAAAAAAAAAAAAAAAAAAAAAAAAAAAAAACTTAAGGCACGGCTTCAACCATAAAAAATTAAAAGCGGATTCGAATTTATTTCAAAAAAGAAAGCGCCAATGTGTGTTTGAGAAGAAAAATAAAATTTAAAATTAACGTGAAACTTTTTTAACTTACAAATTTAAAAACGGTTTTAAAAAAATAGTTTTAGAAAGTTCTAAAATGTTTAATAAACAAAGAAAACCATTTTTACGAAACTGTCACTGAAACAAAAATAATGAACTATTTTTTTTAAAAGCAATCAAAAAATACAAAACATTGTTAAAAAATAATTTTAGCAATTATTGCTAAAAAATCTATTTTTTTTTAAATAAAAAGAACAAAATAGCCGCTAAAAATTTCTTTAATCTTAAAGTTTTTAATTTCAGATACCATCATTTTAATTTTTTTACGATACAAGAAAAGGTATTTTCCTTGTCAAATAAATAAGTTTATTTTCAATTTTACTCTTCCTTAAAAAACATTATCAACCACCCTAATTTCACAAGGATATGTAAATGGGGTTTAAAAATATTTCTAATACTTTTTATAAGAGAAAATTTAAAAAAGAGTATCAAATGTACAACAGTCAAATGAGAAAGTTTTAAACGTTTCTTTATTGTTTGAAACGAGAGTTTTTTTTTTTTTTTTTTTAGCCAATGGCGAATAATGGCGACATTGCTTGTCACTGAACACGACTTTACACGATTCGTTTTTAATCGACACACAAATGCAACAAAAGTTGGTGTACATAATGGTTCGTTATTTAAAGAAACATTAATTGATTTTCTACATGAATTTATAAAAATCCTCTTAAACTTTCCGATGTTAAAATGAAAAATTATGAATGAGGTGGTGGGGAGGCGAGAAGTCGCTTAAAGAGCGGAATCCCCCCCCCCAATTAATTAATAGAACTTTGGAAAACCTCATGGGACAAAAATAATACAATGTTGTAAGTAATCTTTTAATTCACCTGAAGTGGAGGTTTTAAGCAAAGAAGGAGAAGAAAAAAAAAAAAAAAAAAAAAAAAAAAAGATTTTTTTTTTTTAATTTAAAAGTGCTCAAAACTATTTTGTCGTTTACTGAAGTTTTTTCTTTTCTTAGATTCATGAAGTTTGGATTAAAAATCATTCAAACTTTTGATTGGATTGATTTTCGTATGATGTTTATAAACTTAAGAAATCCAATTTCAGGATAAAAAGTACTAAAAACCGTTGCTAATTTCAGTTCTTTCTTTTATATAAATTTTTGGGTAAGTATCTTATTCTTAAAAAAACTTCTACATATTCAAAAATAAAATATATAAAAGCTTAATTTCTATCAAGTACATTTTATTAGCTGTATTGTGCTGATTACATAACTAATTAAAGAAAAACTGAATTCTGGTTTTAGGTTTAATTGCCAATTTTGTAAAAAAATAAAAGTAAAAGTAAAAGCTAATGAAATGGCAATTTTTTTTTTATTAAATGTGTTATTGTTACGTAATTTAAAAAATGCTTTGAAAAGTTCATAATTCTCAAAGTTTTAAACTTCAAAACCTAACTTCCGTAAAATTTTAGAAATTCTTTAAAAATTGACAATTGCCTTTTGTTTTTCAGCAAGGATTTTTTTAGTTACAATTCTAAAATACCTCAAAATTAACAAAATAGATAGGTAAAGCAAACTTTTTAAAAAATTAGAATTTTTATAAAAAAGACAAAGCACTAATTATGATCATAATTTAGATGCAAATATTTGAAGATCTTTGCATTTGGTTTGGTCTTTTGGTATATTGGTTGAATTACTCACAAAATTTACTTACCATTACGTAATGCCGTTGCATTTCTGTTTTTTCTTGTGCTAGTTTTTCACATTCCATCTTCAAACTGGAAGGAAGAAAAAAAGGGTTAACTTTTTTTTTTCTTATAATTTAACATGATCAACAACTTAAAAAAAAATCAGCTTCTTCATAAACTCATTTCTTAAATGAACATTTTATTAATTTATTTTTAGTTTTATTTTAAATAAATTTATCGCATAACGACTCATTGCAGTTAAATGTCTTTAAAGCAGACACTCAAACAAAACCTTGCCTTAGGAATGAGGAAAGAAAAAAAGAAAATTACAAAAAATCGAAATCGAATTTCTCTTCATCTAAATATAACTGAAGTGTCAGGCATGCAGCTAAGAAAGGAGAAATTACTTATAGTGCACAGAAGATGCTGCTGGTTGAACAGGGAAAAGAAAACAGATAAAACAATTGTAGAAATGGATGAGGAGGTCATTCGTAGAATAATGGATCAATATAACGAACATCTCTCATACCTACATTTTTACATACCTCGACTAAATATGCCTCTTTTAAAGTATTTCTAATGTCATGGAAAGAAAGAGAAAAAAAAAATGAAAGATGCTTTCCAATTTGAGATATTGAGTTTCTGCCGATTTAATAGACAAAAACAAAGCAATATAAGATTAATGAATTGTGTAATGAATGGGGAGGGGACAATTACATGCGTAGGTATTTGTCGGCACTTGCTCAAGTCAAATATATAAAAACAGCTTGTTTATTATATAACGTTTTAAACCAGTTATGGATCAGAGATTCTTAGGAAACCATTTAACTAACTAAAACGAAAAAATATTTCTCTTAAATTGTTTTTTGTTGACATCTATGACTTGAGATAGCTAGGAAGGAAAGGGCATTTGTATGGGGAAGTCGTAAGGAAATAATGAAAAGACGAAAATTACATTCATTCTAATATAAATTAAAATGTTTATGTATGACCATGTTGAGAGAGAAGGGGAAGCAAGGTAGTGTGACAAGAGGGAACACGGGAGAGGGAGACGAAATAGTGGTTTATTGGGAGGCGTTAATTTGAGAAATTAGAAGAACGCCACTTCAGAATAACAGATCAATAAAACGAACGGTGGGAGAATGGAGAGTGAAACTCGTTTCTTCTTTCTTTCTGATTCCTTCGTTCATTTTGAATTGCCATGAACACGGAAGCTGTTGGCGATGATGACGACGAGATGACCGGACCATACATACTAATAATAGACATTAATGCTTGTCTACGTAGAGCATATATAAGGACGTATATGTGTAATTAGATCAGAGCAAAGCGAGCTAACACGTACACTGTAGTGTAGTAGTTACACATGCATTAAACCGAAACGCATTCAATTGGGAAGGGTATTTTAGATTTTACACTAGCAAACAATATTTTTGTGGTATTAAACAAAAAGAAATTGTGTACATGAAAACGTAAGCGAATGTTTTTTTTTTATAGCTATAGTGGTTAAAAATTTATTACTGGCTTATATGAAACAAATGATTAGGGTTTTTTTTCTTCTTTAATAACCACATTCCGTTTCGAAAAATATAGTGACTTACTAGTTCTTTTGGTTAAAAGAAAAAAAAAAAATTCAGACGATTCAAACGGGGGCTTTTGAAAACCCGGTATGGACCCACACTTGGCAAAAAAAGTAAACTAGACAGTGGAGTATCATTCAAAACAGAGAATTAAAGAGAAAAAGAAAAGAAAAAAATCACCAGGAAGCACATCATGTAAACTTGTCATAAGTACTATTTACGACAAGGAGATCACGTGATCAAGAGGCACACCTTTCCCTCCCATGTTTAAAATATTATTTTCTTCGCAGATTGTATTGTCATTATGAGTTTAGAAGAAAAATAAAATCTTTAAAATAATTTCTATAAATCAGAAACCAAGTGCTGTCAAAAAAGAAAAAAAAGGCATATTCACACGCTATGATAAATTTAAAAACGTTTTATTAAGCATTCTGCATTGATCTAACAGACCAAGTTTAAGTGTATTTTTTTTCATACTAGCAATAACAATAATAATAATCGAGTGAGTAAGTAGCGAAATTAATGGTGATATCTTCACCTACCCCACCGCATCTGGCTAGAGATTAATTTGTCAGGCAGTCTTTAATCGAAATCAGATTATCTATATATAGACTCGAATAAGTACACAGAACATTTCGCAAGTGGTTTGTTCTGTCCAGAAGATAAAAAGCGAATGAAAAAAAGAAAACAAAAAAAAAACAACGCATATTCCAGAAATGACAGATCAATATGCAAGCTTTACAAGAAAAAAGGGGAAGTACGTTGGTAGGTAAAAAAAAAGAGAAAAAGAAAAACATTTCTAATGAGAAAAATAAGTATATTTAAGAAGAAAAAAAAAACATGGGTTCTAAGAGAAAAAAATAATATGAGGATTTTTCAGTACCATATTCCCAGAATTGTTTAAAGAAACAAACTAGGAAAATCTCCTGTGCATGGCTTTCACGTTATTGCAAAACGTAAATAGACAAGTAGAGATGAAGAGGCCGGTGAGAATACCAATAAAAATAGTGATGTATGAACGATTTTATATGAAGACGAAAAGAGAAAAGAAAGCAAGATCTATAATTGCTTTTTCATGACTTTTTGACTTATTCTTTTACTTTACCTCATATTGCAAAAAGCCAAACGTATTGAAGTACTTAAATATTTTTTTTTAAATCTTTTTTTGTTTAAAAGAAAAAAAAAAAAAAAAAAAAAAAAAAAAAACAAACTTTTCAGACTGAGAATAAGAAAAAAAAGAAAAGACGTCCTGATAGGCCCTAGGGCTATTTACCCGCCTCTTGCCAACAGTGAGATTTACAGCAAGAAAGCCATGTGACCTAATATTTCTCATCCTAAAATACATATTTTATGGAAAATGAATTGATTTTTGTTTTCAATTATATATATATATATAAAAAGAAAAACAAGCCTCCTGTTTCAAAATCGTATTTAGAAAAAAAAAAAAAAAAAGGAAAAAAGTTACTCGCTTGATCACCCCCCTTTCTTCTTTCCAAGCAAACATATTTAATTTGACATGCCCTATTTGCTAAAAATCAGTTAGCAGTTCATTCTACGTAACATAGAAAACTAGCACCTGGTGTCTATGGCCAATATAGAACTACTTATTCTTAAAATGCTCTCCTTGTATCTTTCTTGTTCTTTTCAATACACACATCCCTTGTTTTCTACTTACGAGAGAAATGCGTTCGATTACATGTACATTCCCCCCCCCACACACTAGACAAATTGGACACTCACTTGTGGTACTGAGCCTGCAAAAAACTGAATTCTTCTTTAATTCTATCACATGATTCAGCGACTGTAAACTTGAACGGCTGTCCAGGTTGATGAGGATTCTACAAATAAAAATAAATGCGTATTTAAAAAAAATATATATATATATCGGGGCGAAGGGGTTATGGTTACAAATTAAAACTTAATGTTACTCTAGCAGTTTTAGACTAAAAGTGGCTTAAAAAGGAAAAAGTATCACTTAATTTTGAAGTGAAGTACAAAGAGCTACAATTTAAAAGTTTAAATCGAAATTCTTATATAAAAAAATTACAAACAAAAGTTGTCTTGAAAACTAAAACAGAACAAATAATGAACACTACAAAAAAAAAAAGAAAGCAATTAATAACTTTGCAGGTCATAGGTTAAATAATTACATGGATTTTTTTAAAAGTAGGTTAATATTTTTTCTTAAATAAAAAGGCATAATTACTTTAATTGAAAGACAAATCATCTGGAATTATTTGTTTAGAAATACAAATAGGTTATTGGATAATTTAATATTTTTTTCCTTTTATAAAAATAACATTGCGAATTATCGAATTAGGTTATTTGTTGAACGAAGTGATCAATTAAGTTTTAAATCGTATGTATGTATGTACACATGATCATACATTTTAAGTTGATCACAAAAGTAATAAAAAAAAAAAAAGTTATTAAATTTAACAACGGTCTCTCCCTAAGTATGTGACATGTACTCAAATACACGTGTTGTATGTATGTATGTGTACATACACGTGTAGTTTGTAAACCACATGCCTTGTAAACAATATTTTATAAACATTTACTTTAATCAAAGAAGGAAGAAAAAAATAACCGTGTGATACAGATCAGTTAACTGACTAATTCTTTAACGCACCCTTAAAAATGTACTTGGGAGGATCGTGTTAATTTTGTACATACATATGTTCAATTATAAGAGCATAAAAGTGTAATCTAGCAGTTATAATACATGAACACAAATACGTATTTTTTTTTTAAGCCTTCTTAAAAAAAGAAAAGAAAAGAAATATTCACACCCTCTCGAATAAAGGCAAGTTATTTACGTACGTAAATAGAAAAATACACAGGCAAGCGTAGATACACGTTATCAGACACCTATTTGTTAGGTAGGGAATTAAGTACTTACAGGATGACGATTTGGATACATATTTGACGATTTAAAATGTACAAATTAAAATCCGGAAAACACTGTAAGCGGATTACTTGGGTCAATCTTTTTTTTTTTTTCCTCAGCGAAGAAAAACTCGGATATAAAAAAAAAAGAAAGCACGCCTTTCTTTATATATCCGATTATTTTAAATAGGGGTATGTACTCTCTTTTTTTTTTTTTTATACATGTAATGTATGTAAATGTATAGGTGTGTGCGTGTGTGTATACATATATATATATATACAATTATTTTTTTTATTTTTTTTTTTTTTTTAGAGAGAGGGCGAGGATCTACCTATATATATATATATATATATAAAATATATATATATATATATATATTCTTTATTCCTCTCAAACACACACCTCTCTCTTACCCTCCTCTATCACAACTTGCAACGATTATACCAGCCCATTTAGTGTAAATGGCTGGTCGTTTGGTGTAAATAAATATTTTAAATATCCTTTCGATCCAGGCAACAAAAAGGTGAAAAAAAATCCCAAGTCAGAAACGGTAAAATCCCACAAATGTATATATTTTTTTTGGTTCGTTGCTAAAACGAAGAAAGCGGTAAATGTTGTTGGTTTAGATTATTCGCATCGTAAATATACCAGTGCATGATTTCAAACAATAAAATCCTCATCTCTGATCCAAGGTGCAATTTTTTTTCTCGCACGAGAGAAAAAGAAAAAAATATATTAAAAATCGTAGAAAATTGTGATTTTTTTTTTTTTTTTTTTTTAAATCCCGAAATTATTTCCTTCAGGGAAAACAAATCTTTAAAATTCACAATTGGTCATGTATAATTTACTATTTTTTTTTCTTTTTTTTTTTTTAAACTTTTCACCCCTCTTCCTTCGCGCGCGTACTCTTTTTAAAAACTCCTGTTTAAAAGTTGTAAAATCCGTGTTTTGTCTTTCACTTTTTGAAGTATGAAGAGGGGTGGTAGTGAATGAACGAAGTTTAAAAAAAAAAAAATAAAAATAACTGACAGAAAAATGCTGTCAAAAATTCTCCAGTCTAGCTTTTTCTTTTCTTTTTTTTTTTTTTGTTTAAAAAGCTAGTGTGCCGTTTTTGCAAGGTACTGTTTCTGTGTGTGAATACAGCCAAATGATGCCACACACAGTAGAATTCAACACGAGGTATTAGCTCTGAGTAACAATATACTTCCCATATATGGGAAACAACTGATTGGCCCTATCAACAAACACTGCTATCGACTGAAGAGCCCCACGTGGCCTCATTAAGTATGCACAGGTACTTAACCTCTTGACCAGTCAGATCGCAGCCGCTCTCAGTCGGTGTGCATATATTAACGCTCGGTGTGAATAATCAGCCGTCAATCAATTCAAGGTGCTCGTTAAGCACACGCCTACAACAGATTCTCCGCCTCCGTTTTATTTATTATTTAGTCTCGCTTTTTCCTCTTTTTAAAACTAACTTGACTATATTATCGTACTTGGGAAGAGATAGATAGAAAGAAGAACCTTTTACTGTTAGCAGCTTGCTAAGTGTTTGCTCTCTGTGTGTGTACGAAAGAGCTTGTAAAGGCAAGTTTAAAGTAGATTTATCTCTCACACACACATGCACGATGTTGCGAGAACAGAAAAGAAGTGGAGGGAAGCATTTGTTGGCAAAGAAATAAAGAATATTTTACACTTTTAATTTCAAGTCGCTACTCTTCCCTCCCAGACTAATATAATATATATATATATATATATATATTACTTTTTAAGTGTTAAACAAAACGGTTTTTAAATTTATTACGCGGTCAAATATATACTGACTACTTTTTAAACGAAAGATGCAAATATTTTAAGTTGGGAATTCTTGCAAAATACAGACAGATTTGAGGTGACTTAAGAATTTTTAATGAATTCAAACGATTTCCCGACTCTTTTGATAGATAGCATACCACCACCTACAGAGCGTTTTGTTTGACTAAGTAATTCATTTTCAACCTTCTCAAAGTCGGGTTGGGTTATATAAAGAGTTTACTATAAATAATACTACCATCGTGGGAAAATATAAGTTTTATGTGATATATAGAATTGTGTGTGAGATTTACATAGTGCGTTTTAACTCTCTTTAATACGAGTCACACCACACACACGCACATTTATATATATATATATATATATATATATATATATATATATATATATATATATATATATATATATATATTTCGGGTGGGCCTGTAGTGCAACTAAGTCTCAAAATTTTCTTTTTTTGTGCGTTCTTTCCTATTTTGTTTCTATCTTATACATTCCACTCTACCCCTCCCCTAAAACCAACTTACACACACACACACCTCTCGCTTCAAAAAGGTAATTAAACTTCTTATTTTCCAAAGGCTTGCTATACAACAGTGTCAAATTTCTACGGCATCTGTAGGCGAGTTCTTTGTTAAGACAGCGACAACTGTTTACATCTTCTTGCAAATGGAGTGTGTTTACCCGGGGCCGGTGTAGTGATTGCTCTCACCCGATTGGTCGACTGTCTGGCTGTCCCTCAAAAGCACGTGCTTCTGAATGGCAGCTTGGTTGCTCTGGAGGCGGGACCCGTCGCTTTTCTTCTCAACCACTATTTATTTTTATTATTATTATTATTATTATTTTCTTTATGTCTCTTTTCTCTTTGCTGGCCCGCTTTTATAGATCCACTCTCCAACCACAGCCGACTACCTCCCGTCGCCCTCCCCACTTCGCCGCCACATCACATTTTTTTTCCTTTAGTACAATCTTTCGTTTCTACCCCACCGAATATCCACCACCTCCTCCACTCCCTTTTTCCGTTTATGTACATACTTACAAACGTATAAGCACACAGTGGCCTATTCATGTACGTATGGACTTGAACTATCTTTCTTTCTTCCTCTCTTTCTTTCCCACACATACGTACATGTAACGATTACCTCTCTTCCTATCTACATATATCCTTACGCTCAGAGTTTTATAAGCACGTCTCAATCCGTTACACACACACGCACATTTAAATGTGGTTTCGGCTTACATTACATACGTTCACTGTGTATGTGTGTAGGCGTTTGTCTATCGAGCCACATATGTAAACTGGTTCTTTTAACTCTGTAGTAAACACTCTTTGCTCAACACGATATACGTACTTAGAAACCTATGCGTTCCACACTGGCGCTAAGCGTCGGCTAATATTGTAACTAATAATTTATATAATTTATGTGTGTGTATATAGGAGAGAATGTTAGAAAAACGCTTCTGAGTAATATTTTAATAAATAGGGCCATTTGTTCTATCTGTCTCTGTATGTGTGTGTGTGTGTGTGTGTGTATATATATATATATATATATATATATATATATATATATATAGTACGCGCTTTTATTCATTTAAAGGCCATAGAGTCATTTTTTCTTTCTTAAACATAATGTTCATTAAATTTCGTGTGTGTGATAGAGGAGAGATATATCTAATGCAAATCACTCGCCCACACGTCATCTTCCTGATGGCCCCAAAAATAACCTCCACCATCCCAACTCCACTATTTTATGAAGGTTTCTTTCCCCCACCACCACGCCAAACATCATTAACCAACCCTTTGCCTTCCAATCTCCTACATTCGCCCTCGCCATCTACCTTTCCAACACCCATCAAATTTCTTTCTTTTTTGACTCCTCGCAATTCCATCGTTTCTCTTTCAGTCTCTCTTTTTAGTTTTTAGACAGTTATTTTTCTTTCTTATCTTTCTTTTTCACCCACCGCCTTTCTCTCCTTCTTCATCAATCTTTTATTTCTCAGCTCCATCCGCGCACCCACTTTTTTCTACTCCACTCCCTGTCCGTCACCAAATCCGCCCTCCCTGTTCTGCAGGATTACATAGAGTTCTTCGGGTAAATTGATAGGCTACCGAAAAAAAAAAAAAAAAAAAAAAAAGTGAGGGGAGGAATGAATGCGATGTGCGGCGTCTTGTGTGCGACCCAGTCCGTCACTAGTGTACTCCCTCTTATCACAATTGATCGCGAGAGCAATTAAAACAAGGCAGAGAGGGAAAGAAAAAAAATGGAAGTGAAATAAAATAGGAAAAGCGAATGAGAGAGAGAGAGAAAGAGGGAGACAGGGAGGGAAGGGGAAAATTAAAAGAATTAAGGGGAAAATAAGCAGATTTGGCGGGGGGGGGAGGAAATAAAGATTCGGGGAAGGGGAAGAAAGAAAAATAGTAAAATATAAATTAAAGAATATACAATAAAAAGTTCCTTAAAATATGAACACATGCACACTCAATCAATCAATCAATATATATATATATATATATATATATATATATATATATATGGGGGCGCATATGGGAGGGAAAAACACCATAAATAAATCGAATAGAAAGCTATAAAAATAAATTCTAAAAAGTATTAAAAAAAAACGAAAATTCACAAAAAGAAGGGAGGTAGGTCCCGATAAAGGAAGAAAATTCATAATAAAAATGCAAAAGACAAAACAGACAAAAAAGACTGTTAGGAGAGGGAGTGGGTAAAATATTTTAAAAATACAAAAAATGAAAAGGAATAATAATATAATAATAATAATAATAATAATAATGAGTCAAAAAATTGTTTTGAATAGTCCTTGAAGCGAAACAATACGATAGCTTTTTCCAAAATACGCATTCATTCATCTTCTTTCCACCCGACTCCACCACACACCTTCTATTCTTTTGTCCTAGTGTTCATTTATTCATTCGGTTATTCTCTTCCTGTCATTCTGTGACATAACTTTCTGACCAAATGCAGCGTTGGTTGGAAAGAGGTTATTATTAACAACGATTTGGCAAAGCTATTTTTGTCAAATAAAAACGTATACGCATTTAAAAATATATACATATATATATTTAAAAGTTATCAATTCAGTTTATTTATTCATTTTAATTAGATGAATCAATTTATTTTAAAAATGTTGGATATTCAAAATTTTATCAAATTGGTAGGATAAAAAAAAACATGGAAGAATTCAATCGTCTGAGGTACAAATATGCAAGTTAAGGTTAATTGACACATAAAAAGTTTAATGGTGTCTTCCTCATGGCTTCACCCAACCACTGAGGTGCGGAATTAACATATCAATGTTTATTGGTTGTTAATGGTTTCTCTCGTCGCGTGGAGTGACAGACCCCGTACCCCACACCATCCAATTAATGCACACATCTACCAAGCGAATGTATAGCGGTTATTGGGCATGAACATGCGCTGTGACATATCCTAAATTTGTCATTTCCTGATAGAAGGGAAAAATCAAAAAAAGAAAGAATGTGTTGCGCCAGTCCTCTAGGACCTGCCTAAAAGTATTACAATTTAGTCTGCTGCTTATGTGTTATGTAATGAACACGTATTTAAGTGCTATGGGCACAATTTGTCCACTTTTACTTTTAATGAGGGCGAACAAAGCTATCATTTTGTCGACATTTGTAGGCAAACGAAAACACGATAGAAGTTTTTTATTTATTTACAATAACCAGTGGATTATATTAATTTATGTGTTATACGCTCAATACACACGCACACACACATGTATATGCAAACACACTACATATGCACACATGTATATGCATATACATATCTATACATTACAATTACATATACCCACGTTTAAATTCATACATATTATGTATACACATACGTCTACATAAAGATACATAGATACGTTACAATACATACATACACGTGTATATACGTTACTTACACTAACATACACATATATATAACACATATACACAAACATACATACGTCTCTATTTATAATATATATCTCACATATACACAAACATACACACGTGTATATATATATACACACACACACGCGTATGTATATTATATACACATACAAATATGTGTCTACATTATGTGTATATATATATGTATGCGTGTGTATATATATATATATATATATATTTATGTGTGTGTGTGTATATATATATGTATATATATATGTGTGTCTATATATATATATATATATGTATGTGTGTATCTCTGTATATATGTGTATATATATATGTACGTGTATATATATATGTATGTGTATATATATATATGTATCTGTGTGTGTGTGTATATATATATATATATATATATATATATATATATATATATATATATATATATATATATATTTACACACATTAGGCAGTGTTGAAAATTTCTCGTCCCGATCCACTTCCCTGATCAAAATTTTTGTTATTCCATCTTGCTCGTACCAAGTACTTTTCAGCTGTATCTGTAGGATTTGTGCGTGTTTATATATGGTTTTAAGACCTTTGCTTATATTCTGTGAAGTGGGTATGGCCAAAACCTATCATCATCACCACACACACACACTCTCTCTCTCTCTCTCTCTCTCTCTCTATATATATATATATATATATATATATATATATATATATAATGCAGATATAAATTCATCTGTACTTAATGTATAGTCTAAAATAATAACTAGGTAAGTATGACTATTTTCGTGGCACGTATGTGTATTTTCATTGTTTTCGACTCACATTTTCACTGTTTACTCTACATCCACCCACAATGGTAACCAGACATAATTCACATTTTATTTAGTATGGTAGGGCTAGGATTATTTTCGATAGAATCAAACTTTAAAATAATTCAAATACCATTTGTAAAAGATTAAATATATTTAACTTCATGAAGAATACTACAAAATTTTCCCCAAGGCCTTTATTTAATCATGAGGAATTTTTTAGTACAGAATGTATTTGTGTGTGTGTGTGTGATGTATAATAGTATCCGAAACAAAGGCGAAGATGATGAGGAAAAAGTGGAAAATTTTATAAACTACACGTTTTGCCAGAGCGTCTGCTCTCTTTGGCTTCCTCAAGTTAGAATGAAAGCAAGACAAAACTGAGTCTGGAAGGAAATACCCTGGGATCCCCGACGATAACTAATAATCATAAATCAAATTAAACTTAAATTAAAATTTTCCACTTTGTCTCATCATCTATACACACGCACACACACACACACACACAATATATATATATATATATATATATATATATATATATATATATATATATATATATATATATATATATATAAAAAGACATTTTTATGTTTATACATTCTTTTTATAGATACAGTAAATGCTCTGTTTATAATAAACAGTATTAAACAACATTTACCGGCCTGAATATCCGAGAAATTTTCACAGAAAATATTCGTCCTCCGACATATATATATATATATATATATATATATATATATATATATATATATATATGATAGATAGATAGAGAGATACACAGATAGATAAGACAAAGAGAATAACAAAGCACGGTGACTGTCGATTTCACGCTACAATTCAATTTTTAGACTATCGCACTGAAACATGAAACTGACAGTTGATATGCAGCGTTGATCCCTATGTCCACACTGTCGATATCTATAAATGCTCTATCTCCGATAATAAGCATATTTCTATAAATATAGGAAGTTTTAACCACACACACACACACACACACACAATCAGAGCTTCGTCTGGTGCAAGGTCAGTGTAGCGTTGGTAGAGATATTATAGTATAGTAAGGCATCCAAATTTGAAAGGCCTATGTGCTTCGACATTCATGTTTTAGCTTTTACCTAAACTTCAACTAATAATTGTCGTCGTTAAGAAATACATTAGATGCACTAGTTTCATTAATAAGTAATGTATATTTGATTTTCCGTACACCTATGTGCAGGTCGCTTTTAGAGTTTTAACTTTCAAAAGCATATATTGCAAGAGAAAAAAAAAAGACCATAGACAGATACGTAGAAAGCTAGGATTTTTGTTTAATGAGTGTTTGCATTGTAAGCGCGAAATCTCGTACACTTTAAAAATTGGATAAAGTGGGAACAAAAACACGTGTATCGATTGTGAGGCTGCATGTTTTGACAACTATATGTGCGTGCGACTCTTTTATAAGCTGACGTGACTCAATTGATAAGAGTCGAGATGCTAGTAAAGAAAGAAATTGCAAGTAAAAGCAACAGAATAACTACGGAAAACCGGAACCTTCGACTTTGCCCTGTTCTGCACAAATTAATGTGGAGATGATGGAACAAATTGGAAAAGCCTTTTTAACCACTCGTTTCGCTGACTTGTGTTAAGTTCGGCTTTTTCAGCTTTGCCTATATAGTCTAACTTTACGCGCGCGTGTGTTCCACTAAACTATGAAAATCTGTATTACCGTAGATTTTGAGTGATGGTGGCATACCACCACTATCATCATAGTACACTGATTTGTTTTTTTACGGTTTATCAACCCTTTGTGGATTATTTAAAACGAAACATTTTGGTTTGCTAGAATTCTTTTACGACACTGAATATTGCATTAACGCTTTTTAAAATAATGATTTTCCCATATACAAGTTCTACTATTTAACCCATAGCTAGTGGAGGAGAGGGATTCATAAACTTTCTCAAAAGTATTTGCACGAAAGTGAATGTAATGAACCCGACTACAATTCGAACTCTGGCTCCCTGTTATTATTATAGTAACATGACGTATGTAAGACAAGAGTAAGTTTAAAAATACTAAAATAATACCATGGTAAAGTGAAAGAGAAAGTATTTCACCGACCCTCTTTTAGTGGAATTAGAAAGGTACTGCAGCCTGGTCAGAATCTTCAAGACCATGCATCCCTCAAAGCCTTTTTCCGTTTAACTTCACGACGGAGAAGTGAAGAACATATACTACACTTTGATCCCAGCCTGGGTACACGCGACCAATGTCACATCAGCATCGGCTAGGATATAAGGATCTTCACTTCTCGGGTAAAGAAGCATTAGGATATTTATTCACCGCATTCACTAGTTATAGAATATGACTTATGGTATTTTTCATAAGGGGTGCCGATGCACACGTGCATGGTCCAAGGTTAAAAATTGCCCAGTTTCTGCGTCTACTGTCACGCTCTGGTCGGTATTTCATCAACCCTCCCTCTAGTGCAATGAGGGTGATGCTGCCGCAGGGAACTATCCCGTGAACTGCCCGAAAACAAAATAATAGAAGTTAAGGGTAGATACTTGGTATTTTCTCACTCCACCCTCTCCACGGTGATGGAGTATGGCACAAGTTGGTTTAAAGTGGGGAGCTCAAGCACGTGCACATGAGCCAAGTCCAAAAATTTCCCGGTACACGCAACCAACGTTACGCAGGCATCGATATTCCATCGACCCTCCCTCTTTAGTGCAGTGAGGGAGGTAGTGCCGCATGGTTGGAATCGCCGGACTCAAGCATCCATCATTTATTTTTTGTGTTCTGTCTGAAAAAAGAAACAGACTGAGAGATAAAATATACTTTGTCCGTCCTAAGGTAGACACTACATTTTAATCCCAGACCGAATGCTGGGTAAAGGGGCACTGTGGTAGGTATATATCCGCGCACCCTCGCCACAGAATGCGGCACAAGGTCAGATTTTAATGTGTATTTCGTAAACACTGTGCAAAAACTGCTTAAGATCCCATTGGTACTTCACCTTCTGGAAATGCCTCTGGCGCCGAATAATAACACCAGTCAAAGGAGTGGTGCTGCAAGGCAGTATAGCAATGAACAGCATGATATCCACATCAATCTAAATACGTATTATAAAGGTTTTAACACATAGTTTAAATACATATTAAGATTTTTAACACTCTATGAATTAAATACGTATTATTAAGACTTTAACACTATGCTCTAAAAACGTATTATTAAGGTTTTAACACTTTATGGTTTAAATACATATTATTAAGTTTTTGACATTTTATGATTTAAATACATATTAAGTTTTTAACTTTTTGTTGTTTAAATACATATTAAGTTTTTAACACTTTATGGTTTAAATACATATTATTAAGGATTTAACGCTTTATGCTTTAAATACATATTATTAAGTTTTTAACACTTTATGGTTTAAATACATATTATGAAGGTTTTAACGAAGAAGATATTCTAACTTTAACAAAGCGAGAAAAGACATTTAAATTAGCAATAGAAACAAAAATTTAAAAAATATATAAAATACCTTAATTTGTTTTTCCCCATTTTCCTTAGGTGAACTAACTTGCTTTCTAACCAGTGTACAAGATGCCATTGACACTTCTCAGCAGCTAAAATCTCTTGTATTATATTTCTTTTTTTTTTTTTTTACTATAAAAATGTATTTTATACTCTCATAGTGTTTTCTTTGAGGGTTCACTATTTACCATAGCTGGGACCCTAACAGGTAATACTACCCCGGGACAGGGTGGACCTGGGAACACCAGCAATTTCAGGTTCCACGCTCCTCGAAACCTCCAATCTCCCGATCAGATGTCTTGCTGCCGGATATAGTTTATCGTCATACCTAAGACTATAAGACATCTTTGAAAACGTTTGATTGATTTGGTTTGGTTTGTTTTGTTTTACGGCATATTAACCTCAATGAGTTATTTAATGTCGACAAGATTTTTATTGCTGTTAACTTTTTTTCCAAAATGTACTGCCGGTAATAATGTATTGCTAACAATTTTATTTTTTCAAAAATGTAATGCTGGTAATAATTTTTCCCCCAAAAATATTGCTGGTATTAAAACCTGTTTTTATACTTTTATTGTGTTTTAACCCACACTTTTTTGTTTTTAACTATTTGCCTATAGCTGGGACCCTGACAGGTGCTACCACCCCGGGTCAGAGTGGACCTGGGAACACCAGCAATTAAGAGGTGCTTCCACGCTCCTCAATACCGCCTGATCAAAGGCCTTGCTGTCGGATGTAGTTTATCGACTTACCCAGGAAGCGGATGTAGTTTAACGTCATACCAAGAAGGGGAAAACGTTTGAAAAACTAGGCAATCACAAGGAGCTCGAAATAGAGATCTGTAGAATGTCGCATTTGAAGACAACAGCATGACATGGAGAGCTGGGAATTATGTGAAAAGGAGCAAAAAAATGATGTGGATCAAATTTTTGGTTGTCCTAGAATATTAGAAATACAAAAATTCATACCCATGGTTACTTATCGCATCTTGCGTAGATTTCTCGCCGTGCAAGTGCCAATGTTTACATTTTTTCTAATTGCATGGGATATCATCTACTTGTATCGGCTGATAAATACACTTGTCTCTGGTTATAACTTAGCGACAATTTGTACTACACAAAATAAAAGGTAAATAATAATAATAATAATAATAATAATAATAATAATAATAATAATAATAATAATAATAACTCGACAAAATCCAGAGATGAATATGCAATGTGATAGGTTCTGATCTGGCATCTGGTTTATAATCGCTTTCCCACTGACCTGTCGTGGCTTCCCTCTGTCTCTTCTACAAATATTTTCACGACAACTGTTCCGACGAGCTACTTTCGCTGGTTCCCAGACTGCATGAATTTAAGCGAGCTACCAGGCTGGCATCTTGGTCCCACCCTTTCACTGTCAAAACGGTCAAATGTAACAGTCTCTTCTTAAACAGCTTCTTCTCTCAAACTTCCCGTCTGTGGAACTGTCTTCCCCTTACTTGCTTCCCCGATGACGATAATCTTCAAATATTCAAGTGTAATGTCAATCGACATCGAACACCCTGAACTTGTTCCCCGTCCTTCTCTGTATCCTTTCCTCAAACACGCCTCTTTAGTCGTGTTCTCAATCTTCTGTAACCCCATTGTGTTCTAGCGGCACTCCCACTTTGCTTGGGGTGAATTGCTTTAAAAAATATATATATATTGGAAAACAAGGAAAAGAAATTTAACGATTGCAGGGATTGACTCCAGAAAGGCGTTCGACAGTTTACCAACACTCATGGATAGAGAAGAGCCTAAAATTATGCATTGTATACCCCACAACGGTCAACTTCATAACGGAGAACATGATAAACTGGAAGACTACACTAAACCATACAAACGAGTCTTTAACACCGAGACTAATCAATATCATATGAGGGATCTTCCAAGATCTTCACCATAGCTCTTCTGCTTTGCATTAACGCCACTCAACTGCCTACTGAACAATATATGAATTGAAAACTGAATCAACTATTCTATATTGATGATCTTAAAACTTTTGCCAAGGATGATAATCAGCAGAAAGACCTATTCACCATTGTTAAAACCTTCAGCGAAGACATTAGGATGGAATTTGGAATCAATAAATGTGCAAAAGCCACCTTCCAAGGCAGTAAACTAACGAAAACTACAGATTTAGACCTTGATATCAACAACAAGATTAAAAAACTAGACCAAGATGGTGCATATAAATACTTAGGAATTAATGAAGGAAACTGAATACAACATTCAATTATGAAGAAAAAGACCCGAATAGAATATAATAGGAGAGTGGATTTGATACTAGAAAGCGAACTTAATGGGGCCAATAAAATCTGTCAACATCTTAGCTATACTCTTAGTAACATACGGCTTCAACATTATTAAATGGAAATTGAATGACATTAAAAGATTGGACGCCGAAACCAGAAAAATGCTTACCCAAATGAGGATGCATCACCTGAAATCAGACGTTGATAGGCTGTATATACCAAGAGCATTATGAGGCCGAGGTCTAATCCAACTTGAACTAACTCTAAAAACTACAGCAATCGGATTGGAAGCATACCTCACAAAATCCAATGATCCTCTCCTACAAATAGTAAAACACCAAATCCACTCCATCAACAAAGCTGCACTTTTCAAGAAACAGCTAAATATACCTGCCAACAAAAATCGAAGCGAATACCACCTATGCCAAACGAGTAAAAAAGAAAGCAAAAAAACATGGCCAAATGAATTTACAAAAAAACTTGGAGGAACAAGGCGTTGCATGGCAAATACCTAAAAAGAACGAAAGAAGCAGATGTGGACCAACTGAAAACCCATTCTGGGTATAACGATAAACTACATCTGCGTTTTGGGTTAGACGATAAACTACGTCCAATAGCAAGGCCTCTGATCAGAAGGTTTTGACGAGCGTGGAGCCACCTCTTAATTACTGGTGTTCCCAGGTCCACCCTGTTAGGGTCCCAGCTATGGGTAAATAGTTAACCCCCAAACTGTAGTCAAAACAAATTGGTTGCCGTCTGATCTGGGTTTTCATTTGTACGGGACTTTCTTTTCCTCGCTACAGCCTTGGCTCTTTTGATTGCAATCTGGTCCTCTGTTGGAGGAGATTTCTTTTTGCAAGCCATACTGCTGACGTATGCGATAGTCAACAATAAACTACAGAAGGACTCAAAATTGATCGCTGCATTTAAGTATTGCATTAATATTTAAGCTTTTAAAAGTTCAAGGATAATTATTCTGTCGCCATTTAATTTAAAGACAATTTGATGTACGTAGCTCCTTACTTTCTGTATAAACAATTATTTTTATTTCATGAGTGACTTTCGCCAGATTTCGCAATTAATTTAAATTATTCCCCAATTTATTTCCAAGTTATAAAAATTGTTATCGTAGAAAAAATTCGTCATAAAAATAAGTCACGTAAAAAAAAAAAAAAAATATCCCCGAAAACAATCGCAGTAATAAAAAATTGGGAATCCAAAATTTCAGGATTGCGGGTCCGGTTCCAGCTCGGAATGTTTTTAATTTGTTCACGTATTCAGCCTGATTCCAAAATGGTATATGTTTGGCCACGGCTTCTAGGACTAAAGTTGAAGTGTGGCACACAGACATTCGCATTTATTTATTTAGAAGGCAAGACGTTCAGGAAATGTATACTTATTGACATAGTAGTAGCATCTGCGAGATACACCTCCATGAAAATTATCGAGAAATTGACCAAATACAAGGACCTGGAGATCGAGATTAACAGGATGTGGAGGAATGAAGACTGAGACTGTACCAGTAGTAATCGGAGCACTGGGCCTCGTGAGAAAATTTTACTAACAGTGTCTCAGGTAATATCAACATACAAATTGCTCAGAAGATCGCCTTACTAACAACATCCCATATACTAAGATAAGTGCCATCAATTAAATGACAATTCTCCTATAGGGCCCAAGGAACATAGTTTGGACCCGGTTCTACAGGATACGAAGCAGGAAACAACATTCACAAATGATAATAATAGCCATGAGATCCATACTTTCTTCAAAAAGAATATGAAGTCATAGATCTCATGGCTTCTCATCATAATTGATTGGAGGTGTTAACAAGAGCATGTTTTGTCGTATTAAGATGGGTTGCGGTGAATATCCCTTTCATTATTACAGATTGGAACGTCAGTTGTTTGACCGTAACCAGTTGGGCATGTCTCCCAGAGGCTGACGTACTGGGCATTTGTTCTTAGGCGGATGTAATACAGGAGTAGCATCATGATTGAGCATCGAGAGCTTTTCGTTTTTCTAATTTAAAGGATGAGACAGCTAAGGTGACTTGGATCTAGATACTTGGAACGCCCTCAATCAGAGACCATGTGCGTGGACTGGGTTAAGCTGCATTGAAAAAAAGATTATGCACTGCTTTTACCAAAACCTGTACAATATCGCGCCTATTTGTCCGTGGTGCATGTGCCTGCTATACAGTTATTAAACTCAGTTTTATAATGGAGATATTGAATTTTATATTTTTCCTCCGCAGCGTTATCTTTTTGTGGCGTAATAATAATAATAATAATAATAATAATAATAATAATAATAATAATAATAATAATAATGTAATTTGAGTAAATATTAGTATCGTATCTAGCGCAGTAGAATTGGACGTCTGAGGTAAAATTTTCCTCTAAAATAGTGAGAGTTGGAGATAGAATTAACCTATGGGGGGCTGGAAATTCGTATATAAGACGGAGGTCAATTTTGAGTCCTATTTTTTTTTTTAATAACCTGTTTTATATATTATCAACTATCCAATAACAACCCATCCGTTGACAATTTCAAAATATTAGAAATATCATATTTTGTACCTCTTTCAGGACGTGGATGAACATACTCTCCATGATTTCCTACCCTTTATAGCTTTTATCACAGTCTTTTTGCTATTCTTCCCACTTATGTCATCCATTTACACAAATTCATCAGATAAGTTACTCGCATTTCCTTGTCCCTCTTGCCTTCAGTATATTTTGTGAGTGTCAAATTTTCCAAGCTTTTTTTCCTCATTATGTGTTCTAGAAGTTTTAATTGTCTCTTGCTGATTCTAACTTTCAGTGATCTTTTTTCATTTTCCTTAAAACTTCCTTATTGGTTACATACGCCGTCCATAGAATTCTCAGCATCCTTCTGTAGAATCGCATCTGTTACCGCAACTTTCCTCTTCAGTGATGAAATTGTCAAGCATTCACAGCCATATAGGAAGACTGATATTACGTAGCAGTTCAGCATTATTATTTGTTTGTAATGAAATTTTCTTGTTTCTTAATTCTTTGTTTAGCCTTTAGAAAGCATCTTTTGCTATTCCGATGAGCCTTCGGAGTTCGGTGTCTGAATTTCCCAGCTGTTTAAACTTCTTTAAGGTGGAGTATTGAGGAATCGGAATGTCGAGTTCGAATTCCAGTCAGATCAATTACATTCACATATGTGCTAATAACCTTGGGAAAGGTATGAATCCTCTTCTCTCCCTGGTTCTATAGCCTTGGATGACAACTGGTCTACGGCAGAAAGAAATGGCAACATACTGCGGGAAAAAATCTGCCTCGTCAGTCGTGTACCGAAAAGATGCATGATCGCTTAAGCGTGTATCAAGCATGGCACATAACTAATTGAATTGTATGATAGATTGAATATCCATAGAGACAAAAACACCCAACACTTGTATATCAAATCTATACACGTATGGCAACAAATATATACGCATACATACTACATATACACAGATAGTGACACTGAGATCGACATCAAGCGACGACAGTCTTTCATGCTTGAACGCAAAAAGGCTGATGATTGCGTTCAAGCATGAAACAGACTATTGCCGCTTGATGTTGACCTCAGTGTCCACTTATATTTACATATTTCTCAGTCTCTGATAATGAGTACATTTACCTATAATTATAGCATACCTTAAAATTATATTTTTCATAAATACAAACATACATATATAAATACATATACATATATATACACATACATATATATACATATATATACATATACATATATATAGATACATATATACATATATATAAATACATATATACATACATATATACATATATATAAATACATATATACATATATATATATGTACATATATACATACATATATATACATATATATATACATATACATATATATATATATATATACACATACATATATACATATATATATACATATATATACATACATATATATATATACATACATATACATATATATATACATATACATATATATACATACATATATATATACATATAGATATATATACATACATATATATACATATACATACATATATATACATACATATAGATATATATACATACATATATATACATATACATACATATATATACATACATATATATAGATATACATATATACATACAGATATATCCACATATGCATATATATATATATACATATATACACACACACACATATATATATATATTTATATATACATATATACACATATATATATACATACATATATACACACATATATATATATATACATATATACACATATATATATATATACATATATACACATATATATATATACATACATACACATATATATACATACATATATACACACATATATATATATACATACATATATACACACATATATACACACTTATATATATATACATGCATATATACACACTTATATATATACATACATATATACACACTTATATATATACATATGTACACATATATATATATACATACATACGTACACATATATATATACTTATGTACACATATATATATATATACATATGTACACGTATATATATATACATACATATCTATACAGATATATATATATATACATATATATACTTACATATATACTTACATACATACACACACACATACACACACACACGCGCACACACACACACACACACATATATATATATATATATATATATATATATATATATATATATATATATATATATTATAAATTAATTGATTTAAAATATGGTTTTTCCGCTACACAGTTTTAACCATGTTTCAAAAATGGAAGGTCCAAATTTAATTTTGTAATTAAAGACATTAGTTCCATTTAATCCTCATGCGAATTTTGGAGTAACTTTTAAAATTACTGGGTTTTAAAGACACAGCTAAAATCATAATTCACGTTTCCAAGGTTACAGATAAATTCACTTCCACTAGACAGGGGTGTTTGTGTGTTCTTTATGTCTGTATTTTGATGTATCCATTATTAGCTACGTTTTGGTAGTGGGTAGGGATGTATTCTTCAATGAAATCTGACATCCGTTAAATGCATGTCGTCTGGATTTTTTAAAATTTTATTGTTAACGGCAAAAATTCTTACGGCATTTTTTCTATTTGTATATTTAAAGATTTTTTTTCACGGGGGTGTTCAGGTTAGAATACGTTTTATTTAACTACAATTTGAAAAATATTTTCACTATTACTTTTTAATATACTATATTTCTTTTAAGAACAAGTAAATGTATTAGAATCCCTTACAGTATGTAAAGTTATTTTCACATCAACTATAAGTACGTATATTATTAGGTAACAAATTTTTTTTTTTTTTAAGTAAACTTTATGACAATGACGCCAAAAATAGCTAATTGATTTCACTGATTTAGTAAACTTTTATTTTTTATATAAACTTAGTAATATCTTGTTTCTCATATAGGTACAAAGGACATGGGTCATTCAATGGCTTACATCTTCTAGCTTTTTATACATACATACATACATACATATATATATATATATATATATATATATATATATATATATATATATATATATATATATATATATATATATACATACGTTTATTTTAGTAGATAAAAGAAAAATATCGGGTCTCTGGCAGGATTCGTATCTGCGTCACCTATCTACTAGAGGAAACTCAAATATGGGTATCCAATAAAAATAACTATTACGTAAAAAAAAAAAAAAAATCTGTCAGTTTGCTAAATAAAAATTCTATAATAATTTTAATCTCAGATAGAGTATATCTGTAAAAGGACAATATGAATAAAGACAAATGGAAAACTTTTAGCCGACGCGTTTCGTCCTCTGAGACAAATTCCTTTTGTCTTTTTCCATATATATATATATATATATATATATATATATATATATATATATATATATATATATATATATTAGGGTGGTGCAAAAATAATGACGTAATAATGTCTTTTTTTGACGTTAAAAAATACGTCAAAAAACGACATTATTACGTCATTATTTTTGCACCAACCTAATATAATGTCAATCACGTTTACGTTAATTTATGACCACTGACTATTCATTTATATTTTTCAATGCACAAATTATCAAACAAAAAATATTGTATGCGATTTCCATAAACTCTATCTCTGATATTGTTCACTTTTACCCATAAAATATCGCATATCCTAAAACTATATTTTTATCATGTGTATACACACTACAGTTCAAAAGTTTGAGGATAACCCTGTTAATTTTTTGAATTGACCCTATATTAGTTGCTTTGTACTTTAAATAAGAGAAAATTATTATACATAATTTTAAAAAAGTAAGACATGATATTTTCATTTGTGTGGTGTACATATGTGCACAAAATAAAATTAAGAAATAAAATTTTAAATAAGCAATCATCTTAGCTTCAGTAATGGATTAATCCATTTTACATTGATTTCTCTGCGGAAAATAGTTTCGGTTTACAAATATTTCGGTTCACGAACGGCCTTCAGGAACGAATTAAATTTGTAAACCGCGGTTTCACTGTATAATTTTGTATATAAATATTGGTTCTTTGACACAGTATAACTTTCAACAGAGAAAGTCAGTTTTGAACAATGTAAAGAGGTATTGTTTTACCCGAATATACTCTTTAGCTTGATTTCTTCGTTGTCACCCTAACCACTAAATAAAGTCTTGTTCTAGAATTTACAATAATTATCTTGACACATTCATCCAATTTCAAGGGAGCTTTTATTACCTACCAATCTCTTCACTGCTGTCTTCTAAGTCGTGTTGGTTAACTATTTCCATAAAATGATGAGAACTTGCAGCCAATCTAGTAAATGCGCTTACATTCATAGTCTTGCTACCATAGAGGAGAGTTAATCAGAACATTTACCATGAAAATATTTATAGAAAAGACATAAAGAAGCTACTTTACGGCGATGGAAAGTGATTGATGTCAAGATTCCAGGTCCAGACCATCAACATTGCATATGTGCTTCTTTGGATTTGAACAAAAATCTCTAAATATTTCGGAAGAGCACCGGACAATATGGTAGCGATATTTTTAGCGGGGCAGATATGCAAGATGAATTATGTCGAGATAAATTGTCTAGTATGACACTGTGAATCAACCTTCCTAGCAACTGATTTGATATAATCTTTCCACTACATATCAGAGGAAAACGTTGGCGCAACGAGTCACTCTCCTGGAGGTTAGCATCAGCCATTTTGATAGGAGTCTTCTCTCTGGTGGTTAAAAGAGAACAGTTTTGTTTTGGAGGCGTTAAAATTAACAAGGCTTTCCTTGCCCCAGTTAACAATAGAATATAGGTCATTTTTTTTTTTAGATCAGCTACCAATTTGACCTTATTGAACCTCTCAGATTTACTATTAAGGCAGGAATAAATGGTTGCGTCATCAGCATAGATACCGTGTTGAACAGTATTCATAATATTTTGGATCTTTTTCTATTGATATTCGCAACAATCTTTTGGTTGGAAAATACAAGTTATTTTTGCTATTTTTTATTTTTTCCATAACTCTTTATGCGATATTCTTCAAGCCAATAATTTTCTTGTTCTTGCCAACTTTTTTTTTATTGTTCTGTGAGAGGGTGAAAAGGTAGATTCATACTTTTCTCAAGGGTATTTGCACGTAAGTGAATTAACAAACCCAACTGAAACTGGAACTCGGCTCTCAGATTAACAATCCCGAGCCATTATCCATTACACCACCCACACATCCAAGCTTACAGCACCTGGTATTCCCAATCGGTCACCTATCTAGATACTAACCAGACTTGATGTTGTTTAACGTCGGTGATAGTACGAGAACTGGGGTTTCAGCGCCATATGGACGTTGCCTTTACAAGTTGCGATCAATTAGAGGTTGAATGACTATCTAGATTGTTAACATTAAATCTGATTGGTTCGATAAAGTCAAATTGGCAGGTGATGTAATAAATGACCTACAATCTATTGTTAGATGAGGCAAGGAGTGGCTTGTTAATTTTAACGCCTCACAAATGAAACTGCTCTATTTTAATCATCTCGGAGAATCTTTTTTAACTTCCAGTAGCATGGCTGATGCTAACCTTCAGGAGAGTGACCTCAATACACCTTCTCGAATTAACGTTTTCAGTTGACTTGAACTGGATATTCAATATGCGATATTCTTCAAGCCAGTGATTTTTTTTTGTTGTTCTTACATGTTCTTATTCGTATCTTGAATCAATTGCTAAATCTGCAATTAAGATGGAAATTGGTTCACTGTGTTATACTAGACAATTTTTCTTGCCAGAATCTATCTTACATATTCATAAGTCTACCATTTGTCCTTACTTTGTATATTACTTCCACATCTGGTCTGTTGCTCTTGCTATATATTTAGAAATCCTTTATAAAATCCAAAGAAGAATCTGCAATGTTATTGGTACGGACCTGTTATCTCGGCTTCAGTCCCTTTCCGACCGCCGTAACGTAGCTTCTCTGTGTCGTTTCTATAAATACTTTCATGGTAATTGTTTTGATGGACTTTTCTCAATGGTACCAAGATTTTATGAATTTAAGCGTATTACTAGTTTAGATGTAACCGTAAGTTCCTGCTAACAGTTTCTTTTATCGCACTTCTCGCTTGTGGAACTCTCTTTCGGCTTCTTGTCCCTTCGTCAACTTTGATCTTCAAAAATTTAAATGCAATGTCAATCGTTATCTTCTGCTTTAATTTTTATTCTTTTATTGTCCTCACTCCTTAATATTTTTTTCTCGTATTCTCTAATGGTAATATTCATCCATCTCTTGCAACTTAGTGGCTTTATTGACTTGCTTGGGGTGAAACGATTAAACAAATGTCGACAAGAGCAGCAAAGTTGAGACTCTTCTCTAAATTTATATAAAATAATAATAATCGGAATCTACATTCTGTAAATAAAAGAAAGCATTTCAACTTAATTTATAAATTAGTTCTTGTCATCTTCTACACAAAGATGCCTTTAAAAAAAAAAAAATGTTATTTTATTTTAGTTTTTTAGGTGGAACAGGAATTCTATTTCAAGTTATCAGATCCATACACTCATTTTATTAAACTAAATTCATCCTCTTACTCCTGTGGCTTTCCGTTGGGGGAACCTTAATTGATGTTGTGTCTGCTCTTGCAAATCACCATAAATATATGAGGGCGCCATAACTGGTGGCTAGTTTATTCTTTTTTTTTTTTTAACGGTCTACTCAGTAAATCAGTGACCCACAGAAGTAAATTCAAAATACCGAATAGTATAAATGACAGAGTGAGACAAACGGGGAAAGAGATGAACGATGTGTGTGAGAGAGACAGACGAGGAAAGAGATGAGCGCTTATATATATATATATATATATATATATATATATATATATATATATATATATATATATATATATATATAGAGAGAGAGAGAGAGAGAGAGAGAGAGAAAGAGAGAGACAGACAGACAGACAGACAGATAAGCAAAGAGATGAACAGTGAGAGATGGACGGGAAAATAAATGAAGGGGAGAGAGAGACAAATGAAGAAATAAATAATCAGTGAGAGAGATAGAGATGAACGGAGAGAGAGATAGCCGGTGAGAGAGAGAGAGAGACGGAGGAGGAAAGAGATGGTTGGTGAGAGAAAGAGAGAGCGAGAGGGGGAGGAGGAAAGAGGTAGCCGGTGAGAGAGAGAAAGACATGAACGGTGAGAGGGAAAGAGAAACATGGTGAAAGAGATGGCCTGAGAGAGAAAAAAATGAAGAAATAGAGTGGGAGAGAGACGGACAGGAGACGTGAAGAGGGAGGGTGAGGCAGACATTGTAGTTGTATATATTTCTGAATACAACGTTATTTAGCATCTATTGGTGAGTATCAGTATATTTTTATTTTCCTTTAACACTTTGTATTCTCTTCGAATAGCTAAATTATTGGATGTTTTGGGATCTCATCTTTAAACATACTATTCACTTATTCTCCATCCTCCATAGCAAATCTGTGCCTCACATTTAGACTTTTTCCTGGTCCATCTCTTTCAGTCATCGTCTTTGCGACCATACAATTTTTCTTTAAATGAATTTTCTCATAAAATCTTTTTACAATTCAAGTGTTTATCCCACATATCTTAACTCTAGTCTAAATATGTATTTTTTTTTTTTTATCTATATCATTAAAATAGGGAAAACCTTTTTTTCACTCTTGGAGTTATCCGCTTGACAAAAATAAATAAATAAAAACACTGACACAATAATTATTGAACAAGTAAATTCGCTTTTTTTAAGTGATCAAAATTCAGTTATATATCGTATTATAACTTTGAATTTTTATGCATTAACAAGCATGGCGCCATAAAATAAAAAGTAGTGTGTGTGGCGAGTGGAGAAGTAAATTTTATTCCTGATGGTTTATAAAAACTGATACTCTCGTAAAGTGAATGTTTTTTTTTATTTTTTTATTTTTTTTTAATTTTTTTAGATCGATTCTCTTACTGTAGTGTAAAACATTTTTGATTTTAAAGACATTTTTTTTGCTGTTTATTTGTACTTAATTTCTAGAATGAGACCAGTACATTTTCGTCATAAGTTTTAGAGGCTAATGTTTTCGAAATAAATAGATAAATAAAAACGGAGAATTAACATTTTCGATTTATTTAAAAAATTAATAGTAATTACTCTAAACAACTGATACAACTCATCGATCAATGCCAAGAGGACAAATTTAGTCTCAACTTCAAATTTAGTTCTAAACTTCAGGAATAGCGTGTGTATGTGTGAGGGGGGGGGTTAAAGCACCCCCAGCCTCCCATAACGCCGTGAACGCATAACTACACACACAGTCTGACATTTTTACACGATCATTGGCATATTTCAACATTTTAGAAATTACAAATATGTATAATGAAAATATGTTTGGGCACCTCGATGTGGTCTAATGGTTATCAAGCTTGTCTAAGTAGAAAAAATATCAGAAAAAAGAGTTAGTGAGTTCGATCCTCACCAGGTGCCCCATACGTTCAGCCTTATGCCACATCTAAGCTACGCTCGAAAAATCACTATAATGAAAAGATGTTTCTAGTACATTCAAAATAGTCCTAGTATGTTTAATTGCGTGGGTGTTCTTTCAATTTTTCTGGATTTATTTATCTATTTTAATTTAAAATTAACCGATATTCAAGATAAATATTAAATCTCCAAACTCATGTTGCCATATTTAATACGACAACATTTTTGACACACACAAAAAAGTCCTTCATGTGGTAGTGAGAAATTATTTTTGAAAATAAGATCTGATTAAAAAGTGTACTGGAAGTTCAAGGAAGATGTTTTTATATTGATAAGCTATTCTGCGAAAAAAATGAAAAATAAGATAAAAAAGAGGCGATTGATCTTAACCCTATATATATATATATATATATATATATATATATATATATATATATATATATATATATATATATATATATATATAGGGGAAAATATGTCATTTTCTGACACCGAAGAAGAACATTAAGTTAAAACTCGGAAGAAAATGTAGCAAACGTTTACTTAAAATGAGAATTAAAAAAAAAACAAAAACAAAACAAACTTTCTTACCAGCGTATTGACCATTGTGCTTTTTAAAACTGGGCACTCACTGCAGTAGATTATGCACTTCAAGCGAGACGTTCGGTAGTGGTTAAGCAGATTTTAAAAATCCTGCAGGTTAAAAATTCTCAGCGGCCTGACTCAGCCTTGGTTGTTAGTGAAAGCTTTTTATTTTAACACAATACTTTAAACATTGTTCATCTCTGTCGGGGGAAAAATTTGCCGCCTGAAGAAGAGGGAGTTTTATTTAGGAAAGGATACGGTTGAGTGGAAAATAGACTAGGCCGATTTGACCTCGAGATAAAGAGATCGGAAGACCCCGCTATCAGCATTTGACTACTCCATCACTATATTTTTTCCACCATATCGCGCCACAAGCAGTGAGAAAATTTTCGTTTTCTATTTTATTTAAGATTGTCACTCACTCTATCTCTTTCTTTCTCTATCTCTACCACTATCTATCTATCTATCTATCTATCTATCTATCTATCTATCTATCTATCTATCTATCTATTTATCTATCTATCTAATTTGTGTTCCCAGCGCAATGTAAAAGTTCCCAGCGCAATGTAAAATTTTATTCTATTTACAGTACACACTTGAAACCGTCTTTTGACTGAAACTTTTACACACACACACACATACAATATATATATATATATATATATATATATATATATATATATATATATTTCGTTTCGTTCAAGATAATTGACAAGGTACTGGGATTAAGATTTTATTTAATTTTTATTGTGGTCGTACAAATGCTTACTTTTTCAGTAAAAACAGACCTATAACTTCAGATACATACATAAAACACCCACACATTTAGTTAGAAATAATGATAATGGCTAAAAGAATAGCCGAAAGTGCTCGGATATGCAGAACTTTACGACAATTTTTAACCACAGTACTTCCAGAAAAGGAAACACTTGAACGAACACAAGAAAAATGAAATAAAAAGCTTAATCGCAGTACCTAGTCATTCTTCAACGAAACATATAAAAGAGGGATTGATGCCCAAACGCACAACATATATATATATATATATATATATATATATATATATATATATATATATATATATATATATATATATATATATGTGTGTGTGTGTGTGTGTGTTAGAGAAAAACTATGAGCAAGTGGAAAATGTTTTCGTATGAGGCGTTTTGTCTTTTAGGGCATCAGCGGACTAAGTGATGCTTACGTTGATGAAGTCCAAAAGGACGAAACACGTCACACGAAAACTTTTTTTCATTTTGTCATAATTTTTTCCTCTAAAATTGTTTTTAACATATACAAGTTTATATATATAATTTTTCCTAATATATATATATATATATATATATATATATATATATATATATATGTGTGTGTGTGTGTGTTTTGTACGTGGACAGCAAACCTTCTTTGATACAGGCTTTGTTAAACGTGATATGTTTTCTTGTATGCGAGCAAGTGTTTTCTGAATTTAATGAGCGTAGAAATAGTTTACATCCGAACGCTTTTGGATAATGTCTTTTCCAGGATCATTTTAGCTAAATTAATATAATCAATGGTGTGAAAGTACATATACAAATATATATATATATATATATATATATATATATATATATATATATATATATATATATATATGCAAATAGAGAGAGAGAGCGAAAGAGAGAGAGAGAGAGAGAGAGAGAGAGAGAGAAAGACAGTCTGTACATAGGAAACAACACTGCCAACTAAAGCGTGAAACGGACATTGTCCATGCACTGTTGATTCGTATGAAAATACTGTCATGAACGCTGTATCTCCGATATGGTGTACTCTTTCCCCTATAAATATGCCAAATTTTAAACAACATCTATCTATCTATCTATCTATCTATCTATCTATCTATCTATCTATCTATCTATCTCAGTCTGTTCATATCTATCTTAATCCGTTCATATCTATCTATCTATCTATCTATCTATCTATCTATCTAATTTGCTTGGTCAATTTCACTTTCTGGGTGGATACTCGTTCAGTATCTGCTCCTCCTAAGTTTCAAATGCTAGTCGTAATATTAGTCGTTTCCTAGTCGTTAGGAAACATTTGCATTCATTGACCGAGCAGCCAGTGCTGCTGTCTGTTGAATTTTCTAAATTATTTCTTTTTTCTCTTAAAGGACTTTTTCAGGAAAATAAGTTTCTCAAGTCCAGTGACTGTTATCGCTCTTTTCAGTATTGATAGAGACTTCCTTCCTAACCTTTTGTTTGAAGTAGTGTGTAACGTCAACATCTTGATTATGTTATTATTTTCCCTTCGAGTTCCATGTGTTATCCATTTTAGTTGCTGCTGTTGATCGTCCTCAAGTAATGTGGTTTCTTTTATTTGGCACGGTTCTTTGTGATTCTGTAGTGGTGTTCGCCAAGACCCATAAGCTTGAAAGCTCTTTTTAACCATTGATATGAGAAATATGTTGTATACAGGAGACGGTTTAGATATTTCTGAACGGGTCAAGTCGATGCATGGCGTCCATATGGAAGTATTAGGTTGGTGCAAAAATAATGTCGTTTTCTCACATATGTTACTTTTATATATGATTTCTGAATTAATTCATTGATATATATAGCCATGTTATATATCATTTTGAAGCGCGTTTTTCGCTCTATCGAATCGTGTTATTCGTTACCGTTCTCAATCTCTTCATTCATTTTTTTGCAGGCTTTTCGACAGCATGGACAAAATTCAAATCCGTACGATTTTCTTGTTCCAGTTAAAAACTAGGCCGAAAAGCTGCCGAGACAGCTAGTGATATCAATGATTGCGGTTGATAACGAACGTTTTAAAGCCTTAATTGAAGCCGATCAACGCAAAACCACACGAGAAGTTGCTGTTGAACTCGAGGTCGACCACTCAACAGTCGTTCCCAATTTAAAGCAAATAGGGAAGTCAAAAAAGTTGGATAAATGGGTAAACGATAACCAAAAAAAAAAAAAAAAATCGTCAAAAAACGACATTATTTTTGCCCCAACCTAATATCAATCTGACGAGGCTATTTAATAACAAGACTCGAGTTTTCAGGTTAATGTTTTGGTTGTGTAGCAACTTGTGGTGTTTGTGAAATAAGTTTTTAAACATCTACCGGACAGCATATAAGTATTCCGTTTTTGAAACAAACTGTAACAAGCAATAAAACGTCATTGTGAATGAAATGAACTGTCACTAATCGTACTGAAAGGCTGATCCTTATCCAAATAAAGTGATAGTGGGTTTAGAATGAACATAGATTACTCCTAGTTAGGTCACCTGAAGGCAGCAGTCAACGAAATAGGTCCGTTTTGAATTACTTAAGAGAAATGGTTTAATATAGCATCAGGATAACATCAGTTCAGTCAGTTATGTGCCATACATGCAACACGCTTAGGCGACCATGTATCTTTCGATACATGACTGACGAGGCATATTTTTTCCTGCAGTAGGTTGCCATTTCTCTCTGCGGCAGACCAGTTACCATCCAAGGCTACAGAACCCGGCCTGTCCTGGTGGGAGGAGAAGAGGATTAATACTCTATTAGCAGGTAAGTGAATGCAATGAATTCGACTGGAATTCGAACTCGACTCTCCGATTCCTCAATCCGAGCCGCTATCTGTTACTCCACCGTTCCTCCCTCAGGATGGCATAAGATAACATATTGCTGAGAGAACCAAACAAAAAATGTTTCAACCTGGCAGAGAATTTTTCACTTTTCCTTCCTATTCAGCTGATATTACACCTCCGGGTTATCGTTTATTTCGATTTCTTTTAATTGTTGGTTCTCTTGAAAAAAAAAAAAAAAAAGATTCCATCGAAGACTGCAAAGAATATGGAGAAGACATATTTACAGAGAAAAAAAATGAAAGTTCTTAGAAACCAGGGAAATGAAATAGCCGAATCAATGGGAGCGGATTGCGAAACAAAACGGCGAATGTTATTCAATAAAGTTAATGATAAAAAAAAAAAAAAATACATTTCTTTTATTTTTACTTCAAAGAGCGAATAAACTTTGTGGCCAATCAGCCTTGACTTTGCTTTAATTTCCAGAACTGCATTTGGAATTGCTTAATGAAAGAGTGTAAATGTTTCATCATAATAACGCTAGACTTTATAATTCTTTGGTAACAAGATACAAATTGTTTCTGTTTGGCGGTGAAGTTGTCATTCACCCATCATCATATACTGTACTTTTCATTCGTTTACTACTAATTCTGGAGTTGTGTGTGTGATATAGTTTTAAGGTATGCTATATTTATGGGTTAAAATACTCAATATCAGGGATAGATTGTATGTAAATATAAAAGTGCACATTGAAGTCAACAGCCACAGGCGAGAGTCTGTATCATGCTAAACGCAATCTTCAGGTCATATGCCTGACGATTGCATTTAGCATGAAACAGACTGGCAGTTTACTTTAATGTCCACTTTTATCTATCTATCTATCTATCTATCATATATATATATATATATATATATATATATATATATATATATATATATATATATATATATATATAAGTAACTATACTCGTCTCGAAAAACCTTTGAATTTTTGATTTGCCAATAATCAAATCAATCCCGAAGGAAAAAAAGGTTTTAAAAAAAGAAAGAGCCAGGAACATGAAAGTCTGTCGAAAAAATCGCACAGATACAGGATTAAAGCCCAAAGAAAAAAACCCGATATGAGTAAACAACTAACTAAAAAGAGCTCAATACAACCGTAGAGCAGACCTAGTCTGACTATATATATATATATATATATATATATATATACATACATATACAGACTTAGCTAGTTTAACTCATATGAATAGAAATATATGTAAGTCATATAAAAAGCTTATTTTAATCAACCCTGTAACACAAGATATAAGAAGAACCGGAAAATTATCTAATAAAACTTATTTTCAGACACTATCAAAAATGGCGATATTTATGTTTTAAATTCGAACGCATTTGAACACCTAATATGATCAAACTTGAAAAATACTCAAGGAGAAAGAGCGTAGGTATTTGATCAGTATAACGCTTGCCTCCATGTTTCTTTTGTAAAAATTGTTTATTTTGGCGCTCAGGTCGTCATTCATTCACTATAAGATATTGGACATTTCGATCACTATTTATTCTTGTTTTTACAGACTTTCTTACTAACAAATAAATTTCCCTTTCATGGAAGACTCTCGAAGGCACCTGAATGAATTCCTGGAGGTCAAAATTATGAAGATGTCTAAAAGACGATAGAAAATAGACGAACAAAGCACGCAATATATTGTTACGTAAAGCTAATAACGAAAAAATGTATTTTATTTTTACTTAACCGAATTAATTTTGTTTTCAGTAAAGATCTTGGAATTAGGAAGATAGATCGCTATGTTCCATTAGTATAACCATATAGTACATATTGTAAGATTAAACCATGTTTGCCCCAAACCTCTTCTAACAAACGCTAGATGACATTGCCAAAAGAAGTATATAAGAAAAGGGCGCAAAACTTTCATTCTCTTTTTATTCTCTTTACCTACAAGATGCTGTAGAGACAAGACGTGTATCTTTTCCACTTGGGAGACTTTTGGTTCACATCTAACATCGAATTGAATACAATACAGAATAGCAATTCGATGAAGAACATTGCTGAGCATCTCAAGGTATGAGTCTACTATCAGACATATGATGTATGGGCTACAGAATGCATAAGCTAGCCCCAAATGGTAAACTCTACCGTACTGGTCAGAACTTTGACGAACCAAACTGGGGATAGTTTGAACTCCGTGGAAGTGGAATTCTGAGAGTGATGTGTTGTCTTTGTTTAAGTTTTAATATAAGACCCCAAAACATAAGATAGTGCGGCGGTAGTAATAGAATGGTGAAGACATTGTTCCGCTCCCAGATTCCTTGGCGTGCCTGGCTTCAGCATATTGGGATAAGCCATCACGTGGTGATGGATGTTGGCTGGTCGACCTGTTGATATCCGTTCTCTCTATCCACCTCCCGTTTCCTCCAAGAAACGATGCTGCTACTAGCATGTCTTCTCTCCTGAAATAAACGAGAAAAAGAAACACAATAAAATTGTCCATTCAATCTCTGGTGCATTGCGTGTACTTGAGAAATGGCTGATAGTTAACAAAATAAGAACTTTCTAAATTCCGCTTCGTATTATATATATATAGTAATTAGATCTAGTTTCAATGAAACGTTTTTCCATTTGTCAAATTTCTTCAATATATATATATATATATATAATATTATATATATATATATATATGTATATAATATAAAATTATATATATATATATATAATATAAAATTATATATATATATATAATATTATATATATATATAATATAAAATTATATATATATATATAATATTATATATATATATAATATAAAATTATATATATATATATATATATATAATATTATGTATATATATATATTATAAAATTATATATATATATATATTTTTTTTTCTTTTTCAATATATATATATTTTGAAGAAGAAATTTGACAAATGGAAAAACGTTTCATTCAAACTAGATCTAATTACGCGTTTCGCCTTTCTAGGCTTCATCATATCCAAAAACGAAAGACAGGATTATGTGTGCGTGTGTGTGTATTTGTGTGTATGCTTAAATAATGAATTATTAGTACTTTTTCCCTAAGCTGGCGTTTCTCGTGATGAAAGAAAAAAAAATGTGAATTAGTGAATTTTAAATAAGCCGTTAATACTTAGAGAAAAAAGTACTAATGATTCATTATTTAAGTATACAGACAAATAGACACACTTATTTCTGCCTTTTTTTATCCGCTGAAGCCTAGAAAGGCGAAACAAGTAATCAAATATAGTTTCAATGAAGCATTTTTCCATTTGTCAAATTTCTTCAAAACTTTGTTGGGCTTCTATATCTTATTTTAAACACACACACACACACACACACACATATGTATATATATAAATCAACAAAGCTGGCTGACAGTTTCACACTTCAGTGCGATGTTCAGACCCACTTGAACCGTAAAACTGATAGACACTATACAATGCTGAATATTATGTCCACACTGTCTATATATATAAACGCTGTCGCTACGATATTGAACACCCTTCTCCTTATATATATGCTATATAAATATACCAAATTATATATATATATATATATATATATATATATATATATATATATATACGAAAAATCCTTGTGGCTAATACTGTCATTTTACATTACATCTAATTGTAAAAGACGTTTAAAGCAACTTGAATTAAATTGAAGAATTTAAATTGAAGAATCTTTTCAATAAAATACTACAAACTTTCATTCAGCATTGAAGATGACTAAAGAATTATCCAAAAGCTCTTGGAACAATAATTATTACTAATAGTTTCAAAAGATTTAGTCATATTAAAAAAAAAATGTGCGGACGTTACAAAAAAACTGAATAAAAAAACTTACAAAATTTTCTTTGTTCGCCACATTCAATGAAGCATGTATAAAATAAGGGTAGATGCCCAAATATACAATATGTATGTGTGTATGCACGTGCTTCAAAATCAGTAGAAATATATTGGCTTTATGAAGCGACTTTTATCTGTTAATAGAACATTCATTTTATTTATTTATTTTTTTTTAAAAGATAGCTATCTTAATCGAATGTATGCAAATTAAAGCGCGGTAGATTTCAGTTTGAGAAAACAAACCAGTGAATTAAACATAATAGCTATTTCTTCATTGTTCACGAGAGATTAAGGAAAGCTGATTTGACAATATCCCCGCGTAATGTCTGGGTGGTTCTAGTGTTTCCCTCCAGCTAGATTAGCTGCCGTTCGAACACCTGATTGAACGTAACGAGTATCGGTCGCTGTTGCGAAGTGAAATAAAGATGTGAAAGTCAGTGAAGCGAACTCTTAACCTCATTTCAGCAAATATCGACTGTTCTGAGAAACTTACGTACAAAAAACTCTGTGGCTGAGTATAAATAGAAAAAACAAACAAACCCTAAAATTTATTGTTAAAATCATGATACATTGTAAACTAGCATTAAAATGTCGCCACTTCCAAGATTAAAAAGAAGGTAAGGATAGAAAGGAACAAAAATTGACATATATTGAAATTCTTTATGAAAAATTCACGTATAGATATAGATCTATGCTTTTCCATTTAACCGTTACATATGACGTCATTTTGAACTGATTCCGGTTCACACTCCTCCTCGATCTTTTGAACAGGAGTAGAGGTTTATCCCTTGGTTCATGTTTAAGATTGGGTTTCCGGTTCCTTATAAAGTCTACTTCAGCACTATAATCCTAACGCTTGTTATTTCCTACGCTAATATAAGTCCACACACTAGCTCTCTACCTTGAGTGGCTCTTAGGTCTTGTATTGGGTGAACACTAGTAAAAAAATTCAACTCTAATTCCAGCACTCTATAAACGTCTCAGTTTAGTCAAATAAATCTTCCTTACTTTAGTGCGTTGGTAACATCCATTTCTTGACAATGACTGCGATACCTGACTATAACAAAAACTAAAAAGAAGTAAAATATGAACTTTGGACAATTTATTCATAACTTCAATCCCGATATGCAATACTTCATTCGAAAATTTGAAAGACATTCCCATATTCTAAGGCGATACAAGTGGTAAGACGTACCCTATAATTAGCAAGGTATTTTTTGGAAATAAAAGATATTTGAGAATTTAATAGCTTACTGTACTAACAAGCCTAAGTCATTGACGCTACAATGTCGTTTCTGTTCCTGTCACAACAGATTATTATATTTTGGATCTATTATTATGTTTTTGTGTTTATTATTTATTAGATGTTCAAACGTTTCGTAAAATGTTATACTCATTCACACAAGAAACAACTCAACACACGGCGTCTCAACACACGGCGTGTTTCCATCCAATTCTCAGCTGATGTTTAAGGGTTGCGTTCAAAAGCGCAAACGGTGTGTTGCTTTTACACTGTCACTACCATATATATGGCATGATACCAACAGGATACACAGTATTTAGTAGGTTTATATTATATGTCTCATGACTGGGGTTCGTGAGAGTTGGAAAATTCCCCCCTACAACGTGGCTTTTCAGTGGTAAGACGCAGGGTGATTTTTGAGGGCATTTTTCAGGAAAATAAATGCAACAGCATACGGGAAATAAATACGGTAATAAAAAACTGAATAAACTTGTTGGTGGAATTTAATAAAACTTGTTTGGGTGAATTATTGCTGTCTCAATACACACACACACACAAAACACACACACACACACACGTGTGTGTGTATATATAATACAATTCTTTATGGAGAGAGGTCAGAAAAGGTACTAGAAAGGATGGTGAAAAACAAACCTAAGAGCTACAAAGGATAGGAAGTTGTAGAGAGTCATGATGGCCCACGTCCTGAAGGATGCGGCATATAGAAGAAGAAGAAGCTAACGAGACGAAGCAAAAGAACGATAAAAATGGGGATGCAGTAGAAAATCTTTATGCCTTTCTTATTCCTTTTTTGTGTCTGAAAGTAATCCATATTCGTATAACATTTACATAAAAAAAAAAACATTGACGGCAACAAATATTGGAAATTATAAAGAAGAATATGAGACGATACAGGCAAAAGGTTTGGGGGCAAAAAGTACCCCTAACGTAGACTCTATTCTCTGTTAAATTTTTTTATCCCCTCTGCTCACTTCTGTTACTGATCCATACATCGATGCCATTGAAATACTTTCTATTTATTAATTCCACATCCTGAACTTTTATGGTGAACTCAGGGCACGTGACATCACTGCTTTAATTCCAATTCCAGAGATAGTTTCCTGTTTTGGAAATGTTTATCTTGAGTCTTACTTCTTGGAACACTTAATAGAGAGGATTGAATTTTCTTTTCTTTAAGATTTTTCTTATTCCAACCAGTGACGTTTGGTAACATTTGGTGATGCCCGGAGCCAACGCCTTGATTGCATACCCCTATGACTCAAGAAGTGGCGCCTATAGGGCCCAGTACAGAAAAATGTGAGAAAGGAAGACATTTTAAACATGTAAAAAAACTGATGAAACATGAAATAAATACTTTATTTAAATTAAATATAAACTAAATTTTTATTTCACTCTGATTGGTTGCCCACCAATATGGATGACCGGAGCCGTCGCACTCGTTGTGCCACCTTTTGCACGCCACTGATCCCGACTATGAATATCTATGTCAACAGTATAGCGCCCGACCCCGTTCGTGAGGGAAAAGAAATACGCTTTTCTGTCTTCGTAAATTTGGGATGTGATATGGAATACTTAAAAGATCATTGTCCGAGAACAGCAGTGATATAAGATAATGGATAATCGTATCTGTCAACACCTGACATAAGATAATTGATACCTGTCAACACCTGTGTAATGTTCATAAGTCAAGCTAGTAGCATTTTATTGCAGCACAATCCGTTTTTTAAAGTGATGAAAATTTATTATTTATCCTTCAAATTGTGAATATATGCCATTCTAACGAAGCTACTCGCTACTTTCTATGGAACTTACATTTTAACGGAAACATCCTTTTAAAGATTCGACTTATACGCGCATATATACGGTTAGCAACGGTATATTATAAGTGCGAATATAATTTTACTATCGGCATGCGACAGTAAATAAAAAAGCAAAAAAGCAAATTCATCGGTTTCTTTTTTTATTGAACTTGATCGATCATGTATTTGTCTTTGTAATGTTTTACTCTGATGTGCGGTTATCTGTTATCGGCGTGAAAATTTCGGGTTAATCTGTTGCGTTCACTTTCGCACCAGTGTCCTTGATAAAGGTAAGTCATAAATGCATCTCTTCTACCCACAGTTAAAGTTTGAGTAGTAGGGCAGACTGGGTTTTCCAGTCAAGGGTGCGGATCATTCTAAAAGAAAGAAAATTCTGAATTCAAAACCGGAGAAGTCAACGAGAAAACATTACCATTATTTTTTCCTAAGGAAGCATAACAATCCATAGATAAGAAAGAATGCTGTGAAGAGCCATGATTGTTTACGTCCTGAATGAACATGGCATGACAAAATCTTTAATCCCTCGTTAATCTTCTGACCAAGACTTTTGTGTTCACTTCATATGGAAAAGACATGAATCCCTATTCTGCCTCCTCCTATAGGTTAAATAGCAGGGATGAATGGGCTCTCGAGTTTTGGGTGACACCCAACCTAAGAGAAGGATAGTTTTGAACACAAAACCGTGGTGAAGGCAACAGAAAACCACGCCACTATCTTTCCTAAGAGTTCATGGTAATTCTCAGATATTAAAAAAGGAGGCTGTGGAGAGCCGTGAAGAGACATGAGATTTAAGAGAGATACGTTTACAGAAAAAGTGATTTGAATTGCAAATAAAAATATTAAAAAATGTTTTCGATTAGAAAAATATGTTAGTCACAGTAACTGTTAATACTGACTTTTAGTCAGTTAGTTTTCAGTCAGTTACTTTTTCAGTCAGTTCGCGTGGAGTGATAAAAAAAGAACATTCTTGTTCGCTAGACATTAAATTTAAATGTTATCATTTAAATGAAAAATATTTTTAATCGAATCTCGTTGATACTAACGGAACTCACCAGCTTGGCACTGCGTTTAACTGTTGTTCCATTACTTCCATGACCAATTTTCTATAACAGAATATTTAATTTGTAATCATAAAGTGCCGAATAGGTGAGGTTCCTTGTCATAAGTTATAAAGAGAAAGTGCTCATGTCACAGTAGTTTTATATAATTATACCTTCATTGATGTTAATACACATATTTTCCCCCTTTGACCTTTTAGTGCGAAATCTAAAATACTAAGCCCTGACCAACTGGGCCAAACTAGTTAACAAAGTGTACAAGGAAAAAGGAAGAACAGCCTCTCCAGAGTAAGTTTAAAGTGACATATACAGTGGAACCTCGGTTCACGAATTTAATTCGTTCATGAAGCCCGTTCGTAACCTGAAATGTTCGTAAACCAAAACTATTTTTCCAATAGGAACCAATGTAAAATGGATTAATCCGTTTCTGGTCGCAAGATGATTGCTTATTTAAACTTTAACAATAGTACTTTGTGCACAGGTTTATACACAAAACTAATGAAAATCATTAAATCTAATAAATAAATAAATAAATAAATCCGATACTAAACAGTTAAAATATAGACGAAAACTTTACTTTTACGGTACCTGCATGTAGGAGAGTTGATGGCGTAAGTGGAAGGGAAGGAAAAATGCTATTGTTTGGAAAAGGGTAGGAAAGACATGTTCGTCTCTTTATTAATAAGAATAAGATCGTTGATTTTGCCATATGAAACTGAGTAGAAGAGACAATATTATCATCAAACAGACAATATCACCAACAACTGTTTTTCTCTTAACTTTCATTTTTCCTTTAGCACTACCACTGCTAGCTTTCTTTGGAGCCATAACCGAGGACTAAGGAAGAGGAAAACAAGGCACAGTACAATAAAATTGGTAAAGAAAAGCACAGCGCAACACGCGAATATAAGCAACACGGCGGTCAACTAAGAAATGATTCCGTTTGGGTTAACTCGGTTCGGCAATGTTGTTCGACAACCGAAATTTTGTTTGATAACCGAGGCATTTTCATCACGAATATTCTGTACGAAAACCGATATGAGAGAACCGAAGTTGCTCTGTATAAAGTTACAAGATAAGAGAAAACCACTAACCGGAGAGACTCAAAAGATGTATATTTAACCAGGGAAATTAAATGAATCAGAAAAAAAGAAGCACCATGTCAAATGGATAGAGCCCATCGACTGGATTATCATTAGAGCATGATCAGCAATATGACTCTACACCGGACACCTTCACCTCAATAAGGATAAAGGATATAGTGGAAGAAATGCCAAGAATGTTAAAAACAATCCATTGAATATTCATTTTCATCAACCCGTTGAAAATCACAGGCTATTTTAATATATACAATATATTTTAGAAAATGTTATATCTTATGGTTATTTAACGGAACATATTGTAGAAGTCGGTTTTTAATTCTAAGTAGAAGCACTTATTCGCGTCATTCTGCGTAATGTTTAGCATTATCGATTATTACTCTAAAGTTACCCCCCCCCTTCAACCTCCAAAAAATAGACAAAAAGCTGATCGATTCTTCCAGGCAGGAAAGATACTGGTCATCATTAACCTAATCTCTCTCTCTCTCTCTCTCTCTCTCTTTATATGCCGCGTCTCCTCAGGACGTTGGCGATCATAGCTCTACGTAATTTTCTATCCCGTGCAGCTCTGAAGAAAGTCTTTTCGTTATTTTTAAAACCTGTTCCGCCATCCATTTCTCAAACTCGTCCAGTATGCCATGCGTTGTTTTCCTTTGTCCCTCTATCCATCCAGTGAGTAACACATTTTCCAAGCCGTCTTTTCGCATTATGCGCACCAGAAATTTCAACTCTTCATTCCTGATGTTAAGTATAACTTGCCATTTTTCTCCATTTTCTCTAAAACCTTGTCGTTGCTCCCATGTTTAGTCCATGATATCCTCAGCATCTTGCTGTAGAAACATTAACCTACATTAAGTTATATATTTTTTAACTTTCATTTCGTACACTGGATCATTTTGGCAGCATTAGTACTGTGCAGTTTCCGAACATCCCATTTAAAATATAGATATTGCTTATAATACTTAATTTTCTTATATATTGTCTTGCATGCGTTTTCTGATTTTTATAGGATAAATAAAAATGAAAAAAAAAAAAAAAAAAAACTTTCAAAACGTTTTATTTTGAAAACTCAAATTCAAAGGGCATCAGTAAAAATGAATTTGTAAGTTTCAAAAGTTAAAATATGCAAAAATAGGTTTTTATTTTCAGATATTATGGCTAAAATAAAAAAAAAGCCTTGTAATTTCTCGACAGAGGTATTCAAAAAGTTACTCGACTAATCATGAAAACAGAGTTTTAAGCAAGCAATATGGGGTGGGAAGAAATTAGAAAGAAGACAATTTGATCCAGCTTGAAATGTGATGCACTTGAAGACGGATACCTTCCACACATTAATTCTTGTGACTTTTTTAAAAATCGGTATCACTCCATGCAAGGCAGTAAAGCCACTAAGACACTAGAGGTTACAGGGAAAAATTAGGACCAGAAACATTAATAATGAGCGGGAAGAGAAAAGAGTAATCAAGAAGATAGTTGATAGCGATTGACATTGCATTTAAAATTTTGCAGATTAAAGTTGGCTGGAAAGCATGGAGCCGGAAGGGAGTTCCACAATGTTAGCATAAAACTTACAGCTAAAACTAGCCAGATCAACCGTAAATTAATGATTAATAGATGTCAGTACTACGCTTGAATTTAAAAAAGTCTAGGTACCATAGCAAAGAGCTCATTCGAACAATTACCATAAAACTATTTATAGAAAGGACACAGAGAGGCAACCTTACGGCGGTGGGAAAGTGACTGAAGTCGAGCCGCCAGATCAAGACAAATAATATTGCTGATTCTTCTTTGGATTTTATCAAGGAGCTCAAGGTAAATAGCAGGGGCACCGGACCATATGTGGTAGCAATATTCTAAGTATGGACGAATGGTAGACTTATAAATATGTAAGATAGATTGTGAAGAGAAAAATTGTCTCGTACGACACAGTGAACTGAATTTAGATGACATAACAGTGGATTCAATATAGTCTTTCCACTTCATGTCAGTTGAGAATGTTAGCTCGAGAAAGCACAATGAGTCACTTTCCTGGAGATTAACATCATGTTGTTGGAAGGCAACCACTTTTCTTCGAATTAAATTTTCGATGTTGATTATTTTTAGAGCATTTAAAAAAACAGAAATTCCTTTTTATTGTCCGGTTATCCATCATGCCGAATTGAATATTTTAACAGAAAAAAATCGAAAAACAAAAAACTAAATTTGTACTTTCTTCAGTCAATCGAAATCGGCTTGACGTCTAGCCACAAATTGTTGTTTGTAACTGTAAATTTTATATAATGTTCATTTAGATTTTATTACACACACACATACACACACACACACACATATATATATATATATATTATTTGTTACTTTTTAATATCTTCAGGGTCGTTATTCAGGAAAAGAAACATTTTTTATAAAGGACTCTCAAAAAAAAAGGCTTACATTCATTTCCCCTACAAACATTCAAAAAACCTTATAAATTCAAAGCGTCTTCAACACCTAATACCGTATATTTTCACATATAAGGCGACCTTGTAGATAAGATGAGACCCAAAATCGAGGTAAAATTTCGTGATTTTATCTGCTATTCGTGGTATAAGACGACTGACAGGGACCCACATGTCGAAAATCTAAATGACGATATTTATGATGAGCCCTTTACATCAAATGGTGATGATCAATTGTAATTTTGAAGGGTTTTAATTATGTATGTGGATGTTTTATGTTTTTTACTATGTCACGAGAAATAAAGATTTTATGGCAGCTTAAATGTTTTGTTGTTTAACACCACATGAAACAAACCGTATAATGTATTTTATTGGAAAATAAAATTTGGATATTATACTAAATGTTTTTATTTAACACCAAAATGATAATGGATTTTAATTAGAAATCTAGATTGTATGTTATCCTAAATGTTGTTGTTTAACACTATGAGAAATAATGAGTGATCTGAACGTACTCATAGCTCTACAAATCAAAAACAAAGGATTTGTTTACGTTAGTTGTTACGTGTTGCTCAGCGGAACATTTGAAAATTGTTGTAGACTCTTGAGTCTTGACTATTGCATTTTAATGTGAAATCAAGAAGTAAAAGTAGTCTTATTACATTTATAACTGTAGTACAGCATTATAATGTAGATTATTTCAACTAGAAATATTTAGATCGGCAGTTACCATACCGAAGCAGTTGTTAGCCTACAGCGATCCATGGCGCAAGTATACTAGCCTACTTATAAGTGTCGATACACCACAGGATTTGTTAGTTCACTGTAATTGTTGTATTAGATGATTAGGCGATTTTTAAGATTTAAAGGTCGTCTTATACACGAAAATATACGGTAACACTTAAATATTCTTAAATAAAAGTTGTTATTTATTAAATTTTGTCTTCATCTTTTATTCGTAGCTAATTCCTACACAAATCACGCACCCTTAAAACGTAAAGTAGGACAAATTCCCATTAGGTATGTTGTGTGTACTTTGAAAATTCTTTTAAAACAGCAACTTTTTTTTTTTTTTTTAATTTTTTATTTTTATTAATTTGCTTTCAAGCATTCACTGATTAAATTAGTCAAGACGGATTTTTAACCGGAACGTTTTGTCAGGCAAATATAAAGGTATTCAGTAATCAAGGCGTTATTTGTTCCTTGTAATGCACATATGTTGAATACGTTTTGTGAGATGGTGTACATATATCGGTCGTTTCTGCTACATTATTTGGGGTAGTTAATCGTTTATATACATTATTTTCTATCTCGATCTTCCACTGAAAGATCTATTTAGAGAATTTGCCTATTTCTGTGGAACAGCCATGCGATATAAGACGGAAATTCTAAACTAATATTGTCAAACCATTGCGCCTTGAAAACATTATAAATACTCTTATTGACCTGCGAGAAACGTCTTTGAAAAAGAGAAATAACGCAATGGTGACTGAAGCACCAGAACCGCTGGATTGGATTTCTTTGAAAATTGTTATTTGGTATTATGTTCGGTTTCAGATGAACAAAGTGAGTTACTTGTTGCAGTCTTCTGATGTTACAATCGGCATTATGATGGCTTAGATTTATGCAATTTGAATTTTTTTTCAAGAGTATTGCGAAAATGACTACGGTATATAGGTGCACTCCTAAAACGCTTGATGATCAGTGATTGGCAGCTGGTCTCTAACATCTAAGTGGTTATATTCAATACCTCGAAAACCAAACTATCGCCGATTGGACCCCGAACTACCACCAGCCACGATGAATGGATACTCCCTTAGACAGGCCACGTACTTTGAGCTTAAACTCAAACCAGATCTCAATTGGAACTCATACATACGATCCATCGGTGAAGATGCAGGAAAAATGGTCGGCTCCCTGTACCGCTCCAGTAAGTTCCGGATTCTTAGTGCTATCCTCTAGCTTTATAAGGGCCAGATCGGGCCTAAAATTGAGTTCTGCTGCCACATTTGGTCAGGTGGTACTAAGTCCTCACTTTCCAGTCTCGATAGAGAAGGAAAGCGCCCCCGCGTTCTTGTAGGTGACAAATTATTTTCCACCCTACCCTTCTCTCTGTCACTGCTCTATTGTTACTTCCATGGAAAGTGCTCAGACGAACTAGATTCTTTAGTCCCACCATTTCTAACCTTCTCGGCTAGGACCCACCATGCTTCGCGCATTTTGTCGAACCATCCTCATTCTCTCCGTATTTCATTGGTGAGAAGTAAATTCGACTTGAGCAGCTTCTTTCCATAAACCACTACTCTGCGGAACCCACTTCCGAGATGATAGTTTTCCCGATTACTACAATCTTAACCAGTTCAAGTCTAGTGTTAATCGTTATATTCTCCAAATATCTACATAAACTGTGCCTATTACTCTGGTAACCTCTACCTTGAGTGGCTCACATGCTTCGTATAGGGTGAATCTCACTGTAAAAAAAAAGAAGCTCTGCTATGTCGACAACGCGTGAAATTGCAGAGGAAAATGGCATTGGGAAAAGCCACAAGGTCGCCGCAAAAATGTTTATTTGATTACGAATCTTGTAATAAAGTGAAAAATAAATCTGAAAATGTTTTGGTTAGGTCTCCATTATTTTTTTTTGTTGATCAGAGTTTGTCTTAAATTAATAATTGGTTTTCCTAGCTATTCAAGCCGAATGAAATTTACGGATTCATTAAAAAATCTAGAATTTCTTGAATACAGTAAAGAGTAGGAACGTGAATAACCAGTGCAAAAGATTTCGTGAGAAAATGGTTTACATTGAACTAGAAGAATTGCTTCGCGAGATTTGCTTTAATTTTGCAACGAGAATCGGAGTTCATGAACAGAGAATGTGAGCTAAATAATGTCTATGATTGTTCAGATAACATTTTTCGGAGTCACTTACTCGAAATTGTCCATTGTATCGCAACTGTTGTTTACTACACCAGCGACTGCTGCAAGTGCCGAAAGAAGTTTCAGCAAACTAAAAACATTAAGAGATTATCTGTGGTCTACTAGGAGAGGTGGCAGGTTATCTGAGTTAGAAATGATTCCTATTGGAAGCGAAAAGACTCCGTTCCTGGACTTTGACGAAATATTGAATGATTTTGCTTCGAAGATAAGAATGCATAATTACTTTCTGTTTTTTGTTAATAATGCTGAATATGTTAGCAATCTATAAATAAGAAGACTCTGAGCTATATATCAGCAGTTTTGCTATCTTCCCTTGCACTTGTACTAATGTTTTCTTATGAAGAGCGTCGATGCATCTAACTTCGAAGGTAGCCACGAGAAGTTCATTTATCTCGCTGGCCGTCACATAGAAAGAATTTTTGAAAAGAAAAATTGAATTTTGTGATCAAAAAGGAAGGTGTGTGATTTGTAGTCACTGAAGAACCGGTTCTCGTGGGCATTTCTGAGGTAAAACAGGAATTGGTCCATGCTAGTGAAAGCATCTGAGAATCATTGTAACTAGTAGGTATTAGGTTGGTGCAAAAATAATGTCGTTTTCTCACATATGTTAATATGTGAGAAAACGACACTATTTTTGCAACAGGAACAGAAAGATCTGTACATATTTGTGAACTGCAACATTATTCGACATTTTACCAAATATTCTGATGTTGCTTTTAAAAAATGCTGCAAAACATTATTTGTTGATTCAATCATCCATTATGACATGTAAATAAATGGTATTTTGAGACATTGTATCAAATTTCTCGTTGAATTTTTTTTACATATATACGATGATATTATCATTGGCTTTGGTTTTTGATAGGATGAAACCATCAGGACAATAGCAGAATAAGTATAAAAATTCTTTTATTTTTACTGTGTCTAGTAATTCCAATTGTTCAATAAATATTTCGTAAGTTTAAATTTTTGTAAACTCAGTTCCAAAGTATAATACTTTTTCAGAATTGTTTTAACGTTAATTCATTCCTTTAAATTGAAGTTTAAAATTATATATCTAAAATTTGTAACTTTTATTACCCCACTTCAAATTGCTGAAATAATTGACTAATTTAATGAAATTAATTATTTTTATTAAATTTTCTAAAATTTTGAAAAATAAAAACGGCCGAAAATATAAATTTATTTTTTTGGATGTGACGAAGTAGAAAAGCTTACATAATGTTTTTTTGTTTTTGTTTTGCTTCAATGGTAATGTTCATTTTTTATTTTACCCCTGTTAGAAATGCTATTTATTGATGATATTTTACACCAAATATGGCATAAGGCCGAAATTACGGGAAGGCGGGGGTGATCTTCATCTGTCCTACGTTTAACTTAACTAGTCTCAATCACTGACCCACTCGTCCGAGAATGTTCCATTCACCATAACTGTTGTAACCTAGAAAATGTTACTGAATGAGGAATAAGCAAAACGCAGGTTGGAAATGAAACAGTAATCTTTATAACATCAACAAAATACAATACTCGCCAGCGGCGTGAAGCAGGTAAACCACACCTAGTGGTGGACTATTTAGATAGCATATTATCTCCACTTTCAATAGTGTCCAACGTATTTATGAGGATTGGGGCATACCCATTAGTGTTCATAGATACGATATCTAACAATAACACAACATTCTTGCATACCATTCTTACTGCAGTCACCACAATACCACCACTCATGTTAGAAATGATTTTGATATAAATAGTACAGTGACTATTATTGGACCTAATTTAGTTTCAATAAAATGTGCATTTTATATGAATTCTGCTTCATGAAATTTGTACGACTACCAAAGTTAAGTAATGTCGGTTCTGATCAGTACCTAGATGAGTAACCGCTTGTGAATACCAAGGGCTGTAAGCTTGGATGTGCGTGTGGTGTAATGGGTAACGGTTCAAAATAGAAAATCGGAGAGCCGAGTTCCAATTCATTTGGGATTCGTTATATTTACTTACGCATAAATACACTTGAGAAAGGTGTGAACACCTATTATACCTCTGTTGCTAATGTCTTACCAGTATGTGGGAGGTATTTCTAACGCACTCTGTAGCTAATGATTTACTATTATGTGGGAAGTATTTCTACCGCAATTTGTATCTAATGTCTCACCATTATGAGGGAGGTATTTCTAATGCACTCTGTGACTAATTATGTGGGAAGTATTTCTGCCACAACCTGTATGTGGGAAGTATTTTTGCCGCAACCTGTATCTAATGTCTCACCATTATGAGGGAGGTATTTCTAATGCACTCTGTAGCTCGTGTCTAACCAGGTCTTTCTGTTGTGCCCTGTATATTCTTAATCTGATTCCCAACGACAAAATAAATGTGTGTTTCTCGACTGTGGAAACAGTTTCATGTTTCACACTTCCTTATAAACGCTTTTTTAATTAAATATCTCGCTAATTTATAGCTTTGAGTGTAATCTGGTACAACAAACCAAAGGTAATTATACTGATCTTAATTCTTCACCATTAAAGTTCTCATTTTGAAAATGGCGTATTTGATTGCCATAAACATTTAAAACTCATCGACCGACGCGAGATCAAGTAACACAGAAACGTCCTTGTTGCAACAAATATCGACATAGCTTCACAGTGTTCGGAAGAAATTCACCGATTTAAACAAAATAAATTTAAAAAAATGAATAAGTTCTTTCCAAATTTTTGACCAAAATAATTTCCAGAATCTGTCTATATACGTTTATTTTGGGAGCAGATTGTTCATTTCGTTCTAGAAGTATTTTTGTTAAAATAATAATAAATTAATTAAAGAATTATTTAATGCGATCCTGATTAGAAAACGTCACTTAAGAAAGTGGTCTGGATACTGAAAAAGATGGTCATGCATAATAAAATAAAATGTTGGAAGAGTAGACTGTAATAAAGTCTAGATCTTTAATTGATTCGGCTTTCGTCGCGGCATCTTTACAACATAAGGCTAATGTCATACAGTTCAACAATACCTTTTCTTCTCACCGAGTTTAGCACTGTTTGCCTGGTGGTAAAATACACTATTTTGAGCTAGTCTACTTATCTATAGACATTTACTACACAAATCCACGACAATCGTTCAAAGTTCGATATGATTTTAGTTACATTACTCCAACACCAAAGCACACAAAAAAGGAATAAACATCTAGGAAGCCCTTTATATCGAATTAAGTCAGTATACAATAAATGTTGTTTCAACGTAGCCAAGTTCGTGTTAAAATACCATTGAACTATATAGTTATTTTAGCTACGTGATATTTAACTCTATTCTACAGTCATGGCATGTGAAATCAAATTCTTTTTAATTTTCGGACCGTTAACAACATAAATAGTCCACTGACTAACATTTGGCAACCTATCTTCATTCTTTGAAAAAGATCAACGAAGTACTCGGAGTATAACACATAATTTCGGCAACTCCTTTTTCCTGGGGATGACGATGACGCATTTGGCAGCAACGTCTCTGATTGGGAGTACGGAACCACCTTTTAAGTGTTCTCAGGTTCATTCTGACTAGGGTGGTGGTGGGGGGGGGGGCGGGTAACACCTGTTAGAGTCCCAATTTCAAGTTATATTTTTGCTAACAAGATAAAAAAGATTCCCGAAACCATATCAAATCTTCCATCTTCATCTGTTGCCTATTAACAGATTTCTTTATATATGAGCTTTGTAACGGTTTTCTTTTAATTTTCGAAATCAGTTTAAGATGATATTCAACAAAGTGAGAATCTAAATTTAGCGGTAATCCACCCGTTTCATGGATAATGCGATCTACCCACCACGACTACCACCCCTTTGATTATTCATGGAAGGCGGGAAGTGATTACTTTCCCATTTAGGCAACACATGGTCTTATCGCTAAGACGGTTTTAGAAGCAAGTGTAAACCCCCAGCTTTTCTTTTTTTCTAGTTTATCAACTGTTTTTATTTATATGTGATTTAACGCATAGATGAGGCTGGGGAGATAGATTTACACCTTTCCAAAAGGTATAGTAAATGTAACGAACATGACTGGAATTCGAACTCGGCTCTTCGATTTCCCATTCAGAGCCGCAATCCATTACACCACCCGCACGTTCAAGTAATCGTAAAAGTGAGTATATCTATTTCGAAATAGTTTTCATCAGCCGTATACAAGAAAAATTGCTGAAACATTACACTTGTGTATAATATTATATTTGCACTTGATTTTGTAAGGAAATTTCTCGCATTGTACACAAATACTCTAAAGAAAACCCTTTTTTATTCATGGGGGATATATTCTATGGCCCCTAGCAAGATGTAGGAAAAACAGATAGTATCAAGGGGAGGTTGTTTGGCTCCAATCCTCAACTTTTTTCTGAAACTGAGAACCAAACAGTTGACTAAATTTGTCTTCACTCAATGACAATGTCATTGAACCGACTACATCATTTTGTCTAAAATTGTTACTGTCATTAATTTTCAAAATAAATAAAAAAAATTCATTTTACGTTTTTCCCTGAAACATTAGTTTAAGTCTTATTTGCACAAAAAAATCTATAGGCCTCATTGCAGAATATAAGAACAAACAAAAGAAAAAAAACGAGTATTGAAAATCAAAACAAAGAGGAATTCTTAGGTAACAGATAAAAGGATAATACCGTAGATACTTGTGTACAGTACGAGTTTTTATTATGAGTTTTTTTTTTTTTACAAAAAATTAGAGAGCGCACTATACATAGGTATGTTTTTGAAGAGTTTAAAAATTAAGCACAGGTAATTCTTTTCTTGGAGGGGATAAAATTAACGCCCTAAAATTCAGTAGTTGCGCTCTACACGAAACCGGCTTATACACGAGTGTATACGGTAGAGCTAAACAGTGATTACTTTATCAGATGAAAAATATAGAATCAATTCTATACTTTTCATCTGATCCTCTCATAAAATGATTATTGTTTAGATCTACCATATATACTCTTTAAAAGAATCTTTAAAATTTAATACCTTATTTAGCCACCATCACTTTTTTTTGTCACCTTGCTTGTTATGTATATACATTTCTAAGATAATGTAATTCATTAATTAGACACGATAAAAAATTAGCATTAATAACTGATAACAAAATATAACAGTTATTAAAATATACTATAATAAAGAAAGGTATGTGATGGATCGAAAATTCATCATTCTTGTAGAACTTAGCAACTTCAGCATATGACTTTTTTTTCCCATTCATTTTAAGTCAATAACTTTTCCCTTTCACTTAAAGAAAGTACAGGGTGCGACAGAAATACCTCCCATGTGTAACTTTCAGAAATACCTCTCACATAAAGACATTATAATGGGAGACTTTTATGGAAGACAGAATTATTCTCCCACTTGTATTTCCCCTATTTTGGGTATTATTATATCCGCGATAAATTAACACCGTATTTCACGGGCATAACGGAATAATCGAAAGGAAAAGGAATGACAGACATGCTTTGTTCTTAGAAATACATTTATACCACTAAGACATGCGGAACTATATATATATATATATATATATATATATATATATATATATATATATATATATATATATATATATATATATATATATATATCCCGCAAAGAAAAATCTAACATACATACACAACAAGTAGAATGTAAGGAGAGCGAAAAGATAGAGGCTTACGTATAATATGGAGATTTATCTGTGTTTCTGGAGAAACCATGTTTAGAGCTCCAGATTCAATCGGGTTGGATTCATCTACTCTATCCTTGCTGAAGACATATTCCACGAAGGGGAAACGGCGAGTCTTGGGTTTTCCCAAAGTGAGGACTACGAGCAGGAGTTTCTTTCTATATTTGGGAAAGATATATTCCCAAAGAAAAATGGTACCATGGACTTGTAAGCTGTTGGAAGGAGACAGATTTTGTTTTTAGCCTGTGCCAAGGCACAGACTAAAAAGCCAAAAAAACAAAACAAAAAAAAAAACAACAAAACAAAACAAAACAAACCCCCCCCCCAAAAAAAAAAACAAAAACAAAAAACAAACTAAAAGCAGCCGTTGGGTTTGGCTGCTGTAAACTGATTAAAATTAAATGTCGCTTTCGTCACTGCATGGAGTGATGTCATGACTCACATTACTTATATCGATCAAAGGGAGATAATCGCCTTTTGTATCCTTACAACGTCATTGCCAGTAATGTTTTACCATTTTGCATCAAGTTAAATATAATGAAACTGGCTGAAACTGGAACTCGGCTCTTCGATTTCCAATTTCGAACCGTTATTCATTACACATCCGCACGTTCAATCTTACATAACCTGGTATTCACCCATCTAGTTACTCTCCAGGCTTGAAGTTGCTTTATATATATGAATAGTTAGGAAAAGAAAGTATAAGATTAAGAAAAAAATTAGTTACTGTATAGTAGCAGATCGAAAAATCTAACAGCAAAAACGAAATAAAAAGGGCACATACTTGTGTCCTCAATTGCCCCTGAAATAACCAGGTTATCGCCTCTCGCTCTTCAGAGCCAATTAAGGACAAAAATATGCGCACAACAATTAAAATAAAGAAATAATTTTTATCTTTGCTCTTCCCCACCTTTATTTTATATTTTGTAGATAGATATTTTAAAAAATGACCGTTTTTAAAAGTATTAATAGAATTTTGTAACACATTGATTATTTTATTTATTTATTTAATTTTTTTTTTTATCAAGAACGGAGACAAAATTTCTCGTAGCAGATTTTGTTCTACATTCTTTCATCAATATTACATTTCAGTGTCCTTGTCTAACTAATAAAAGACATAGTTTATTATACATATTTTCAAGGTAGGCCGGCAACTCAACTAGAAATTTTGACGTAACCATTTTGACTTTATCCGATGCTAAGGCGACAATACGAAATACAGATCCTTGAGGCAATTTTATAATTTGTGGGCGCAAATCCCCTTTGAAAGGTATGAATGCATCTCTTCTTCCCTCGGCTATGAGTTAATTAGTAGAACTTGTATCAGCAAATTTCCAAAAATTCTTGCAATCTAAAAATATTTTCCGGTTTTAAATAAACTGCAAAAAGTTGATAAGCCGTAAAAAACAAAATCAGTTATCTATATATCCTTTTAAAATATCCGTTTTTTGAGTTTTAATAAATAAATAAATGCTAAATTCGTATTTTTAGGGTTTTAACGGCGAAAGTAGTTAACGTATTTTATTTATGTTTTTGAAAGAAAAACTGTCTTTCTTTATATGTTGTATTGAATGGCCTCGAACGAAGGTACAGGAGAATAAAAGTGTGTGGCCTTAAAGCTTTGTACTAAAATTGTTAAAGCCCCTTAACCCTTTTGCTAATTGGTAGTGGGTGGTGCTTTTAGCTGCGACCGTCCAAGCACAGGGATTAGTTAGGAGTGAATAGTGTAATTCCAGAAATGTGAGAAGAAGCGAAGCAGGCAAAGTGATTGAATATTTTTTGAACAAGACAAAGAGACAAGCGGGGAAAATAATCAGGTTTTATTTTTTTATTTTTATTCTTTTAAAATGTAGCAGAAAGCTTTAATTGAAGAGTGAAGTGCAGTAGGAGGGTGGTCTCGTTAACGGATGTTAGACACGTGAAAACATTGAAAGATTGTCGAAATATAAGCCCATATATATATATATATATATATATATATATATATATATATATATATATATATATATGGCTTCTTCATAGGCCCCATTCAGATTACACTATCCTTTACTAGTTAGTCACCTGATAATGCGGACAAACAAGAGGAGGGAAGTAGGGAGAAAAAAATACTTGGACCCGAGCGTAAAAATAAATAAATAAATTAAAATAAAAAGAGGGAGGACGCAAAGAAAGGAAGTTCGGTCAAGGGGAAAAGAATAAGTTGTGTGTTAGGAGACAGAAAGGGAAGTGATGGAAATCTACAGGGGAAAAGGAAAAAGAAAAGAAAAGAAAAATATGTCCAGCGGGTGGTAAAAAAGTAAGCTAAAAGCAGGGTGAGGGGGGATGGTTGGTAGCGGAGCATTGCAACAAGGGGAGGTAAAAAGAAAAAGAAGGCAACCGAGATGGGAGAGAAAAATACTAAAGGGTGTTGGGATGGTAAAAAAGCGATGAAGTCGGGATTTAAAAAAGAAAAACAACAACAAAAAAACTCTGAGGGAGAAAAATAGGGGCTACAAAATAAAAGAATACAAAAAAAAAAAAAAAAAAAGGTAAAAAAAGAAAAGTGATCCAATGTGTAAAAGATAATATAACTCTAGAGAGGAAAAAGAACACCCAAGAGAAAAGGGAGGAAACGAGGGAGTTCAGATGGGGTAATTGCCTAGGGGGTCCAGACGTGGGTGGAAAAAACATGAGTTCAGATAGAGGAGAAAGAACAAAGGTGTCTAATGGAGGAAAGGTTGGAAAAGCGAAGAAGAGACGAACAAGAGTGTCCTTAGGGGAGGAGTTAAGACCAAGGAAGTCCAGACAGGAGGAATGTATCAAGGAGTCCAGACTGCAAGAAAAGAAAGAAGGGAGTCCAAACGACAGGAAAACAATTCAGATCGGGAGAAATCCAAGAGTGTCCAGATGCCGGGTTTTGGAAAAGGAAAAAAAGTAAGAAGATCCAGACAGAAACAAAAACAAGAGAATCCGGTCTCTCTGTCTGTCTGTCTGTCTGTCTCTCTCTCTCTCTCTCTCTGTCTCTCTCTGTGTTACGGGGTGGAGTGCATAAGGGAATCCAAACAGAGAATAAATTTCAGATTGGGGTAGGGGGAGAGAGGAAGATGAAAACAAGAGTGACCTGTGGGTGAAGAACAAAAAGGGAGTTTAGACGGGAAGAACAAGGGTGTCTAAAATAGAAGAATGCTGCATTTCATATCGTAACTGGATTTAGCTCCTCGGACCTCAACGCCACTTCATAGACTATCAACGAAAGACGGTTTCTATTTCTTATTCGTTTTATTATACAAAAGGGACAGATGTGGTAAGCATCGATTCTAGGAGGTAGAACTTCAGAGGAGCGTATGCGCTCTCGGTGGTGTAGAATCCTGCCACGGGCGGCCTTACACTGTCTATGGAATCTGGGTTGGAAAGCGTGTCGATGCTTCAACATACTTGAGGCTTTCTGTTGACTTCGCGCTGTTTTGGTCTTATATCCAACACCCAGACAAAGGCAATCTATTACTGTCAGAATTCCAAGCCCACGACTTATTCTGATCAGTCGCTAGTAATTCTGGCCCTGCCTCTGCATTCTATAACAAGAACAACGAAGTTCGAACGGCAAGAACAACGAGGTGTTTCAGATAAACTGAATATTGTATCAAAAGATCTAAGTTCAATAATTGGAGGATGTGGGGATAGGTGCAATGAGCAGGTCTCAACCAAGTTTTCAAAAATATTTTTTACTATTATCCATCGTCTTTTTAACTGATAAAATCGCCTTTTTCTTTGACAAACCGTGAAAAAACCTGAGCACTGTTGAATAGAAATTTGAATGTGGCTTTAAAAGTCACTGTGGAAATGATCTCAAGTGAATACCTGTTTTCTTTTTGTGTGTGGTGTGTGTGTGTGTGTGTGTGTGTTCCACTTGCCGAGTTCAGAGTTATCTGTTTATTCATAAATGAAATTCCTTATCAAGCAATTAATTTTCAAATTCCTGAATAAAGAAATCGGGTATAAACGTGTTAACTGTTTTACTAAAATGTACTTCATGAAAGACATTTGTCGGTTCATCGACACAGGTATAAATGTTATCTATAATCAGATTAATTGTAATTAGTACAAGTCAGTTCACGTGAACACTCCAAAAGGATGGGAAGTCATAGTAGAGTATATAAGAAATGTTAAGCCAGAAAGAGTACCAAAAATAAATCGTCTTGTGTGTCAAGAAAATACGTGCGTCAGGATTTCCAGACCAAATGGAGCGGGGAAGAAGTTTCTGAAATGCTGGATTTACAGAGCTGTCTTCGTGGATCTTAGTTTGACGCCAACAGTTTGACGCTAAGACACCAGATAATTATTGCCTAGAATTGTAACTCTCAAATGGTATGCACTTGCCTACCAAGAGAGAAATTTCGAATCTGAGGTAGCATTTTAGGCAGGAGAGAAATTTCTGCCTTATGTATGTGATATATATATATATATATATATATATATATATATATATATATATATATATATATATAGTTGTATATTTAGGCAGCAATCCTTCCTTTATGCATGTTTCATTAAAAATGACAGAAAAGGTACTACGGTTAAGCTTTTTATTTAATTTTTCTTGTGTCCGTTTAGCCATTATCAAGGATGATTCGATTTTTCAGCTTACTTGAATGTGTGAGTTCTGTGTATGTTTTAGTGTGTGGTGGGGATCTTTTTAATTTCCGAATACGGTTAGCACATTCTGGCCTTGTTCGTAGTTAATATTGTTAAGAGTTGGCTTTTTCTTTTTTATTATTAAAGCTTCCATTATTTTTAGTCTTTTTTTGCAGGTGGATGCAGTTAATATATTTGTGTTTTCTACTAGTATGTTTTTAATGTACTCGGGTAAATTTGTGTGTGTGTTTAAATGGGTTCTAATGGAGCTGTGATCAGATAGGTGTAACGTAAGACGTCTGGATAAGCATGTGGTTGTGTTACCGATGTAATTATTTAGGAGTCCGGTTTGATCAGGAACACAGTTCCTTAAGGGGCATTTGAACTCAGATAATGTTCGTTCTTTGTAATTTTGACTTAGCTAGTGTGTTGTTATTTTTGAGGATAAGGTTAGCTGTCTTAAATTTTTTATAATAGATAATTAATTTGATTCTTTTTGGCTGTGTGTTCACTCTCGTTATTACTTGCTTGGGGAGAAATAGTCTAATTTGGTGGTCTATAAGGTGGTTAGGGAAGCCGTTGTTGATTAGTGTTTGTTTAACATTATTATGTTCTTTGAGGAAGAGTAGTCGAGAGGATGAATTCTGGTGTGCTCTTTTTAGAAATGATTCGTATTCGGAAATTAAAAACATCCCCACCACACACTAAAACATACACAGAACGCACACACTCAATTAAGCTGAAAAATCGAATCATCCTTGATGATGGCTAAAGTTATAGCCGAAAGCGCGCGGAAATATAAAACATTCGGACAGTTCTTACATCACCCTTTGTCCAGAAAAGAAAGCTCTTGTTCGTACACAACAAAAATTAAATAAAAAGCTTAACCGTAGTACCTTGTCTGTCGTTTTTAATGAAACATGCATATATTAGGTTGGTGCAAAAATAATGACGTAATAATGTCGTTTTTTGACGCTAAAAATACGTCAAAAAACGACATTATTACGTCATTATTTTTGCACCAACCTAATATATTGTTATGGGGTCCACCCCTTTTTCATATGTGGACTATACCAAGTGTACCTGGACTGCTGCCGTTAAATACCCAGAGTTACAGTCAGTGACAGCAGTCGGTAGTCGGATAGTGTGAGTGAGAGAATATACGAACGGAGATAGTGTGAGGTAACCTCTTGTAGAAGTCAGTTACAAGCACGTAGACTCTAAGGAAGTCCTACTTCGAGACTGTATATATCTATCTGTATTTGCTACTAACCACGTTCCTGGACTTACTAACAGTATTACTCTTTGTATGATTGTGTAAATACATTTTATTTCTTATATTTAATTATTGCGTTTGTCATTCCTTGGAGACCGAATTCATCTCGGAATCCACAACATATATATATATATATATATATATATATATGTGGGATAAGGATATATATTTTTATATATCAAGAACAATATCGGGGAAAAATATATGACAGAAAAGTTTTCTTGTGATGCGTTTTCTCCTTTATGACTTCATCGGGATAAATTTATGTTGATTCTAGTATACATGCGCAGGAATGAGGGATGCCGGGAATTTTAAATTTAATTTTTTTTTTAATCCAGTCGATTTCATTTAGATTCTTTTTCTTTACATCACTTTTGTTAGTAGATATCCCACACTGTCATAATAGAAGATCTGCCAGGGATGGTGAAATGTAAGAGCCAGGGCGAAAATTTACTGTAGATGACTTTGCGATCAAGGCACTCACGAGACATTTTCATCGTAGTGAATTGTTTTCTCCTTTGACCGGATAAGTACTTTTATGTGAAACTGTGGCCAGTCTCGTTACGGTGGACAACCAACGCATTTGATGTATTGTTTTGTAAAATGTCTCTTTTGTGTTAGTATAATCTTTTACTTAGATTCCTTGAGGTTTCTCCTACATA
>OZ010576.1:60685282-60712782 GCA_963932145.1 Acanthosepion lycidas
ATCCAAATACCCCTTCGATTTTTAGTGCCGCCCTTTCGTCACCTGTTCAAACGCTTCTCAGATATTTAAATTGTTGCATTGTTTGAGTTTTGCCTGTTGGACTGTTCTTTTTGCTGACAACCATGCATTCTGTCTTCTTGATGTTTGGTCCTGTCTTCTAGCTTACCTTCACTACTTTATGTAGGAGTTATTATAGTTTTCTTTCTGTGTCTGCTATCAACACTGTGTCATCTGCATATCTTATGTTGTTAAGATTGTGACCGCCAATAATGAATCATATTAGGACTTCTAATTCTCTCAGAGTCGCTTCATTGTATAGGTTGAATAATTCGGATGAAAAAACACACTTCTATCCGCAAGCAAGAGATTTGTTGCCAGTATAGGTTCTGGGGTATTCTCGTATCTTTCCCAAATATGTACTGTTTGGTAATGCTGGATGCTGCATCAGCTGTCTTTTTAGCATTTTCAAACAGATGTATGGTATTTTTACTTTTGTGCATTTTTATTATAACCTTTTGAGTTTTAGCCCCAGACATGATTTCAATGAATAAAGAAAGCACTTCTCGTGATACAAAGCGTAAACGCTATATGTTGTCCGTATCAGATAATGTAGGACCTCTGAAGAACTTTCTTATCTAAGTCATCAGAAGTACCTTTAACTTCTAATTTACCAGGGTTTCATTACTGGTGTTTTGTTTAAATTTCGCTTGATTGACATTTAATATTTCACTTTGAAAGTGATCATAATGAACTTTCTCGTGGAAGTCAACAAAATTATAGTAAAATCTCTAATTAACGGTCCCGGGACTAACGAACTCCAGATTTAACTTTCTTTCATTTTCTCATTGAAACCAAATAGCTTATATCTGTTTTTTTTTTTTTTTTTTTTCTACCCAATCAAAACGGAATAATCCATGATTTGTGAGCTATTGGCAGGAGACATTAAATACTTCTTTCTTTCTTTCTTTCTTTCTTTCTTTCTTTCTTTCTTTCTTTCTAGCCAAATCGCTATCTAACGAACATTTCTCTTAATGATTTAAAAATAATTCAGCAGGCGATGTTATTTTATTTATGGTAACTGGACTTTTGGCTATTGTTTTATTCAGTTTCTTTCGTTCGATACGGTGAGTTTGAAAAATGGCGCGGTCGCCATGACTTCTCGGCATTTTGGCTGGGATAAAAGTGTGGTATCTGCCCACGGGCGGATAAACTACATTTCGTCTCTCAGTTGCGTCTCTGTTTTCAGACAACTTTCTGTCTGCGGACAGCGCAACTGAAAATATTAAAAACAGCTGCCTGGGGCATTACTTCCTTCATTGCACTAAAGAAGGAGATCGGTAGTAATACTGATGCCAGTGCAACCGGTGGCTGGCCTATTTTTGGACCTGGTCTGGATGCACACGCCCGGGCTCCCTACATTAAACTGATCTTGTGTCACATCCTGCCAGCGAGGAGCAGCATGAAAAATACAATCGCATCTTGGCCTTTTGGTTAAGATCAAAGTGTAGTATCTATTCTTATCAGCTTCATCTGATTCTCTCTCCTCATTTCTTTCTTGCTTTTTCCTCTCTTTATTTCATTTTCTCACTGAAACCAAGTAGTATCTTTTCCCCCCTTTCCACGCAATCAGAACAGAATAGTCCGAACTAACGAAGGGAGGGCCAAGCCCAATTATAACATGGTGTTCGGACGAACTACATTCCTTGGTTCTACAAGTTCAGGCATTCACAGCTAGGATCTACTATGCCGCATACACAGTCGTCTTATTCTCCTTCCCTTCATATTCCATTGATACGAAGTTCCACTCAGACAGCCTCTTCTGTTGTCATGTAGAATGGACTTCTAACAGGATTCTTCCCTAATTGCTTTAAGTCAATGTCAACCGTTATCCATCCTCCATATCCTCATAATATGCAAATCTTTTCCCCTCCGCATACACCCTTACAACATTCCCAATTCAGTAACCTTCTACTTTGAGGGTTATTTGGGCATTGTGTAAGCTGAAAAAGAGTAAAAAAAGTAAACAAAAATATGTTCATGATTACTTAAGTAGCTTTCTGAATACCTCTCTCAAATAACTAGAAGCAGTTTCTGGTTTTAATCATAATATTTGTGTGAATTGCAAGCACATGACCATAAAGTTAAGACTATTTACACTATTAACATCGTTCGGACTGTTGTCCTCATCTCTATAGCTATATTCTCGACGTTTCGGCCGTTATACGCTCCGGTCTACTTCAGGTGATATACATTGGAATTTCGAACCGAAATCTTTATTTAGTCCACTGGGCCTTGTGTCATTGGCTCAGTGGATAAAAGCGTTGGTTGAGTAATGCGAAAAGTGATATGACTCAAAGACTTGCTCGTTCAATAACTGGCCACAGAAGAGGGAACAAAAACTTGGAGAGCTGAGTTACTAAAGAAAATTAACTGATACTGAGATACCCGACCCCCCACCCTCGAAAAAAATACGCATGGCACGTGGAACTAGAACAATCTACTCCCGTAGACTAAATAAAGGATTCGGTTCGAAGTTTCAAAAAGATCGGAGAGTATCAATGGCCGAAACGTCGTGAATGTGACAATAAAGATGAGAACAACAGTCTGAAGGAGTTAAATAGTGTAAATAGTTACAGTACCTCATCTCAGAAATATAGATAGATGTTAAAGTTAAGGCAGTCTGTAAAAATTGTGGAAGAAACGTTTGTAACTTTGTTGATCATTGCTTAGAATGCGAAGAAACAGTTGGAGTCAGGCAGATAATCGATTGTGCTATAAGACCACACTGAAAAAAGAATGAAGTCTATTTTCGCATATTAGAACTTTTGCAAATTAAAGATTCGTTTTTTAAATATTGGCTTTTAATTCCATTTTTTAGAATAAAGCTTTTTTCTTTATTTTTCTTCTTCCTATGAAAAAGAAAAAAAAAGAGCGCTTAAGACACTATAACCAGAAAATTTAGAACTAAATGAGAATTTAGAACTAAATGTTTGAAACTCCCGCGGTAATAATGGTGCGATAATGCCCCATAGTACTAGCAGAGTTAAAATATATATAAGTTAATGTAGGTTGCTGATGACCAGTACCTTCACCGACACCCAAAAGCATTCAGACTTTTACCTAACTTCTTTGTATATAAAGTTTTTTTTTGTTCCATTAGAGTAATAAATGATAATACTAAACACCACAAAGAATAACACGAATAAGTGTTTCTACTTAAATTTAAAAAAAAAAACGCCTTCTATAACATATTTTATTTGGTAATGACCATAAAATATAACGTTTTCTAAAATATATTGCATATATTAAAATAGCTTGTGATTTTCAACGGTTTGTTCAGAATGAATATTCAATGTCTTGTTTTTAACATTTTTGACATTACATCCGCTTTATTCATTATCCTTATTTGAGTAAATGTATCCGGTGTAGAGTTTTGTTGCTGGTCATGCTCTGATGATAATCCAGTTCGTGGGATTTATTCTTTCGTCATGGCATATTTTTAACTGATTTATTTAGTTTCACCGATTATAGTGTTATAGTAGCAATAATGTATCACTCTAGTTTCTCCGATTAGTGTTTTTCTCCTTTCTTGGGACTTCATATCCGCCACTTTAAACTTACTCCGGAGAGGGTGTTTTTCCTTTTTATGTGTTTACTTCTTTGGCCCAATTGGTCAAGGCTTAGTAAATTATTTTTTTTAGATTTTGCACTAAAATGTCAGAAGGGGACAAGTCTGTTTCATATCTGCAATGAAAGTATAATTATATATGATTATATAAAAGTATTGCGACGTGTATATTTGCCACGTTCAAATGTCACAAACTGGCTTAATACACGCATCCACTTACGAGACAAACAAATAAGATTGACATAAAATATTTTCTTTTCAACCAGAAAAGATTTACGCAGCTTCAACCAGCAGTTTATTTCGAGTCACACGAACACTATATAAACCACCATCAAATCGACAATACGGCTGAAGGGTCATTTGTGTGACCACGGTCATTTGCCTATCTCTTTCTCATTTTGGCATGGTATTCGCCGAAGACACCTATCACTGAAACCCGAGACCAATAACCGAAAATTGCTACAAAGCCGACAGGTGTCCGCCAACAGCGAAAGTGTAAATAAATCCACTTCAAATTAACAACCCCTCATCTCCATTGTCGTGTGCCACCTCTCCTTCCTTTTCTGTTAACGTGAGTTATGGTCCCCTAAACGACACACTCGAACAAGGCCCTTTTATATTCGTCTGGGCTGTGGCTCATGCAATATACATTATCCACGTCGAACGAACGTAAAACACTGATCACGTGATCAATTGCTTGCACTTTTTTAAAATTGGTATTACGACTTCATGTACAAGACTGACAGCTAGGTATCATTTCACTGTTGAAATGGCTAGACATAACCATAAGTTCTATGTTAATAGTTTCTTCTCCTGCACTTTTCGCTTGTGGAACGCTCTTCCAACTTCTTGCTTTCCTGTCACCTACGATCTTCAAAAATTTAAATGCATCTTCAATCGTCATCTTCTGTCTCCTTGAATCCTATTCTTTTATTGTCATCTCTCTGTTTATTTCATTCTCACTAGTCCCTTGCATCTTAGTGGTTTTATTGCCTAGCTTAGGGTGGAAGGATTTAAAAAGAATAATTATACCCGAAAAGGTTGATTAACAATGGTTGAAATAAATCATTTCCTTAAAACCAATTAAGAATTGTGCCGCTGAGGTTTCTTCTTGGGTTAAAGACGGCAATGATGCTTTTGTACCTTCTCGCAAATATCAGGTGAAACCACAGTTTCATTTTGGTTCACACCAGCCTGTTCGGCCACAATAGCCCATAGGAATTCATTTTCCGGGTGTACCAGCGTGATAATTACAATCACAACAGTCACCTATTCGTGACTGCTCGAAATAATTGTAAACGTTTCCTCAAAGAGTCTAAGTCTTTGTTTACTAATAGAATGAGGCACCCTATAGCCTCTAACAAGTTTGGTTCACGTGACAACTGGCAGCTCTCTAATAGTGTGTTTAATAAGAGTAAGTCTTTTGTCCCTCCTCTCTTCACTCAATTATAAGTTTTACCATCTGCTGATAAAGCAGAATATTTTGCTCGTAAATTCTCTTTAAATTTTACTCTTGGCTCATTTGGAGTACATTTTCCTGATTTTCCACTTAGAACCGAGTCTCTCTTAAGTGATATGTATGTAATTCCGTCCATGGTCTCAGCTACCATTCTAAACTTGATGCTCACAAAGTATGTGAAGCTGATGGTATGCCTGCAACAGTTCTTAAGAAATGCGTTACTGAACTGTCTCCTGTTCTCTCTAAACTTTACAATAACTGTCTAGCTGCTTCTTGCTTTCCTGCTTGCTGGCAATCATCTTCTGTAGTTCCAAGAGCTCAGGCGAACCATTTGATCATTCTTACTATCGGCCTATTAGCCTTCTCCCTTATTTTGGTAAAATACTAGAAACTCTAAGTCTGGATTGGTGAAGCACCCCACCTCGCAGTCTTCTTTCAGATATTGATCTGTTGATGTGTTAACGATTATTGCTGAAAGTGTCTATCAAACTTTAGATGGTGAAGCTCGGGCTGTTGCTTCGGATATCTGGAAGACATTTTACAATGTTTGGCATACTGGTATTCTTCACAAGTTGAAAGGTTATGATATTTCTGGACGAATATTTTAACTGGTTCAATCTTTCTTATGAAATCGCGAAATGAAAGTTATCTTTAGTGGCCACGCTTTTTGATCTTTTTGCATAAATGCAGGTGTTCCCCAGGGCTCTATTCTTCGACCTACGTTGCTTCTAATTTTCATAATTGACATTCCTGACGCCATCGGTTCTCAACTCGACATCTATACTGATAACACAACTATTTACTCCTATCTTAATAGTAAGTCTGATCGGTTCGTCAAATATTTCAAAGGCATTTGACAGGGTTTGCCATACTGGTCTTCTTCACAAGTTGAAATGCTACGGTATTTTTTAACTGATTCAGTCTTTTTTATCAAATAGCGAAATGAAGTTTGTCTTGAATGGCTACTCTTCTAGATCTTTTTTTGCATAAATGCGGTTGTTTTGCAGGGTTCTATCCTTGGGCCTACGTTGTTTCTAATTTTCATAAATGACCTTCCTGATGTCATTAGTTCTCAACTCGGTGTATATGCTGATGACACACCTGTCTGATAGGATCGATAAGATCAAATTGGCAGCTGATCTAAAAAAAAAAAATGACCTACACTCTGTTACTAAATGGATAAGGACGGGCTTGTTAATTTTAACGCCTCAAAAACAAAACTGCTCACTTTTAATCATCCGAAAGTACCTTTTTTACCTTCCATCGGAATGTTAACCTCCAGGAGAGCGTCTCATTTCACCTTCTCAGACTAATTTTTTCAGCTGACATGAAGTAGAAAGATTATATTGAATCAATTGATAAGTCTGAAGCTAAGAAAATTGGTTGACTATTTTGTGATACTATGTCTGTAAAACAAAAACATGCTGATGACACTACTATTTGAAATCTTCTTAATAGTAAATCTGATTGGTTTGATAATAATAAATTGGAAGCTGATCTCAAAAATGACCTACAAACTGTTGTTAAATGGCGCAAAGAACAGTGTGTGGATTTTAATACTTTAAAAACAAAACTGATTTTTTATTAATCATCTGAGAGAACCCTTTTTACTTTCCATCAATATGGTTGATGCTGATTCCAGGAAAATGACACATTGCACCTTTTCAGACTAATGTTTTCAGCTGACATGAAGTGGAAAGATTATATTGGATCAATTGCAGCTAAGAAAATTGGTTGTCTATTTTGTGCTTCAACATTTTTCTCGCCAGAATCTATCTTACATATTTATAAATATACCATTAGTCTTTGCTTTAAATTTTGCTGCAACATTTCCCCCTGCTATATATTTAGAAATTCTTGGGGCACCTCGAGGCGGTGCAATGGTTAGCAAGCTTGTCTAGCTAGAACATTTCCGACTGAGTAGTGACTTCGATCCTCACTGGGTGTCCCCTACTTGTGTCACATCGAATCTACGCTTGGAACATTATTGTATTTAGAAATACTTGATAAAATACCTGCAATAATATTGGTCCTAACCTGTCGTCTCGGTTTCAATCCCCTTCCCAGCGTGCCATAGGATCATAATTTCTGTTTTTGAAAGGTTTACTTCTTGGAACACTTGGTAAAGAATGTTGATCATTCTTATCCAAATTATGAATAACTATGTCATCAGCAGACCATCCCGACGACCTTCATTATCGCTACACTGGCCTCTGAGAGGGGACAGAAACGAGCTTTTCTATTCGTATATTCTATTCATAATATCCCTTATGATATGGTGTAGAATGTTTCAATCATCATGGCACATTTATATTATTTACATTTACTCTTGTCGTCGTCTTTATTGCCATATTCACGAAATTTTGGCCATCGTATGCTCCAACCTTCTTCGGGTGATACATGTTGAAATTTCGAACTGAACCCTTTTATTCCAGTTACGTGCCATGCGTGATACACGCTTAGGCGATGCATATTTTTTTCACACAGTAGGTTACCATTTCTTTTTGCAGTAGTCCAGTTTCCATCCAGACTATAGAACCTGGTATATCCTGCTATTTACCCATAGCTGGGAGGAGAAGAAGAGGATTCATATCTTTCCCAAGGGAAGGGTATCAGCAGGTAAGTGAATGTAATCGATTCGACTGGAAAAATGAATTCGAACTCGGCTCTCCAATTCCTCAATCCGAGACGTTATCCATTAGTCTTTTTATTTAGTAGATGTAAATAGTGTAAATGGTTACAATACCTCATCTCAGAAATATAAACAGATATCATGGAACATTTCTTCGCATCTGTGCTTGTATATATTCAGAGTATAGTCTAGGAAGAGATTAAAGAGACTGGGGCTCTCATTTCATCCTTGTAGTCTTGACGAGGTTCATGTGCAAGCATGAAAGAAAACCAGCTGGTTACTGAAAAATTAAGCTCCATTCTTGATCACAAATTCCAGGAGACGCGAGAAAAATGTGTAAATGAACTACTTCGACAGGAATAGCTTTCTTATTTCTGATTGGCTAGAAAAGATGACATCAGACGAAATTGAATTTTTGGTAAGTTGTGTCTATTTCTGTAATGAACTTATGCTCGATTGCACCAGAAACTTATACGGAAGTAGCTAGTCTGGGATGGGCTGATTACTAAAGAGGAATAAGTTATTACTTTACGAGAGCTAGTTGTTTAGACATGATTACCAAAGAGATATAAAGAGTCACTGAAGCGGTCTTCAGAAACAAGCTAGGAGTTGGAAGTTTTACTCTATGAAAGCGAGATGTGAAGATCCGATTACAAATCCGAAGACCACATTCACCGAAGCAGATCGGTAGTAAGAGGTTTCCATACTGAAGGTTTACTCTGCGCTAAATGTGAAGGTATAATTACCAAATGCAATTACCAAAAGTCACAGAACAAGATTCTTATCCTATGTACGGTGTCCTTTCAGAACATAGATAATCATGGTTCTCCCCAACTTCATATCTCATGTGACCTTTTCTCCCTTTGCTAAGGCCCCTTCCGTTCCCACAAACTTGTCAGGTAAGTGGCTCGTTGCCTTCTTCTATCTCTCTTGCCCTCAATAAGCCGCGTGAGGATTAAGTTTTCCACCCCCACCTTCCTCATTATGTGCTTAAGGAATTTCAGCTGTCTTGATTCTGAGTATGAGATGCCATTTTCTTTAAGAATTCCTTGTTGCTTACTCGTTCCGTTCATAAAATTTTCAGTATTCTTCTGTAGAACTACATTTCTGTTGCCTCTAGTTTTTTCCTCATTTCCGGGGAGATTATCCACCATTCACTGCCATATAGGAGGATGGATAGCACATAGCAATCCAGCACTCTAACGAGAAGATTAGCAACACCAATTTGTTGGGTTAAAGGCATATACTCTACGAAGACGATCTGTGAAGGTTTGAATACAAATGTGAAGACCGTGTGCGACAGAAAGGGGTCTGTAGAATCAATTTATTGAGTTGGACGTTTTATTCCACGAAGCCTGTATGTGAAGACTTGATTGCAAATGGGAAAACCTCGTGTCACAGAATCAGGTTTGCAGTATCATTTTTGTCAAGTTGAAGTTGTTACACCGCGAAATTGCCAGGAACGAAGGTTGTGAGTCATCAAAGCTGTATGGATATAAATAATCACCTTTTCACATTTCAGATTTTTAGGCAGGGGTGGCTGATTTGCGTACCTCCGAAGGACCTAACATATGAACAACGACGAGGTTTTAGAGAAAATGGAAACAAAAAGGAAACTGATACTTAACATCAGCAAGAGACAGTTGAAGTTTCTGAGACACATCATGAGGAAGGAAGACGTGGAAAATCTGTTACTCACAGGTCAGGAGGAACAGAGGAAAAAATACGCATAACATATTTGACAAGCTTGAGAAAATAAATGGCGGAACAAGGTTTAGAAATAAAGAAAAGAAAAATTATTTAGAGCTTCAAAAGACAGGAAATAGTTGAGTTAAAACATCCTTTTCTTTTTTGTTTATTCAAAAATATTTGGATTAGTTCCTTCCAGATAAAACTCAAACAAATTTGTATATATGTCATAGCGTACGTGTGAGAAAATACTAGAAAATCCCCCCTTACACACAATTCCTAACTGGACATAGTGGGGCACTTGTAATGTAAAATGCATCTTTTAAGCGTGAATAAATATATTTTTTTAATAAAGAAATAGACAATATTCTAGTTGTATTGACTGAAAGAAAAATTTAAGCAAAGTAAAATAAATAAGCTTTAGTCTACACTTTAAAAATTTCGGCATTCTACACTTAAAGGAATGTTACATTCTCATTGTCATCGTTTTGTTTAGTTCGATATCTTTGATTGGCGTATCCCTTTACAGATATTTCCAATAGTATCACATTACATACATAGTCAAAACACGCACACACATATATATATATATGAATGAAAAAATAATACATTATTATGAAGTCGGGCGAAACATAAATCGATTGAACCTCTATTGGCTATTGTCGTTCATGTTCAGTGCTTAGTACTTTATATATATATATATATATATATATATATACATATATATATATAACGTTATTATAGTGGACACTTATTTGAAATAGACGCCCCATTTTTATTTATGAGACAGTGTGTACTACGTATTTCTCTAATACGCATATCGATGAACTGTTTAAGAAATAAAAATGGGGCGTCTCTTTCAAATAAGAAGTGTCCACTATAATAGGTTTTGAAGTAATAGAAAATCACGTATTAAAAATAAAACCATTAACTCTTAATGTATAAGACCGTTTAACAATTCTCAGATGTTATCCGTTACACCAACTGCTCATCTAAGCTTACAGCACTTGGTATTCTCAAACGGTTACACTAGGCTCGATATTACTCAACTTTGGTGACCGTACGGGAATCGGCGTTTCAACGTCATTTGGTCGTAAGCAAGAGAGAAAAAGATGGACGAAGGTGTGAATGTGAATGTGAATGAAAATCAGTTATTGTGTTAGTATAACTTTTCTCGTCTCTATTGAAAAGTGTGGGTGGAAAATTTTAATCTTATCAGACATTTCAATAGCACAACGCATGTCTGAAGATTTGTAATATCTTTTCCATATTTTATTACTTTATCCTTATTCCTTGCTCCACGCCCTTCTCTTCCTCTCCGTCCGATTTCTTTTCTCCCTTCTCTTATTTCGAGCAAGTATTTGGAACAATAAAAAAAAACAAAAAACAAAAAACTACACAATACACAATCAACACTTTTACTCGCTAACCCTTCAGCACGGGACACAATCGATACGCTTTACGATCATTTACAGGTTTTACGGCTTCCTGACCTCTTCACCGTATCTTACACTGCTGACGAAAGCCACCAGCTTCTCTTTTGCCTCACACCGATCAACACTGCAACACCACCGTTCGCCTTTCGGCTATTCCAAAACGTGGGTGTTGCTTTACGCATGCTCTCAACGGTCCATGAAAAGAGACAAATTACTAACTTCTTATGCGTTATCATTGCTACGAATCTTTACAAAATCGTAATAATGTACTCAGTCTAAACTAGACTTCCTCTGCTTTCCGCACCTCCGAGGTTCGGTTAACAATGACTAAGCGCTAACTTAATTTCGTCAGCTGCTCTTTGTGGTGTAAAGAAGTTGAACAATCAACATTTCGTTTGTTCACGCGTGACGTTGCTTAAGGTTACGAGACTACGAGGAATCATAAACGCTTTAGCTACTGCAGTTACAAGCACTGATTATTTGTACTTCATAGACACGCCATTTTTTATAAGCTGCACTTCTCCGCATACAAAGTAGGCCAGGGCATTTAGAGCCGTTGCAGTTATTATTATTGTTCACTTACTGAGTATTCAATATGTGCCGTGTCCCCTCAGCACGTAGACGATCGTGGCTCTCCACAACTTCCTGTCTCATGTAGCTCTTAATAGACTTTGTCTTATTTCTCGTAAGCCCTGTTGCGCCATCGATTCAGTCAAGCTCACCATCTATGTTATGTTCTGTTTTCATCTGTTCATCCTTCTCTCTGTCCCGTGAGTATCAGATTTTCCAAGCCCTCCTTCCTCATTATATGCCCTAGAAACCTCAACTATCTCTTCCTGGTGTTAATCATTGCTTTCCTTTTTGTTTCTATTTTCAACAAAATTTCATCGTTGCTCACATGTTCGGTTCATGGTATCCTCAGCATCCTTCTGTAGAACCACATTTTTGTTTCTCCTCTTCATCTCCGAGAAGATCGTCCAGCATTTACTGCCATACATAAGGACAGATATCACGTAGCAGTTTGCCTCTTTGCCTTGTTTCTAGCGATTCTTTTCTATTTACATTTTGGAATGTTTCATTAGGTATCCCAATACGTCTTCGGATTTCCGTGTCACACTTTTCATTCTCTGTTAAAACACTCTGTATTTAATATCCCACCCACGAGGAATATATGTGGCACAAGGCCGAGTTTAAAGTGGGTTTCTCCGGGCCCGTAAGCTCGGCCAAAAATATAACCTTTGAACCCGCCTAGACAGGTTAATCTTGGAAGATAAGGAAAAAATCATCAGCCTACAATAACCAATCAAAAACTTGCAAACTTTGCTCGGAGGAAAAAATAGCTATCATTACTTTTCCCGACCAAAATAAATTATTAAACAAAAGATCCGAACTCATCTCAAAATGCAGACATGAAAATTTTTACTACGTAACCTAAAAAATTAAAAACGGAAAAAATAAAATAAAAACAAATAAATATACTAATAAGCAAAAATAACAAAATAACAAAAAAAAAAAAAAAAATAGAAATAAAACATAAAAAAATACTATGTTACTTAAAAATCGAAAACCGAAAAGAGAAAATATACAAGTAAAATAAATTAACCTAAATTTATCCAAGTAAATAAATAAACAAACCAATCCCAAATAAAGATAATCAATTAAAAACTGTTCCCGCCAAAATAATACTTAGAATGAACTACAACAATCAACCCCAAAACTGAACAAATAGCTTTAATTAAATTCCCAAACCAAAACAAAACTGTTAAATAAGTGATATAAACAAATTTTTAACACGTTAATAAATAAATAAATAAAATAAGAAACAAAAATAAAAACAAGCAATATAATTTGACCTAAATAGATAAACAAACGACTTCCGGTGAAATAACCGCCATAACAGAATACCCACAATGCACCACTAACCCGTATATATATAAATAGCCGAGAAAAATAACAGCACACGTGGCCTGACGATTGCATATAGCATGAAACAGACTGTCGCCTCTAAGTGTTGACTTCTATGTTCACTTTTATATTTACACACGCTCTATCTTTGATATTGAGCACTTTATTCCATAAATATAGCACACCTTAAGACTATATTTCTTTATATATATATATATATATATATATATATATATATATATATATATATATACAGGAAAACGATATATAATTTTTGTATATATCAAAAACGATATATAGTTTTTGTATATATCCAGAAAATCTATGACAAGAGAAAAGTATTGGATCACTCAGACTGGCCTAACGAATGAAATTATGTTATTCTACCTATTAACTCTAGAGCAACTACAATTGTTAAAACTACTCTCTTTCTCTCTCTCTCTCTGTCTGTCTCTCTCTCACACACACACACATATATATATTCCTTCTCTTGGACTGGTTGCCAACCAAGTTTAGACAGCTACCCTACTATTTAGATCAGAGGTGGGAAAGCGAAGATACGTATTCATACGTTTGCTAAGTGCAAAAGTAAAGACAACAGACTAAGCAGAATTTGAACGCTAACCGCATATCCTTATACGATCTAAGTTGGTTAACAACAATCAGAGAGAATGCTGAACTGTTGAAATAGACTGAGTCCATGTGCAAGGTTTGAATTTAGCAGAAAGACACGAGCATTTGAAAGAATACACCTTTTCATGAATAGTTGATAGAAAGTCGATCAGTTATCACCAAGAATTTTTTTTTAGTATTAAAGATATTACAAATACTCGAGAGGCTTTGCTGCCTGCGAGTAGGTGTACAGTAAACCCATCGGTTTGAATCCAAACTAATTGGATAAAAAAATAAAATCTCAACCTCTGCCAAAAGACCGTGGAGAACGATTTTCTGTTCACGCTATTACTCATTGAAAATGGCACTAGATTCTTGAGATTGTGTTTGGACCCTCAGCAGATCTCTTTTTTTTTAAATCTATATATACTTATATATATATTTATTTATTTTAAAGCAGCGTTCTAACGAAGAGTGTTGGCAGGAACTGACACTTGAAAATAACATCTGCAAGTTTTCAATGTCACTTCTCCTCCTGCAGCTCCCGGACTTCCATTCATTGAATGGCTCGACTCTTTGCGACAGAAGTTGAACAAATTCCTTCGTTTTGCGTCAGGTCCAATCCAAAGTTGTTATTTTCTATAGATATTTCTTTTGGGTTTGAGAAACGGAGGAGCATTTTAATGTTGCCAAAGAAAGCATTTTTTATTCCTGTAACATTTTATTTTGGCGTATTGACGATGTTTACTATTTAACTTGGATTTTACCTGATTTACATTGATTCGTTTCTATTATTTTCATTACTGAATTTATTAATTTCATTATACTCTTTCTTCTCGTACCACTTAATCTATCTATCTATCTATCTATCTATCTATCTATCTATCTGTTTGTCTGTCTGTCTGATCATACCTATCTCTCTATCTACCTCAAACTGTCCATATCTATCTATCTATCTATCTATCTATCTATCTATCTATCTATCTATCTATCTATCTATCTATCTATCTCAATCTACTCATTATCTATCTATCTATCTATCTATTTCTGTTCACATCTATCTTTGAAAATCGTTTCATCTCACTCTCTCTCTCTCTTTATATATATATATATATATATATATATATATATATATATATATATATATATATATATATATTACGTCGAATGTACGACTGGGAGTTTTATGTTCAGTACAATCTTCAGGTACTTATATTTTTAATTGTAAGTACCAGAAAATTGTACTGAGCATGAAACCCCGAGTCGTACTTTCGACGTAAGGTAATAGGTATATTTATTAATATATACTTTATAGCTCTCTATTACCACATTGAGTACTGCTGTGTTAACACCAAAAATTATTTATTGGCAAATTTATATATGCACGTGATCGCAAGCATGTGTAGTTGCTTGTACCTATATTTATTTAATTCGTAGTTACATATATATATATATATATATATATATATATATATATATATATATAACATAAGCATGTTATAACATCACTACAAAAATAGCCATTTTGTTTCAACACTTCTGGTGTCTTGTCAAGTGACGGTGTTGGTTGCAAAATAAAGAGTTTTAAAAAGGTCACCTCCCCCCGTTGGAGTGAAAATTGTTACGTAAGCTATGATGGACAATAAAATGCAAGTATATGAGAATTTAAATAACTTAACAACGGACCCTAGATACAATTTATGATTGCTTTAATATTAAATTAGATTAGAAATCAGTATAACTAATTAACTTTAAATTTACTATGCAGTTAAAGAATAAAAATTACAAATTTCAAATTTCAAATATAACCATGCATTAAGTGTAGAATAATACGAAATTATTCAAAGAAGAAACGGGGAAAATATACATATATTTTTATGTATTGTTCTTAGCTATATGATATATATATATATATATATATATATATATATATATATATATATATATATATATATATGTATGTATGTATGTATGTATGTATGTATGTATGTGTGTGTATACTTCCAAGGATTCGCTAAAAAGAAGCATACAAGAATACCCCCAAATTAAGAAAAACAATTTATCGTAAAAACCTTTGCGTTATTATTAAGAGGAATGACCAAAGGATTTTTTCAAGTAAAAAAAAAAAAAAAAAAAAAAATATCAAACAGTTTTAGAAATTTTGAAATTTAACTAAAATTTTGAAATTTAGTTAAAATTTTGTTTTTCTTGTGTCAACGTGTGACCATAAATTAGCACGGGGGATTTGATCGTTTTTCGCTGTAGAAGTCATATTGATTTGCAAATTCTTGCAAAAATCACATAAATGCCAGATTACTATTTACATTATTCGGACTATTGTCCGCATCTTTGTCGCCATATTCATTACAACGTTTCGGCCGTTGTACGATCCGGCCTTCTTCAAGTGTCGAGCTGAACCCTTTATTTCGCTGACAGGGGTTCTAGTTCCTCGTGCTATGTTTAATGGATGTCACTTATCAGTTATCTCCTGTTAATTCCTCTCCCCAAGTTCTCCACTGCCTTAACCGGGTATTGAACTAACACTCTTTGTGTCCTGTCACTGGATCTATCCAACGCCTTTATCCACTGTGCCTTGGGACAGATACCGAAATGCCAGATTTTAATGAATCTTAAAGGACTTATTCACAAATGAATTTCAATTATTCTTGTTAAAATGTTTTTCGTAGATTTGTTACTAAATCATGTGTTATTTAATTTTATGAAATTTCGAGAAACTCTTTTTTGCAGGGTTTAATGTTTATATTAATTATAAGAACAAGTCCTAGGAGAATTTAAATCATCAAGGTTTTTTGGTCAAACAGTTACCAAACCAGTTACTAAACATTTGCTCTGAATTGTGAAATAAAAAAATTGTATTGATTTGTAACGGTCAAGTGATATCGTTATTAAATAAAAACAATATTTTCTAATCATAAATATAAACGTTTACTACAATTCAGCGACCCTCGATATTTTAAAGATAATTTTAATTTTGTGTGCGTTCGTGCCTGCGTGCGTGTGTGTGTAAACATGCCGATTTTTGTAAATACAGACATTTATATACGATATTATCATAAAATAATAGTGGTAACAATGATAAATTTAATATCTAAAATTTCCTCACCAAGCGTCTTAGTAAGTAAAGCTACAAAGCCAAAACACCTAAAATTCAATAAAATATTAGAATGCTTAAAATAGTTAAAATTTTAAAGATTACCGAGTACTTAAAAACTTATATAAAAAGGCGTCTCCGTTGTATTCATGTAATTTTATTACGATAATTTCTTCTTTCGATAAATATCCTAATAATCATGCTGGTTAGAAATGCGCTAACAATTCATAAAACAAGCTCATCCGTGTTAAAAAAAAAACAAAACTCATTGGCGATATTTTAAACTAGCCGTAATATTTGTTTTAACTCAGATGAATTAAATTTTAAATAAGTTAATCTTATTCAAATAAAGTTTCAGAAAAGCATATTTTATTTTTGAAAGATTTTTTAATAAAGTGAATTATGCTGTGTTGACAGATTTGTCAATATGGACGATTTTAGCAATTTTACTACTGAAAAAATACTTCTAATCAATTTAAATTTTGTTTGAAATTATATAGCAAGAACAATTTTAGGAAAATCTATGGCAAATAGGAAAAAAAATTGGATCATTCAAACTAAACGAATCAAATTATATTATTCTACTTACCAACTCTCTCACGACTACAATTGAAAAGAATTGATCTAAGGTTAACATAAAATTTGTTATAGCTGGTCATATATATATATATATATATATATATATATATATATATATATATGAGATAATGATATATATTTTTATATATCAAGAACAATATTGGGAATGTATATATATATATATATATGTATATATGAATAAAAGAAAACTTTTATTGACTGACGCGTTTCGTCCTTTGAGGGACTTTATCAAGGCAAATGTGATGATTTTATTTTGTGTCAAGTATTTATATACGAGAGCAAAAATGTTATTGGTTTTTGAAAAATGTTGATATAGGAGTTCTCATGAATATTCATCAGTTTAGCGGAAATGTCAGGCAAGTTCATGAAGGTGAAGTGATACAATTCAATGTCTAATAAACGAAAGTGAGTAGGAATTTTTTAAATTTTTTACATGTATGTATATGTAAATTAGTATATAAATTATTTTGGAATGGGATTGATTTATGTGTTGTGTGTTTTGAATAACAAGGTAATGGATTTAACCGTTTTCCTTTCTTCTTTTTTTAGTATATTTATGGTCAAGTATCTTGTCTTGGGATAGTAGTAATTCTTTCAGGAATGGAGACACTAGGGCGTAGATTTATATTTTGATTCGACAACAGCATTTTCGAAAATTTGCCTTCTAAGCTAGGTCAAAGTTGTGGTCGAATTTATTTCTCTGTATGACTAATGCGTTTGATAAATTGTTTTGCATAAGGTCTTTTTTATGTTCATTTTGATACATTTTTTTAAAAATTTCGGCAAGTTTCTCAATGTATTGTGAGGAACAGTTCAGATAATTTATTTTGTACATATCTGCTTCAGAATTATTCTTGTTATACCAACGTATTTTTGGTTCTGATCATATCCATAATAGTTTTGAATGTGGTTGTAATTATTTTCATGTCGTCGAGATCGGATATGTTGTTTTGGATAGTGGTTGTTATAGAGGTTTCAGGTAGTATTATGTATCTGTTTTATCTTGTTTATTATTGTTAATAACGTTATTTACATGTTCCTTCATGATGTAGGCTATCACGACTTTCCACAGATCATTTTTCTCCATTATTTGTGAATTTCTATGCATTATTGGGAAAAGTAGTGTAGTGGTTCTACGCAGTCTTCTCTACGGTTTGGAATTCAGAGTTTTCCTTCTTTTGGACTCGTTGTTATCCAAGGTAGCATAGGCTACTCTAGAACATAGTTGGGAAAGAGAAGATACGTATCTATGTTTTTCTCAAGGGCATTAGTGCGAAAGTAAATGCAATAGATTAAAGGGGAATTTGAAATCGATTCTGCTTTTCACGCTATTATCCGTTACGCTACCCGCATATCCTTGCACTATAAAATGAATTATAAATTTCAGTATAAATGACTGTTTGAAATTTGAAATATCAAATTTAATCTATTAGCCTCGAAGTAAAAGCTTCAAGAAAGTTTTTATTTTATTTTTAGAATACATTTTAATCTTTAGGTATCGCTTATTTTGTATATATATATATATATATATATATATATATATATATATATATATATATATATATATAAAAGTGAACATAGAAGTCAACACTTAGAGGCGACAGTCTGTTTCATGCTATATGCAATCGTCTGATATTGAGCACTTTATTCCATAAATATAGCACAACTTAAGACTATATTTCTTTATATATATATATATATATATGTTCATATCTATCTATATATATATATATATTTCTATTTTTATTTCGACATTTTTATTACTTCAAACAGTATAATAGAGGATACATCTTATCTATATCTATAATTCTCAAAATGTATGTGTGTATGTATGTATGTGTGTGTGATCAGATTTTGTTTATGCATTTCCACAGTTTTCATCCGATTACGATTAATTTTTTTTTTGTTTGATAGATAATTCTTAAGTGCCGGTTTTGAGTCCAAATTGTTGGCGACAATGGCTCTCTACTACTTCCTGTCTTTTATAACTCTCAGCATCGTTTTACTATTTACTATCTGTGCTTGAATATATATGCTTCATAAAAGCTTTAATAAAAATAAATAGTTTAAATTAGTACAATTATATTATTTATTATTATACAGTCCCTTTTCAGGACCACCCCAATTTAAATTGTTACTCCCCCCCCCCATTTTGGGATTTCCATAAAAATTTCCAGTAATGAAAGACCCGGTCAAAGACGGGTTATCCTGCTAGTTTAAAATAGACGCTACTTTTTTATTTTTTTTATTTTTGAAACAGTGCATACTGCGTCGATCGGCATGCGAATTCGAAAAATCTAAGTAATGAAAAAGTGCCCCCCCCCCGGCATGATCAAATCTCGCCCCTTCCTTTGTAGGGGAAACTATCGTTTAATCCGGCATATTTTACCGCTCGGCCATGAAGAACTTCACAGAAAGCAAGGCTCTTTTAACTTTATAATAACGTTCGCGGTAATAAAATGTCAGATTAAAGATATGCCCATTAATTCTTTAGCTTTGTCTTCGTTTTGGTTATGAAACCAGATATAGCAGTAATATTCGATGCACGAAATACAAAAGTGCATCAAATACAGGGCTCGAAAGCCACTCAAAGCAGAGGGTTAGTGTTAAAATAATTATGATGAATGATGTGTATGATACGAATGAAATGACAGATAACGCAAACGGTTGATTCTTGACTTTACGAGATTAAGATTGTTATATTCAGGGAAACACCCACAAAGTAGCAGTTCTTGAGAATAGTTGTCTTAGGGAACTTTTCCTTTACATTTCGCCAGTGCTTTCTGAATTCTATTGAGGATTCTTCTAGAATCGATGAATTACAGTAAAGATTTGCCTAAATGCCCAAAATTCTATTACTTGTATATCCTTGCTTGACCCAGCTAATACTCTGCGATGGAGTGGTTCGGGGGAAAGGAGAGTTGTGGCTCTTGGGACAGAATCCGTTGGGTTAGGAATACTTGGAAGGGTATCACCACGCAATTTATGAGTAGCCGCGCTATATCGACTTTATTCAGTTTCTTCTTCGTCACCGTTGGTACAGTTGCTTGCGTTGTATCGAAACGGTAAGGGTTCGAATCTCGGTAGTGGATCCGTACTGCAGATGAGTCCCAAAATAGGGCGAAACGGCCGTCCAGTGCTTTCTGTTGAGACTATTCTAGACTCGATGAATCGCTATAATGATTTGCCAAAATTCTATTACAGTGTGATAACTTTGAAACGACTTAATCGTCTTGTTATATATGTATGCATATAATACTTCTAAAGAATTAAAGGATTTATTTTTATTGCTATAAACATACACGTATTTGAAATAAACGCTCCAATTTTATTTATTTATTATTTTTTTTTTTTTTACTGTAAACAGTATTTATTACGTCTGTCGAAAAATCTTAATAAAGAAAAGGTGCCTTCCGACAGCGATCTAATCTGCGTCTCCTTTTGTAGGAGAAACCATCATTTGATCCGGTGTGCTTTCCCACTTGGGTGTGATGCGCGTGAAACAGTGCTTTCTCCTACAAAGGAGGATGCAGGTTAGATCCCTGTTGAAGAGCAGATTTTTTTTTTATTAAGATTAGCTAGATTGCGCAGGCCGACAGATATAATACAGAGCGTTTAAAGTAAAAAAATAAAAATGGGGCGTCTCTTTCAGATACAGGTATTCGTTGTAGTAACGTTTGAAGTAATATATATATATATATATATATATATATATATATATATATATATATATATATATATATATATATATATATATATATATATATATATATATATATATATATATATATATATATATATATATATATGTGTGTGTGTGTGTGTATGTGTGTGTGTGGCGGGAGGGAAGGTATTATAATCAACCATTTAAAGTCTATGTTGGTTGGGCGATATTTTATATGTTGCAACTTCAAAAGACTGCAATTGCCGAGATTTGAGTGTGCAAAGGAACGAACAAAGAAAATGAATAATGGCAAATCGGTTTTATCATATAACAAGCTGGTACATAATTATTCAAGCGATCTTACACCAAGGTCTTTGACAGTTCTATTAATCACTAGAGACGCCAACTTCAATTAATGTGTGAACCACGGAAAAAGTGTGATTTGAGCAGGTGGTTGTTTATCGAGTTAACTGAATCACAAAATACAACTGTTTTGTTGTGCTTTTCATGATGTCTGTTAAAGATTTAGTTGTAGAGATCAGCGGCCGAGTTGAATGTCATCATCTGAATTGTCGTGGCTTAGCTGTCAGTTATGAGAAGTCTTGATTGGATGTGCATCGTCATTTGGTTTCAAGTTTGTTATCTTGTTATACCTTTAAGAAATTCTGAGTTCACCTCTTTATGTAATCTACGGGGGCAGATTGTTCTCTTTTCGCTGTCCATCAAGCTCCAACTCTTACTTTTGTTTCTTTTGCCCTATTGCTTATGGGTGTAAAAGATTTAGATATAGAAATTAACCGCTGAGGGGAAATATCGCAATTTAAATTAACGATGATATTTGAAGATCAAGAATGGAACAATGGGGATGGCATTGGTGCAAAAAAAAAAAAAAAAAGAAAAAAGATTTGAGACACATCAGTTTGTGGAGGACGAAATATCTCGTCTAGTTACTTTTAATATTCTTCAGTTATTCCGCTCTATTTCCTCTAAGTTTGTACCATCTGCCCAGAGATTGAACTCACAATTTCTAAGCCAGCAAATTCAGGGACCAACGCTTTAATCTACTAGACTATTGTCTGATGGGACAATCCTGTGTTTAGAACATAGAAAGAACAAAAAATAACAGCAACATCAGTAAAAAAAACAAGAGAGGCGATGATAAAAGCGATCAAGCATCTTCCTAGGATTCTGTTCCACAAAGCAACTTCTTGAGAAGAAGCTATCTGAGTGGAACTTACTCCTTACTAAACGGATATGAAGGAAATGAGGGTGGTTCGCCTCAATGTACACGGTGTGGCGGGTCTTAGTTGGGAGAGTTAGAGTTAGAAGTTAGACTAAGGAATGTAGATCGTCTGAACATTTTCCAGGGAAAAGCTTGCAACGTTTCGTCTTTGGGAAAGTGGTCGTAAGTTAGAAAACAATTCATCACTCACAAGGTGCGTAAACGCTTTGACATGATCAGTATTTTTTCTAATGCGATCTTGCAAGCGGTACACGAGACAAAGTCACATTTTATAGTGGATCATACAGAAACTGCACTACTGAAGACCTCAGGCTAGAATTCAGACGTTACCCATCTTGATGTAATCGAGATATTTGGGAAACGGATCCCAGGTTACCAAACATCAATGAGCAAAACTAAAACGAGCAGAACGGGCTAAGCGGGAATTTTGATTGGTTTGCCGAAAAGCATAAAAAATCAATCAAATATTTATTCGATCGAAATATGCTAATATTTTTCAAGTCGAATATCAGCTAAATATTATTCATGCATAAAATGCACTTGCTTTGGACAATTCGACTTGCTGCCGTTGTTAGCAAACATGTCTCGCCTGATCAATTACGACTGAATAGTGAGTTCGATCCTCACTGGCTGCCCCATAGTTTCGGCCTTGTGCCACATCTAAACTACACTTAGAAAATCATCATAAACATACGTGGGCCACTTCGACGTGGTGTAATGGTTAGCAAGCTTGTCTCACTAGATCAATTACGGCTGAATAGCGCGTTCGATCCTCACTGGATGCCCCATGCTTTCGGTCTTGTGCCACGTAAGCTATGCTTAGAAAATCACCATAAACATACGTAGGGCACTTCGACGTGGTGCAATTGTTAGCAAACTTGTCTCGCTAGATCAATTACGACTGAGTAACGTGTTCGATCCTCACTGGGTGCCCCATATTTTTGGCCTTGTGCCACATCTGAAATACGTTTAGAAAATCGCCATAATGTTCAGATTTTCAAAAGTATCGCTATTTCCAACGCAATTATTCAAACAAGCTCTATCATTTATTTCCAACAGTTCAGAACTTTACAGCTAAAACTCACTATACCGACGTCCACATAGTCAAATCACCCTCATTCTCTTTGTACATCATTTGTAAGAGAGATTGTTGATTGATTTTGGTTTTTACGGCTTATCAACCCTTTGTGGACTATTTAAAGCGTGCGGCGCCTTTGGAAAAACCTGAAACCACATCATGGTTTGACCCAAGCCTTGTGAGTGAAATTGGGTAGACGGAACCCTTGGGTGCCGTCGATAGCTGTGCTAGCACGGAGTCGCAAGTCATCGTGACCGAGGTCTTGGGCGTGTTGGCCTTGTTAAAATTGTTGATCACACTAGATAACACGCTTTTTCCCAGAAACTGTAACTAAGGTCTGCTCAGTATAGTTGCAGTATAAACAACAGGTGGGCTGTGTGGGTGTTGAATAAACATAAATGTGCCTGAGCGAGCGTCTGCAATAGGGATTGACTAGCCATCCTAGTAGGCGTGTATCGAGTGGTCAGCTATATGCAATATACAAAGCCGAAACATATTTTGTATTGTAAGAGTAATTCTTTGTTTTGCGAATGAATATTGCATTAACAAGTTTCTTGTAAGAAGGAAGATCCATTCAAACATTTTTTAACAAGAACCGTTATTCTGTGAAACAACGTCCCGCGTGAATGCTTTCGCGAACACTACAATGTCAATTCCTTCTAGGGTCAATCGTTATCTATCCTCCACATGCTCATAATTTTCACTTCTTATGCCCATACCATTCACTTCATTCAGTAACCCTCTACCTTAAGTGTCTCTTGAGACTTGTATTTAGTAAACATTAGAGTAAAAAACAAAAATTCAAGGAAAGGTCGATATTCTATGTGTAACCTGAAAACTAGTCGAAACTTACGTCGTAGCTCATTAATGCTTTGCTATAATTGACAAGCTTTCTTAGACGAAAATTGTGTGATATGTTTATTCATTGAGGAACGCATAGTAATGGATCGTGACTCGGATTGAGGACACGGAGAACCGAGTTCGAATTCCAGTTGAGTTCGTTGCATTCACTTATGTGCAAGTAATCTTGGGAAATGGTATGAATACGTCACTCCTCTCCCCTCCACTCCCACGTATGGGTAAATAGCAGGACTGACTGGGTCCTATAACCTTGGATGGCAACTAGTCAAGGAAAATGACAACTTTGAATTCGAACCCTCGAACTATGGGTTTCACCAACACGTAATCATCCAAACGAGGGGAGTACGGCTACACCCCTGATCAACCAGGGAGGGTTTCTTAAAAAAAAAAAAAAAAAGGGACTCTGTTCTGATCTCATCAGCTCTGGTCAGTCAGCAATGTGCCATGCGTGATACATGCTTAGGCGATCATGTATCTTTCGATACATGACTGACGAGGCAGAGTTTTTCCGCAGTAGGTTGCCATTTCTTTCTGTGGTAGACCAGTTGCGATCCAAGGCTATAGAACCGGATCTGTCCTGCTATTTACCCATAGCTGGGGAGAGAAGAAGAGGATTAATACCTTTTCCAATGGTATTAGCACGTAAGCGAATGTAATGGATTAGACTGGAATTCGAACTCGGTTCTCTGATTCCTCAATCCAGCCCTGGTACTTTTTTTATATTCATTAAATACTGGCGATTCATTTTCTGGAGTTTATCTCTTTAATTAAGTATTTTCTCCTTATATGTTTCTTTTATTTTTGTCTGTATTTAATGAGTTTGAAAGCATAAACATTTCATCACACTTTAAATAGCATTTCGTGGATACCACACCGAGTTTATGCCAATGAAGTCCTTTACCCTCGAATAAAACATGGCAATCGTACATTTCTTAAATGTTAGGTGCGGCCCCGTGTTTGATGTTTTCAAATAACCACTATTATAAACTATAATTTTTTACACACGCTTTCACCTGAATAAACGCCTGGAGTGTTTGTGATGGGAAAGGAAGTTCCGGATATAATTGGATTAACGTTAATCGCGTTAATCAAAGACCGAAAAATGATTCAAAATGAACCTGTTTTTGAAATATCGATTTATTGCTTTTTTTTTCACTGTATTTTAAAACTTCTGTTTTTTTTTTATTTGATAGCACGTTTTTGGCTTTTGCTGCTGCTGCTTGTAACACTAAATATATCAGCAAGTATGTTAGGGTAGTTAGCCTTACGCGTAGGTTTTTTTTTAATTTTAAAATACCCAATACAAGACACAAGACCCATTTAAAGTTCGCGTTACTTAATGAGTTGAGAACATAAGAGAAGGAAATGTTGATTATGATTATGAAGTTTTAGTGAATAGATAACGATTGACTTTAGATGTGATTAACATTGTAGTGTTTGGGGAAGCATCCACGCGGGAGTCTGTTTCACTAAATAGTTGAATTCTTATCTGTAATGTTTAGTGTATAAGGTTCGTTCTATGTGGTTAATATAGTGAATCAATTGTATTAACATGGAAGAAATCTATACTGAAAAACAAATATTTGTTATGTAAAATAAATGCTTTTCCTTTTAGATAATTAAGCTAAGGAATTATTGATGTACCTATGCATAACGGTTTTTAGCAGGGAAAATGAAATCGATAAGCTCAAGTTCAAGTTACAACTTAGTCTGTTGTGTTCACTTCGCACTTATGCTCTTAGCAAAGATATGATTCCATTTTTCTCCCCAGCTATAGATTAAATAGTGGGGTACACCGGAATCTCCAGTCTTGAGCGAGAGCCATTCTAGGAGAATGAGAAGCCTGAATTCAAAATCATTGAGATGACAACAGGAAAACATTTCACTATATTTTCAAATAAGTTGTGACAATTCGTCTGATAATAAAGAAAAGGAATCTACGGAGAGCTATAATCACCTACCTCCTTCCGAGACATAGCATTCAAAACGCATATGATTCACACCGCACCAAAACTTGTCAGGTGGATGTGAGGTGTTCGTAAGCAAAATTTAAAAAGTCGCTCTGCGCTTGGGTTACGCAGCATCGCATCCGGTTTACAAAGCAAATTGCTGTTTCGTCTTTTTTGTAATGTATCTAGCATAAATGGTGTGTTGATTAATTTTATTAAATATTTTCTTTTCTAAGTTGAACATATAAAAATTGAGGACTGAGAGGGCTTTCCATGACGACGCCGTCGGTCTGGGTATAAATATTAACAAGGTGGTCGTTAAAAGGGACTTGTGTTGTGTATGCTTATAAAGGTTTCTTATTTTTTCTTTCTTTTAAAGAATTAATAGATTTATTTTTAATTCGAGATTTTTTATTACTTCAAACGTTATCAGAGAGGATATTTGACAGTTGAAATAGATGCCCCAGTGTTATTTATTAAAGTAGCCACTATAATGACGTTTCAAATAATATATATATATATATAATATATATATATATATATATATATATTAGTGGTAAATATACACATGCATATGCAAAATATATAAATATATATACATACATGCATACACATACATATATATTTTGTATAAAAAAATTTCCAAGAGGATAGAATCCAGGTAGAACTCAATGTCCAGGACAGAGTAAGGATATAATAAAAAGGCTTAAACACTAATATTCCATGGTCATAATTTATTCCATTGGAATCGTAAATACGATCCAATTCATCAGCCCTACAAATTCAAAAAGAAAACAGAAAAAACAACCCCGGAAATAAAAAATAAAATTTAGAGAGAGTGTAAGTATGTGAGTGTAGGACGAATGTTAGAGCTATAGAGAGGGGTAACAGACATTACACCGAAAGCATGTAAAAGTCGCTACACAATCGCAGTCGTGTTTCACTGCATATCATCGCCTGATGATTCGTTCTCATGGTACCTGGATATATATATATATATATGTTGAGGGGTTCATCCCTTTTTACACAAATGGAATCACCCACCATATACATATACTACTGCTACGGGAAGACCAGAGAGTAAGACGAGAGTAAGAACAGAGCAAGACCGAAGAGTCGAGTCGATTCGAGTCGAGTCGAGTCCAAAGTGACAGAGTAAAAGGTTGTAGGTAACCGGAAGAGTGAGGGTGAGGTAACAGCGTTGTAGCAGTCACAGTGAGCGAGCACGTAGACTCAGTAAGAAGTCATACAGTGATACTTCAATACCAAACACTGTATATATATTTTTGCTACTAACCCGTATTCCTGGAACTACTAACCTGCTTTACCAGTTTGTATTATTACGTTAATACATTATTTTCATATATTCATTCCTGGCGTTTATTTATTGGTACCGGATTTCATCCCGGAATCCACAACAATATATATATATATATATATATATATATATATATATATATATATATATATATATATATATATATCCAAGTATAGGATTGGTGTAGACGGAATAAATTCCAATAACTAAAAATACTATTCTTAAAAAAGTGCTCAATACAGAGTAGATCAAATATTATTTATTCAAAAATTATAACATTAAAATGTTATAACATCACTACTAAAATAGCCATT
>OZ010576.1:60717782-60737782 GCA_963932145.1 Acanthosepion lycidas
GCCCGGAGTTCATATTTTGTTACGTTTTGTCGATTACTTTCGTCTTCCTGAGCTATTATCAAAAACCGATGTGGTGTGTGTGTGTGTGTGTGTGTGTGTGTGTGTTAGTTAAAATTCCTTTATCTGCATACTGGTACTCTTTGGGAAGCTGGAAATTTGAAATGGTCTCGCGTGACATCAGGTGTAACGGCTATTGAGAACAATCTATTATTTTATATTTTGGGGGATTTGTTTTTTAGTGAACCGGATGCGATACTCGGAACCCATGCGCTGAGCGACGTTTCTTAATTTTTTAATTTTTTAAAATTTTACTTTCGAAGACGTCACATCCGGCTGACAGGTCTTTGCGTGAATCAGAATCAGAAAGAGGTCTACTTTGAAGCAAAGTATAACTGCATATACATTTTGAATGCTATGTCTCTTGAGGACGTAGGTAGCTATAGCTCTCCACAGATTCCCTTTCTTTATTATTAGCGAATTGTCATGTTTTCTTTGAAAATATAGTGATAGGGTTATTACAAAGTTTGTGCCCCGTGTAAAGGAGGAAGTAAGGTAAGGAGTATTACTTATCTTCTAAGCAAAGTTAATTGCAAAAATCCTTGCCTTGTCCTCTGAGGTTACAATAACTTCAGTACCATTTATGATAGCTGACACTGACGATTTGCCTCTACTGACAATTTTATTCGAGACTTTCCAGAAATCATAGGAATCAAGTCTTTTACTTTCAAATTTAGTTTCGATGTACTTTGCATTTTCTAGAATTTTCTTGCAATTTGTAATGTATCAAGTGTCTCCTAACATCGATTTCTGTGGTAGAGATTTTATTATTGCTTACCATGGTCGAATTATGCAACACATTGTGACATGAATTGAGGCTAGCTATTTGTTTTTTGTTGGTATCTTTCCTTTGGTATAAAATTACCCATGTCTGAAATGTACGTATATATATATATATGTATATGTATAGTCAGATCATTCTGTGAGTGCTAGTATTACTGTGTATCCCAATACTGCCTGTTAGACACTCTGTAGGGTTAAAAAGCAAAACCTCTCAATAGACGGATGGATGCTTTCATGGGATCAACGACCATCTACTACTAGTACAGGTGCAGAAAAATTCAAATGTAACACATGTGTCTTGACAATACCTAATGATGTGTAGGGATACATGATGTTCTTGCTCAAAAAGTGAAATTCACCTAGTCTTTCTTAACTTTCAAAATTATGCACGCACACGTGTGTATATATATATATATATATATATATATATATATATATATATATATATATATATATATATATATACTGTCTGTGAGAAAAAGAGCTCCATCATGCAATTCACTCGACCAGAAATTTAGAAACGGCATGCTGCACTGCTTGGCATTCGCGCCGGAAGCTCCAATACGAACATTTCAGAGTGTTTGGTTGTCAACTTGAGGACAGTGCACAGGATTTGGAATGAGTTGAATGAGTCTAATGGTGATTACGAAGGTACTGTCACTCGGAAAAATCTCACTGGTCAATCTGAGGCCCTCACCAACAAATTCGGGAGATCTTTTCTTATCAGAACGATAAGAAAAGATCTCCCGAATTTGTTGGTGAGGGCCTCAGATTGAACACAGAGAGCTACATAAAGTACCTAGAGGAGGTAGTGTTGTCATGGGTCAAGACGATGATTTCTGGAAGACCCTATATCTGACAACATGACTCTGCACCATGTCATGCAAGCAGAAGAACCAAGTCATGGCTGTCAGACAATTTATGCAACCACATCATCCCTTACATCTGGCCAGCTAACTCCACAGACTGCAACCTCCTTGATTATTATGTGTGGGGCGCAGCTGAGCAAGAGACCAACAAAACCTCTTGTAATAACAAAGATGAATAGTAGGCATGAATTATGGCAGCATTCACCAGCTTGAATAAAGAGACCATCTAGAAGAGAAGTGGGAGATTCCTGAGGCGTTGATACTAATGGCGATTTTATTCAATAAATTTTCTGTTTAGTACTTCAAGATATTTTTGTGCATTTTGGTAAATATATCTATTAAAATAAGATGTTTTTTATTTTATTTTATTTTTTTTAATTTTTATTTTTGAGTCATTTAGTCGACAATTTATCCTTCGCACTTTGAACACACACACACACACACACACACACACACACATACATACATATATATATATAAAGACAAAGGAAGTCTATTCTTTATCAACACGTTTCGTCCTCTGATGGATTTCATCAAGGTAAAAGTCCATCGGGGACGAAACACATTCTTTTTACAGATATTATTTCTTTTCATATTTGAATTTTTACTCTCTCTCTCTCTCTATATATATATATCTATATCTATATCTATCTATCTATCTATCTATCTATCTACCTACCTACCTATCTATCTATCTATCTATCTATCTATATATATATATATATATATATATATATATATATATATATATATATCGTCATCTCTCGTTTTGAATTCTGTTCTTTTATTCTCCTTTCTATTCAACAATATATTTTCTCAGTTTCTTTCACTTAGTAACTCCCTTGCTTCTTAGTGGCTTCTTAGGGATAACTTAGGGGCTAACTCTCTCTCTCTCTCTCTCTCTCTATATATATATATATATATATATGTACAAGTGGATACCCAAAGTTCCTTGGCTCAGCCAAACAGAAAAAAAATTGGCTTGTGCTTTTGGCTAGATACTGGGCAAATGGTTTGAGCTGATGAGATTTTACCCCCCCCCCTACTTCTCATATGAGAGGAAAAGAAAGAGATGAGAAAATCTAACGAAAAGAATCATGTAACAGATGTTGTTGGGGAGATAATGAAAGAAGAAAGAAAAAAAGGACCTTAAAGAAAGAAAGACAATCAATAAGTTATAGCGATGATGATGATGATGATGATGAAGAAGAAGAAGAAGAAGAAGAAGAAGAAGAAGAAGAAGAAGAAGAAGAATGACTAAAATCAAACAAAACATATAATGTAAGGATAAAAAGAGAAATAAAGGAAAGCAATAGAAAACTGGAAGAAAGTGGCGGGAAAACGATGGATAGAAGATCAAGTGTGAGAAGGAAAACTGAGGAAACAAACAAACAAAGAAAAGATAGAAAGATGGGTGAAAAGATAAAAGAAAAAATGTGCTAAGCAAAAAAATAAAAAGAAACGGAGAAAAGTAACAAAAATGAATAAACAAAGCAAACAAACGAATAGGAAAATAGAAACAATAATATAGACGTAAATATGTGATGGGAGAGAGATTTGAAGAGAAAAAGGTAGAAAAAGAATTGTAACAGAATAGAGAGTGATAAAGAAGAAAGAAAGACGATATAGAACGAGGGAAAGAAAGAAGAAAGAATCGTTGAGAAGAATAAAAAAAAGATAGAAAGAAGAAAAAGATAAATTACAAAAATAATAAGCAGATAGATGGAATGAACAAAAAAAAAAATATACAGTTGATATTTTTTTAAAAATCTAATACCAGCCTGACGATCATTTAAATATCTCAGTTGAGGGGTTAGTAGCAAAAACCAAAAAATTATTTCCCAATCTGACATTAATTTTTATCGTACCACTTACAAATATTTTCCCTGGTTATATTTAATCGAAGTATTTATCGATCAATTTTCATTTGATTTCAGTCGATATATATCATTTGAGCCTTATAATTTATATACAGGGTGAAGGAAAAGTAGCTCCTATTCTATGTATAATGGATTCTCCCGTCTTGTAAAAATTATACTTAGACGGGAGAGTCCATCATACATTAAATAGGGAATTACTTTTAAGTCACCCTGTATATTTGATTTAACTTAATCACCCCCTACTAAGCTTGACCGACACTAACTGTGTCTGTTTTATACCGTTTGTCACCATCGATTCACTCATAGTCTTCAATAATTTATGAAATTTCTGTCGATGTTAATTTCACTGACTAAAAGAAGATAAAAAATATGTCGGTTTAAATAATACAAGGTAAACAAAAAAGTCCTGGCTGTTTTTGATTTATTATTAGGTTGCAAAAATAATGACGTAATAATGTCGTTTTTTGACGTTAAAAAATACGTCAAAAAACGACATTATTACGTCATTATCTTTGCACCAACCTAATAGAAAAGGTATACCGTAATCCACAACGGCTTTCAGAACCTTTTGCCAATGTACCTCCACATAGCCTTGGTGGTAAAAATCAGGTGTCTTGGAGGCAAAGAAGTCTGTCTGTCGCAAGTCTGCTTCATTTGCGAAGGATTTCACATGAAGGTGGTTGTCCAGGAAACGCAAGTTGGCGCAAGGTCATAGAAGTAAGGTGGATGGCACAGTTTCTCCCAGATAGTCGGCGTATGGTATCTCTGGCCACCTGCTGCGCCACATGAGGCCTGGCATTGTCATGAAAGAACAACACACCTGTGCGATTAACCAATACTGGCTTCTGCTTTAGTGTCTGTTGCATCTGTTCCAACTGCTGCGATTACGTCCGCAGTGAGGGTTTGGCCCGTTTATAGAAGCTCATAGTGCATCACTTGTCGGCCATTTCACCAGATACAGAGCATAATCTTGCGTCAGTGGAGAGGTGGGCATATGGGGTGAAGCACCGGGTCCCATGGTGACAAACAACGTCTGGCACGCTTGGGAGTGTCATACAGGATCCACCTTTCGTCACTAGTGAGCACTCGATCAAATATGAGTACGTTGTGTTTCCGAGAAAACAACGAGAAACAGGCAGTCATTTGTTGTTGCTTGTTGGTTTCCGATATTTTGTAGGGTAGCCACTTGCTCAATTTGTACGCCTTCCCTATGCGGTGTAGCCGAAGTCTGAATGCTTCATCAGAAACCTGGAAGTGTTCGACAGACTCACGGCAGATTTGGCTGTTGTCCTCCTTTATGGCCGCTTTCAGAGCCTCATCACCTGAGACCTGTGGCCTGCCACTGCAGGATTCATAAAAAAGAGACAGATCTCCCAATCTGAACTTCTGGAACTAATGTCTTCCGGTGCGTCCACTCACAGCATTATCGCTAAAGACTTGACGCATTCAGCGGACAACCACGAACGAACTATTTCGACACCACCATGTTTCCTTGCCGCTGCTCGAACTATGACTGACTTGTGTTGCACATCGCATTTGCATTGTCCAAGAGCAACGCCCCCATCGCTTTCCCGGCACGTGATGCACTCATTTTCGTATCAGTAATCACTTCTTCCCACACGACAAAAATGGCAAGTGCTCTTTTGTTTACATCATAAAATCCATTATATTCTTCAGAAATACCACATATATATATATATATATATATATATATATATATATATATATATATATATATATATATATAGATAGATAGATAGTTAGATATAGGCACACACACAGGCACACACACATATACACACACACACATATGTATATATAGTGTTACTGTCTAAAATAAGTGTTCCCAACCTTGTTTTGTTCTGTAGGAATATTATTATTATGAATAAATAAAAATAAGATAATAATAATAATGAAAATTATAAATAAAATAAAACAGTAACATAAAAATGTTGTATAAAATAAATTAAATAAAAATTAAAAATAATAAAATTTCTACCAGCATGCAACAAAAATGTTCCTCCAAGAAATACTGTCAGACCGCCAAAAGAAGTTAAATTCAGTCTCTTCACCACGAACCTTGGTACGGGCAACACGTGTGTAACTTCTCTCTGTGATATGGCTTGCAATACTACGGGGTAAATTCACCTTTTTATTACATGTTCATAAAACAATTCTAACCTAAAAATACACACACCGATATACACAATAAATATAAATAAATATAAAAAAACATAAACAAATTGTATGAAATGAATATATAAACAAATTCTATGAAATCAACATACAATACATACAATGCTTTTCCTGTTGTGTACGATTTATTTCCTGTTAAGTATTCTTTTATCTCTGTGAACACAAGACTAATTTCTGCTGCTATGATGTGAGTGAATCGCCCACACTTCCACATCCGTAGTAGTGTTCGCACCCCCTAAACAATCTGAAAAGGAAGAAGTCTAACATAATTTTTTGAATCTTATATATCACTGCGTGTGAACAAAACTGGAATAACAAATAAGCTTCTAACTCTACACAAATACAACTATAAACTAAGCCATAAGAATTTAGTTGAAAATATGTAAGTAATAAAATGAATCACAAATCGGAAAATAAAATTCAATTTTTTTTTTATTTTGATTCTTACTCATGATTTTGTCAAAATGTGGGACTTTCTTGCTTCTTGCGGGTTTTGGCGATTTTTTCCATTTTTGTCTTGATTGACGAAAGAGAACTGAATCCAAATTCACACAAGTATAATTTCTGAAAATGGAATGACTACACGGAGTGCTTTTCTACTGGGAACATATCTCGACCTGTGCAACAAAACACGTCAATAGTCTCGCATTCAAATTGGAAGATCTCGATTTGTCCGTAAATCAATAAGATCTCTTCATCATCCGCCAATTTCTCCAAATTGTTGGAATATGGATTTATGATCCATTATTTTGAGATGTTCATATCTCCAGAGGCAAAATATCCATCAAAGACACAAGCCACCCTGTCGCATCCCATAAAGTTCCGTCTTGTAGCTCCCGGTCTTGTGTTAAAATCTTTCTTACACCACACTTACCTTTACTAAGCAAGATAAAAGTTTGAAAACGTCTTTATTATGTATCTGTTTAATTATTTATTAATGTATATATTATGATTGATTTTCTTTTAAAAGTGAGAGACAAAATAATAAATGAATGAAAGCGAGAATCAAAAGAAAAGAAAGATAAATAAACAGGAAAAAGCGATAAAGAGAGCACAAGATAAAGAGAGGCAGAAAAGTAAATACAGAGTCAGCGATAGAGAGAGAAAGAGGACGAGAGAAAGAAAAAATAGAATGAAAGAAAGAGAGGATAATGTATAAAAAGAAACGAAGGCAAAAGAGGGGGAACGGGAAGAAATGAGTTAGAAGAGAGATGTAAATAAAAAGCTAAAGATATAGAGAGAATATAGGGGAGAAAAAGAAAGGAAGAGAAAGAGAGGGGAAGAAAAAGAGGAGGAAAATAATGTACAATAAGAAATATGTCAAAAAGAAAAAAAGAGAACGAAATAAAGAGAGAAATAGGGTTAGAAGAGAGAGAAGCAGATAAAAGGTGAAAGATAAATAAAGAGAACACTGAAGAGGAAAGAGAGAGAAAGAAAGTGAGATACAATAATGTATAAAAGGAAATGAGGCATTATATGTGTTATTAAAAATAAACTGTTTAAGAAATAATTTGAGATTTTTTTTTTTTTTAAAGCAGAAACGCCAGCCATGTTTGTGTAATTGTTTGGCGGGAAATCGAATACGTGAGTCACTTTCGGGCCGACCAAATTTCGTCTGCCGTTCGCCTAGCGGCGATTTTGGAAGCCATTAAATAAAGCTGAAATGTAGCAGAACATAATGAATGCCGCGACAATCGCAGGGAAATAAATTAGCAGGGTGAGAAAGAGGATAAGGAGGGGGAGGAGAAGACTATTGTAAAGACAAGAAAAGAATCATCATCACGATGACGACGACGACGATGACGATGATGATGATGATGATATACTAGTTGCACCCTTGGAAATTCCACGGAGTTTTTATAAGACTGATTTTTAGATTAACTTATGAACGTAAGTACTGTTTACTCGCCGTCAAGATTGACGTCAGAAATAAATGACTTATGCACGCTTCTTTGTAATTTTAATTACTTATGTGAAAATACTTTTGACAGAGAGTTCTTAAACACTAGGTGGAGGAGAGGAGGGGGTCTAAAAGATAGATTTATTTATCCAAAAATATTTACAACAACAGCTTACACTTATATACATTCAATGAAAATACACTCATTTTATACTCTACATGTAAATATTATAATAAAGTCTGCGGGAATTGCTAATAAAAGTTCAATTAGTCGTGAACATGCATGTATATATGAATTATTTTTTTCATTGCAGGTGCCCTTCAATGGTGTCCTTTGGTGCAAAGATAAATGTCACACCTGTTAGAGGAACATATTGTTTCAGAATGGAAGGGCAAACTTATCATTATACTGTCAATGTTCATCTTGAAAAAGAACAAAGGCAATATGGCACCCACGAGTAAATTAAATTCGAATAAATTTTAACATGAATCGATCAGATTTTCAAACGAATCAATTATAAATTGAAAAAAATAATAAGTAAATTCAAATATAAATTTCAAATTTAAAAAAAAAATCAATTTGTTACATGTTCCTCTTCTACGTGCTGTGTTCTTTTAAGGTGTCACTGATCACAGTTCTCCACAATTTCCTGGCCTTTGTAATTCTTAATAAATTTTGTCTTTTCACTATCTTTTCTAATTCCTGTTCAGGCATCCATTTACACAAGCTCGCTAGATATGTTATGCATTGTTTTCCTCTGCTCCTCTTGCCTTCAATCTGTTCTGTGAGTATCAAATTTTCCAATCCTTCTTTCCTTATTATGTGACCTAGAAATTCCAACCGTCTTTTCTTGATGTCAAGTAGAAGTCTCCTTTTGTTACCATTTTCCCTAAAACTTCGTCGTTGCTCACATGTTCGGTCCATTGTATTCTCAGCATCCTTCTGTAGAACCACATTTCTGTTACTTCAATTTTTTTTCTTTATGTGAGGATTGGGCAATATTCACTGTCATATAGGAATACCGATATTATATAACAGTTTAGTACTGTTTGTTTTTGTTTCTAACGAAATTTTCCTGTTTCTTATTGTTTTTTTTTTTAAATGACGTGTCCCTTCCGAAGTAATGCGATCATAACGCTCCACACATTCCGTTTTTTATTATCTGTGAACCGACATGCCTTATTGTGAAAGATAATAGTTTGTTTCCTGTTATCTTCTCCATTGTGAATAATTCAATGCTTTCCTTCTTTCAGGCTCAGAGGAGGACAGATGGATTCATCCCCTTCCCAAGGGCATTTGTGTGAAAATGAACGCAACCGATTAGCCTGGAATTTGAGTTCGGCTCGTTGATTTCGTTTTCCACGATGAGACCCGTTACACTACCCACACATCCTACATTAGAGTGTAACGGAAGTGTTTTTGTTTTTTATAGGACATTATTTGAAAGCTTATTTTATGTAAACCCCTACAGACTACCTCTTAGATGTTTCGGTTAGATGATGGTCATGTCTGCAGAGATGCATAGTGCCTTCCTTAGCACATGAGCTGTTCCAAGCAGTGGTGTCATTATTATTATTATTATTATTATTATTATTATTATTATTATTATTATTATTATTATTATTATTATTTCCTTTAATTTCTGTTGTATACTCATTTTCTTCTGAATCAGAACCAAAGACCTAAGGTCAGAAATGGCATCACGACATTTTCACCGAGTATTTTTGTAAAAAAGAAAAGAAAAAAAAAAAAATTGCAACCTAAGATCACACACGTTTTACATAGATAAAGACATTCGTAAGGTGTGAGCTGTACTTGTGAGTACAATCTTCTGTATTTCTTTAAGGCATGGGCTACCAGGAATTCCTTCAATGAGTTTATCGGAAGCTTTTCCAAATCAAACAGAGGTCTTCAACTATAGCTGGAATTATCGATGTTCTCATGTGCTAAATTTTTGAGATTTCCATTTCAAGATCCTTCTACTTTGATAATTTTGAAGATCTTTAAAGATACATTACAGTCTGCTGCAATTGCCATGTCAATAAGAAAGCACTTTCTGTTTTTGTGGACTTTGATCACGATATCTAGGTTATTATTATTATTATTATTATTATTATTATTAATATCATTTTCAATACTGTAACTTTTGTCTCAGATATTATAACAGAGAAGAAGAAGAGGGAATGAATGAAGAAAAAGACGTCTAAAAAGAACAAGAAAATATAAGGAAAAGAAAACATGTGAAGGAAATATTTTCCAAAATTCAGTGGAGCTTTAGATAGAGATAAAAAGCAAAGAAATCTAAAATAATTTTCTTTTTTTTTTAAGAAGAAGAAGACTCTAGCTGTTCTATCGCTATTTCCATGGAAAGTGTTTAGACGAACTACATTCCATAATTCCACCAGTTCTAACTTACACGGCTAAGACCCACCACGTCACACACATTGTATCGAACCAGTGTCATTCCGTTCGTATTCCACTGGTAAGATGTAAATTCCACTCGAACTGCTTCTTCCTACGATCTGCTGCTTTGTCGAACTGACTCCCAAGTGGATGCTTCCCCGATTACTACAATCTTAACCTGTTCAAGTGTAGTGTTAACTATTATTTTCTGCATATTCTGTGCTCCTTACTCTGTAATCTGCATATTTTGTGCTCCTTACTCTGTAATTCCCTACCTCGAGTGGCTCTCGGGCTTTGTACAGGGTAAAAATCATTGTAAAAAAGTAAATTTTTGAAGAAAGAAGTGTGAAAGGAAGGTTAAAATACAAATAGAGAAAAACAACAACCACAACAACCACAATAATAATAATAATAATAATAATAATAATAATAATAATAATAATAATCTTATTATAATTCTACTTGTTCCTCCCTCAGTTAGCACGACAGTTACGCCCTGCCAATTCTTCATAAATAACGGACTATTTCATTTTGATCGCGTAGAATGATGGATAAGATATTTCAGAGATCCTACTTGGTTTCAGTGAGAAAAAGAAAGAAAACGAACGAAAAAAGAAAGGGAGATAGAAGTACTTAACGTTTCCTACCAATACTTTACAAATAATGGACTATTCCATTCTGATCACGTGGAAAGACGAAAAAGACAAATCAGAGATGCTACTTGGTTTTAGTGAGAAAATGAAAGCAAGAAATAAAGAAAGAAGGGGTGATAGAAGGGTTGAACGTCTGTTTCAGTGAAATGGAATAAAAGTTAATTTCAGATGTTTTCATTTGTACCCCCTTACTTCTTGAAATAACGACTCATTCATATTTAGGATTGTTATTGCAATATTTTGTTAAGGTTGTTAAGCTCTAATATTTAACGATGCGATAGGGGAATTTTTACGAGTATTTTATTGTCGTGGAACTCACTTTGAGCTCAAGAATTAAGATTCATCAGAAAATCCAAATAGGAAAATCGTGAAATTTTCACGGCTTTTTCTACTACTAATAATAATGTAAGTAAGTTAACTAAAAATATGCAAACGACAATTTTATCAGTAAAAGAAAGAAAAGCCCCCAAAATAGAAAACAACGAAAAATGTGAAATATTAGAAAGAAAAAAGAAATTGCTATTTTAATATAGCAATGTCTATAACAAAACAGATAATAAGAAAAGATGGAGATAGAGAAAAATATTCAGAAAACAAAGCAGACAAAGAAGACAGAAAATGAAGTTGGAGATAAACAGAAAAAGAAATAAATTTGCATTGTGGAAAGAAGAAAAAAAGAAAAGACGAAGACAAGCAATAAAAATAAAAATAAACACAGGTAAAAACAGAATTTATAAGTAATAATATAAAAAAGGAAAAATAAAAATTTCGTATATAATCAAATAATATTTCGAAGGGAAATTAAAATCTGATTCGAACAAAGACAAAACTATATATATATACGTGTATGTGTACGCTCGCTCGTGCGTGTGTGTGTATGTGTGTTCTTGCGTACATATGTATGTATATATGTGTGCATGCATGTTCTATATATATATATATATATATATATATATATATATATCTTTGACTAGCGCGGATACCCGGCGTTGCTCGGGAGATGTCTCTGAATAATAGTTTACTAATGACAATTTATTGATATTTTTCAGCGATCTTATAGAAAATAATCTTTTATTCAATCTTTAAAAAATAAACTTCATTTTTTTTTTGGTGGGGAGGTTGTTAAACAATAATTAAATTTAAGAAAATATCACACTATCAATACCACGTTTTTCTTAGGGGCTGAGAATCCCCATATTTTTATTAAAAAATACACTTTATTTTTCGATTTAAATACTAACACAAATACTCTGTTAATATTGTTTTCAAACAAATCAAACTGAGATAAACGTTCATTAACCTTTTTCTAAAATTGTTATGAATAAAAAAGTTAATAAACTTAAATTAAGATATATTTAATTTAGTCATTTTTTTAAGCAAAAACTTTAGCAAGCCTTACTTCTTCGAAAAATAATTATTAGTTATTTATTTTGGAGGGGAATTTAGATTTGTTTTAAGCAAATAAAGTTTTACTTTTAAACATTGATTACTAACTATTTTGAAAGAGAGTAGAAGCAAGATAGATTGAGAATTTACTTTCGAAAAGTAATTATGTTTAAATTTCAAGTAATATTTATAGTTAAAAAGAAAAATAAACTTTAGTTAAATAAAATTAGCAGAGACAGACATTACTTACGGTTAACATTAGTCGAGTTGAATATTTTTTTTACGAATTTAACTATAAGGTTGGTGCAAAAATAATGACGTAATAATGTCGTTTTTTGACGTTAAAAATACGTCAAAAAACGACATTATTACATCATTATTTTTGCACCAACCTAATATATTGTATTTAAATTAATTTTCGAAAGTTAAGGTTCGCTATAGTTTTTTTTTTGCTGTAATTGAAAATTATTTACTTTTTTGTATTAGTTACAAACCAAAAAATCAATGAAGGTTATTTTTTAAAGATTGAATAAAGAAATATTTTCCATAAGATGGTTCACCTTTTTTACCGGTCTTTCGAACAGTAGTAGAGGTTTAGCCCTTGTTCCCTGTCTAGGGTTGGGTTTTCGTTTCCTTCTAAAGTCTACTTCAACTCTATACTCTTAACGTCTTTGCCTGAACCCTGGAATTTTATTAGCTAATTGAATCTTGACCTCTTCAAGTCGAGAATTAACTGTCTAACATTCCTATTGCTCTTTCTTACGCTAATACACCTCTAAACAGTAACCCTCTACTTTGAGTGGCTTTTTGCGCCTTGTTTTGGATAAACATCAGTAAAAAGGTACCGTGAAAATGTAGGCCTACCTATATTACAGCCACCGAAAATGCATAAATTTTAACTTCTTCAAAAACTTATCTGTGTATAGTGCGACCCCCTTTTTTTTGCGTAAAACTAATCATAAAAACACGCACTATACACGAATATATATGATATAGTATATCTTCATATTATATACGACAGAAAGCAAAAAAATATCTCAGTCTGAACAAGAGGCCCTGAAAAAAATTAATGTTTGAATATTTAGTTAGATTTTTTAAAGTAGCTTGAACCTAGACCTCCTTGTAATAATCTTATTCTGTCGACAACGCTTGACTTAATTCCAGATCACTGACAATCTCTTTCCTTTTTATATTTCATGCATAACGGGTGATGAAAGATACTAAAATATAATTTGAGTAAAGACTTGTAAAATTCTTTATCATTCTTTAACCGTACAGGCTAAATCTGAATCTCACATACGCAGCATTATATACGTCGGCCAGTGGGTCGTGTGTCTCCCGATGTACCCTTTCCGAACCTCAACTTAAAATTCAGGGATATAAAAGAAAAACTGTCCTTGCTGTCTCTCTGGTTAATATATATATATATATATATATATATATATATATATAAACATTAACCCGAGAGACAGCAAGGACAGTTTCTCTTTCTGTCTCTGTCTCTTGGGTTAATATTTTATATATATATATATATATATATATATATATATATATATATATATATATATATATATATATATATATATATATATAAACATTAACCCGAGAGACAGCAAGGACAGTTTCTCGTTCTGTCTCTGTCTCTTGGGTTAATATTTTATATATATATATATATATATATATATATATATATATATACATTAACCCGTGAGACAGCAAGGACAGTTTCTCTTTCTGTCTCTGTCTCTTGGGTTAATGTTTTATATATATATATATATATATATATATATATATATATATATATATATATATATATATATATATATAAACATTAACCCGAGAGACAGCAAGGACAGTTTCTCTTTCTGTCTCTGTCTCTTGGGTTAATATTTATATATATATATATATATATATATATATATATATATATATAAACATTAACCCGAGAGACAGCAACAAGGACAGTTTCTCGTTCTGTCTCTTGGGTTAATATTTTATATATATATATATATATATATATATATATATACATTAACCCGTGAGACAGCAAGGACAGTTTCTCTTTCTGTCTCTGTCTCTTGGGTTAATGTTTTATATATATATATATATATATATATATATATATATATATATATATATATATATATATATATATATAAACATTAACCCGTGAGACAGCAAGGACAGTTTCTCTTTCTGTCTCTGTCTCTTGGGTTAATGTTTTATATATATATATATATATATATATATATATATATATATATATATATATATATATATATAAACATTAACCCGTGAGACAGCAAGGACAGTTTCTCTTTCTGTCTCTGTCTCTTGGGTTAATATTATATATATATATATATATATATATATATATATATATATATACATTAACCCGTGAGACAGCAAGGACAGTTTCTCTTTCTGTCTCTGTCTCTTGGGTTAATGTTTTATATATATATATATATATATATATATATATATATATATATATATAAACATTAACCCGAGAGACAGCAAGGACAGTTTCTCGTTCTGTCTCTTGGGTTAATATTTTATATATATATATATATATATATATATATATACATTAACCCGTGAGACAGCAAGGACAGTTTCTCTTTCTGTCTCTGTCTCTTGGGTTAATGTTTTATATATATATATATATATATATATATATATATATATATATATATATATATATATATATAAACATTAACCCGTGAGACAGCAAGGACAGTTTCTCTTTCTGTCTCTGTCTCTTGGGTTAATGTTTTATATATATATATATATATATATATATATAAACATTAACCCGAGAGACAGCAAGGACAGTTTCTATTCCATTGGAATCGTAAATACAATCCAATTCATCGGACCTACGAATTCAAAAAGAAAACTAAAAAAACAACTCCGGGAATAAAAAATAAAATTTAGTGAGAGTGTATGTATGAGAGTGGGGGACGAATGTTAGAGTAAATGAAAGCTATAGAGAGGGGTAACAGATGAGAGAAGAACAGGAAGGTCTTTGAACATAGAAATATAGGTCCTTGCTAGATTAGATAATCGTTATGTTTGTTTTTTTATATGTTTATATTTGATTTGTAACCTGTAGTCGATATTACTTTTGTCAAATTTTCTTGATTACACTGTGGCACTTTTATAAATGCCCTTCGGTTTTAGTTCCCCCCACCCCATCTCTCTCCCCCACCTCTTTTTCTTTTCTTTTCCCCTCCCTCTCTCATGTTCTGACCTTTAAGTTTAAATCGTCTATTGTGTGTATGTCACCACAAAATGTATCCTTAATGGATTAGACATTTGAGTATATTCATATTTCTCTCACTTAAACCGTCTTTGACTCCCCCTCTTTAAAACTTCTCTCTGTTAATTTTAATCCCCACTTCATCTTTAGACCTTCCTGTTCTTATTAATCGCTGAATTTCTGATGCCGTTTACTCACGCTTGACCGATCACGAAGATCTGTACCCAGAAGCCAGGAGGTCAACCCCACCTGATCAACTCTGTATCAGGCTTCTCTAAAGTACTCTGCAAAGTCTATTCTGACATGTTCTAGGGTGATATACATGGTTCAGAAATAATGGTTTTTCCTTTCTTTCTCCACGATTTAAAATTTAGAGTTTTGTTTTTCTCTTAGGTGTGGTGTGATGAATATTAGTTCGGAATGAGAAATCGGAGTCGAATTTGTTACATTCACTTACGCGCAAATACCCTTGGGAAATGTATGAATCCATCTCTTTCCCCCCAGCGTTGGGTTGAATAGCAGGGCAGATTGGTTGGTGACCAGTCTACCGCAGAAAGAAACTGCACCCTACTGCGGGAAAATCGTCTGCTTAGTCAATCATGAATCGAAAGAGACATTATCACCCAAGCATAGCACTTGACTTTTTCTCTTAGACTGGTTACAGAGAGCCCAGTTTACTTTGTTAATTAACCTATACCTGGAGGGAGATGAGATGAGATGGATTCATATTTTTTACAAGGGTAAAATTTTTTTCTCAAAATTGAGCATTTCATGTCCAGTAAATCTATATGTAAACTCTCATAAATGTTTTATTTCCATGATAACATAATGTAACAAACATTCAATTAATACAGCAACATAAATCAGTATTTACGGTTACATTCACCAATCATCCTTTAGGTTTTGTCATAGTGAAATACTTTCTAAACGTTCGTGATAATTTCTTTCAAAGGAAAATACTTTTTTAAATAAAACAAATTTAACTAGAGTACTAATTAAAATGTGCTTTTGTGGCTTTTTTGTTTGCAACATTTCTAATGACGGATTTGTCTGGCAATGCCAAATTCGGTACTCACTCGTGCTAGAGACTTTCTTAGAATTCGTCTTAATTTTTGGGCATCGGAACAAAGTACCGGCTGCCCCACTTCTCATAGGTCCTTGTTAGTACAATAGCCTTGGAAACAGAGTAAATATGGAAACAGTTTTGTGATCCATACAACATGAAAGAATAGCATTCATAGACACTGGATAAACAATCATCGTATACACATTGAACAATGATATTAAAAGAACTATTAATAAAATTTCTGTCATTCCTTATAAATCTTTGAAGAGATTAGAAGACCAGTTGCACTTTCGCGAATTAGCAAAAGACATGGAATTTTGGAAAGGACTGATCAAAGATATTTACAAAGTTGCTGAAGAAGAGAAATCAAACTAATTTGCAGTGTAGCGTCGAAACAGCTCGAATGATGGTGACGATGATGATATAAACAGCTTAATATATTTTCGGGTTTCTGGTTGACATTTATTTTTCAAATGTTGGTGCTTGTTCCTACAAAAGCAAATTACTGAATACAAAAAGTAAAGGCATTTTCCATTTCTGCTAGTTTTTAGAGACCAATCTAAAAAAACTTTGTTTATTTCTTCTCGGAAATTGAACTTTTAATTATTTTAAATGTTCCACGACATTTTGTTTTGGAGAACAAAACACGTAACTGGTAGGTTTAAACCTATCTAACTGTCATTTACACAACCGCGAGTTTTATTGACTTTCTATTCATTGAGTCAATCTTCGTTAGACGTTTTGTCTCAGTCATTTTTTACAGACACTTTGGTAATTAAACGCTTATTGTCCGTTTTGATTAAAAGCGACAATCGTGCAGGATTTGAAGTGTCTCTGTGTAAAAATTGTTGGTGCATGACTTAAAAGCCGTCATGTTCTGAAATCAAACGATAAAAAGGATGAATGGGAAAGAAAGAAAAAGAGAGCGATGAGCGGGTGAAGAAAATATTTCCCCATCCCAGTTGAAGAGGTTTACCAAAATAAGTAAAGAACAATAAATAAACAATTACCACACGGTCGAGCGCATGCGTAGAATGATGCCGACGCATACCTTTTTATCAGTAAGTCAGTAGCTCAAAACGAAGCAGCTCACGCCGGTCACTTGTTCTCCAAATCTTACCCAAAATGATAAATTGTTGAGTACGTATCGGGCTTTCATTTAAGTAAACTTGAAAAGAAAATCATAGCTCAAATATAAAAACAAATACATGTTTACAAACATACTCTGGGGTGCCAAATAAAAAGTGAGATCTGAATAAATTGAGGGGTTGGAAAAAAGAGGAAACCATAAACGGTTGAGTTAATAAACGGGGTGTTGGAAAAATTAATAATTTAGTAATCGGTGTGGGTGTCAATAAACGGGACGTTAGGAAAATGGTGAGTTTCTAAGCCCAACTTAGATGTAGCACAAAGCTGAAAGTAGGGAGCAACTAAAGAGGAACGAACTCACTACTCAATTGTAATCGATCTAGCGTGACAAGCTTGTTGACCATTACACCATATCGAAGTGCACGAAAATGATTTTCTAAGCGTAGCTTAGATGAAGCACAAGGCTTTAAAGTATGTGACACCCAGAGAAGAACACACTCACTATTCAGTCGTAACTGATCTAGCGAGACAAACTTGCTAACCATTACATCACGTCGAAGTGTCCAAATGATTTGCTAAGCGTGGCTTAAATGTGACGCAAGGCCGAAAGTGTGACATACCAAACCAGGATCGAACTCACTATTCAATCATGATTGATCTCTAGCGAGACAAGCTTGTTAACGTCGAAGTACTCAGGGAACGGTTGGGAAATGATTAAAAACAATTTTTGCAACAAGACCTCGAAGAAATAAAATTAAAAATAAATGAAACTAAAAATAAATTAATTTTAAAATAAGTAAATAAAAATAAAAGTATTTAAGCAAAATTCTTCAACAAAATCAAAAATATGTTCATCAACTATTCCCAACGTTTATAATATAACTACCGGATACTAATGGTTTATGAGCATGCCCGTCTCTCAGAATGGTTAGCCAATTCCTATTACAGACGCCCGCTCAGTTCAGAGGGACCACCTATGATTTCTACTGCAACTACGCTGAGCAGAACTTACTTAGAGTTTCTGGAAAAGAGCATATAATCTGACGTGATCAATAAAGAAAAAACTGCATATTCAGATTTAGAACTAAACAAAATTCCACAGAATATGGTGGGCTTGAATGTTAGTGGACCTCCCAACTAGAACAGTCAGTTATGTGCCATACGTGATACACGCTTAGGCGATCATGTATCTTTCGATACATGACTGACGAGGCAGTAGGTTGCCATTTCTTTCTTTGCCATCCTGCTATTTACCCATAGCTGGGGGGAGAAGAAGAGGATTCATACCTTTCCCAAGGGCATTAGCTCGTAAGTGAACGTAATGGATTAGACTAGAATTCAAAATAGGCTCTCCGATTCATCAATCTGAGCTGCTATCCATTACTCCACCGATAATCCCAACTAGATACCTAAAACAAATATCAAAGTTGGTCAAGAAATGGTTGATATTGTTAACCCATGAAAATTTAACGGTTTTCATATTTAAATTTAAATTTTTTGATGACTCAATTCTTAGTTTAATGATTGAAGTTCCACGGCTATCATATGGAAAATCCCATATTACATCGTTAAATATTTGATCTTAAAAATGAACAAATTATTACAATAACAGTCATAAATATGAGTACAGGCCATTATTTAAAGAAGTAAGAGGGTACAAATTGACACGTTAAACACATAAGAGTGTTATCGCCTTCCTACCTTCACTTTCCTCCTTTCCTTTTCTTTGAAATCAAACAGTGCCTTTGATATTTCTTTTCTCCCTTCTATCCTTGCAATCAAACAGGAATGGTCCATTGTTTAACTGCAGGCAATGTACGTGCAAACAAACTAAGCAGAATCATAACATGAAGTTTAAGAGAGGTCAAGCCAGAGTTCGAATTTAAACCCAATTAGGAAATTGTTGAAAGAGCTAAAGACACGAAGAATGGTGAAGAAGCCATACGATCCTATCTGTTATGGTCCAGGTTAGGACCAAGGAAGAAGAACACGAACACAAGAGTAGAAATAACGAATGTATATTACCCGAAATGATAATACAAGATGTGGAAGGTGCTAGTATGACTGTCAGTCTGGTTTGGAGTGAACTACTATCGGTTCGACACGATTTGATATTTACTTGCCTCCCACCAAGGGAAAGATGTGGCACGAGGCCGAGTTTTGCGTGGATTTTCCGAGCCCGTAGGCTCGGCCAAAAAATGCCCGTAGAAACAGTAAAAACAGAATCGGGTTGGTCAACCATCCCGAACGAGGCTCTACCCTTCGGCGGAGCCTCGTCCGGGTTCCTCTCTGCTCAGAGGCAGAGAGTTCGACCGTCAGAGCTCGGCTTGATTTAGTATCTAGCCACCCACCTACGAGGGTTGCATATGGCACAAGGCCGAGTTTAACGTGGGTTTCCCGAGCCCGGAGGCTCGGCCAAAAAATGCACGTAGAACCCGTATAAACGGGATCTGGT